>OZ025219.1:4161033-4556617 GCA_964019055.1 Anthopleura xanthogrammica | reverse complement strand
TTTTGTCAGCAAATTTTTTGACCAAAACCCCATTTTTTTCGCCAAAAAGTCGTGTTTTTATCTCAAGAGTTTTCAGAGCAAAACACAAACAGGTCACGCCGTCAGCGAAAAACCTGGTTTGAGAGCCAAAATGGCCATTTTTCAGTTTTTTGGGCTAAAAAGGCTTTTTTTTCCAGCAAAACTTGTCGTCCAAAACTTGCGTTTAGCAGTGAAAACGTGGTGTTTTGAGCAAAAGAAAATTCTCAGCAAATTTCCAATTTTGTCAGCAAAAAACAGTTTTTTTGACCAAAAAGCACCTTTACTCAGCCAAAACCCCATTTTTTTTCGCCAAAAAGTCGTGTTTTTATCTCAAGAGGTATTTTCATGAGCAAAAAGTGGGGGTTTCAGCAAACAGGTCACGCCGTCAGCGAAAAACCTGGTTTTGAGAGCCAAAATGGCCATTTTTCAGTTTTTTGGGCTAAAAAGCTTTTTTTTCCAGCAAAACAGTGTTTTGGACACCTAAAATGTGCTTTTGTCGTCCAAAACTTGCGTTTAGCAGTGAAAACGTGGTGTTTTGAGCAAAAGAAAATTCTCAGCAAATTTCCAATTTTGTCAGCAAAAAACAGTTTTTTTGACCAAAAAGCACCTTTACTCAGCCAAAACCCCATTTTTTTTCGCCAAAAAGTCGTGTTTTTATCTCAAGAGGTATTTTCATGAGCAAAAAGTGGGGGTTTCAGCAAACAGGTCACGCCGTCAGCGAAAAACCTGGTTTTGAGAGCCAAAATGGCCATTTTTCAGTTTTTTGGGCTAAAAAGCTTTTTTTTCCAGCAAAACAGTGTTTTGGACACCTAAAATGTGCTTTTGTCGTCCAAAACTTGCGTTTAGCAGTGAAAACGTGGTGTTTTGAGCAAAAGAAAATTCTCAGCAAATTTCCAATTTTGTCAGCAAAAAACAGTTTTTTTGACCAAAAAGCACCTTTACTCTGCCAAAACCCCATTTTTTTTCGCCAAAAAGTCGTGTTTTTATCTCAAGAGGTATTTTCATGAGCAAAAAGTGGGGGTTTCAGCAAACAGGTCACGCCGTCAGCGAAAAACCTGGTTTTGAGAGCCAAAATGGCCATTTTTCAGTTTTTTGGGCTAAAAAGCTTTTTTTTCCAGCAAAACAGTGTTTTGGACACCTAAAATGTGCTTTTGTCGTCCAAAACTTGCGTTTAGCAGTGAAAACGTGGTGTTTTGAGCAAAAGAAAATTCTCAGCAAATTTCCAATTTTGTCAGCAAAAAACAGTTTTTTTGACCAAAAAGCACCTTTACTCAGCCAAAACCCCATTTTTTTTCGCCAAAAAGTCGTGTTTTTATCTCAAGAGGTATTTTCATGAGCAAAAAGTGGGGGTTTCAGCAAACAGGTCACGCCGTCAGCGAAAAACCTGGTTTTGAGAGCCAAAATGGCCATTTTTCAGTTTTTTGGGCTAAAAAGCTTTTTTTTCCAGCAAAACAGTGTTTTGGACACCTAAAATGTGCTTTTGTCGTCCAAAACTTGCGTTTAGCAGTGAAAACGTGGTGTTTTGAGCAAAAGAAAATTCTCAGCAAATTTCCAATTTTGTCAGCAAAAAACAGTTTTTTTGACCAAAAAGCACCTTTACTCAGCCAAAACCCCATTTTTTTTCGCCAAAAAGTCGTGTTTTTATCTCAAGAGGTATTTTCATGAGCAAAAAGTGGGGGTTTCAGCAAACAGGTCACGCCGTCAGCGAAAAACCTGGTTTTGAGAGCCAAAATGGCCATTTTTCAGTTTTTTGGGCTAAAAAGCTTTTTTTTCCAGCAAAACAGTGTTTTGGACACCTAAAATGTGCTTTTGTCGTCCAAAACTTGCGTTTAGCAGTGAAAACGTGGTGTTTTGAGCAAAAGAAAATTCTCAGCAAATTTCCAATTTTGTCAGCAAAAAACAGTTTTTTTGACCAAAAAGCACCTTTACTCAGCCAAAACCCCATTTTTTTTCGCCAAAAAGTCGTGTTTTTATCTCAAGAGGTATTTTCATGAGCAAAAAGTGGGGGTTTCAGCAAACAGGTCACGCCGTCAGCGAAAAACCTGGTTTTGAGAGCCAAAATGGCCATTTTTCAGTTTTTTGGGCTAAAAAGCTTTTTTTTCCAGCAAAACAGTGTTTTGGACACCTAAAATGTGCTTTTGTCGTCCAAAACTTGCGTTTAGCAGTGAAAACGTGGTGTTTTGAGCAAAAGAAAATTCTCAGCAAATTTCCAATTTTGTCAGCAAAAAACAGTTTTTTTGACCAAAAAGCACCTTTACTCAGCCAAAACCCCATTTTTTTTCGCCAAAAAGTCGTGTTTTTATCTCAAGAGGTATTTTCATGAGCAAAAAGTGGGGGTTTCAGCAAACAGGTCACGCCGTCAGCGAAAAACCTGGTTTTGAGAGCCAAAATGGCCATTTTTCAGTTTTTTGGGCTAAAAAGCTTTTTTTTCCAGCAAAACAGTGTTTTGGACACCTAAAATGTGCTTTTGTCGTCCAAAACTTGCGTTTAGCAGTGAAAACGTGGTGTTTTGAGCAAAAGAAAATTCTCAGCAAATTTCCAATTTTGTCAGCAAAAAACAGTTTTTTTGACCAAAAAGCACCTTTACTCAGCCAAAACCCCATTTTTTTTCGCCAAAAAGTCGTGTTTTTATCTCAAGAGGTATTTTCATGAGCAAAAAGTGGGGGTTTCAGCAAACAGGTCACGCCGTCAGCGAAAAACCTGGTTTTGAGAGCCAAAATGGCCATTTTTCAGTTTTTTGGGCTAAAAAGCTTTTTTTTCCAGCAAAACAGTGTTTTGGACACCTAAAATGTGCTTTTGTCGTCCAAAACTTGCGTTTAGCAGTGAAAACGTGGTGTTTTGAGCAAAAGAAAATTCTCAGCAAATTTCCAATTTTGTCAGCAAAAAACAGTTTTTTTGACCAAAAAGCACCTTTACTCAGCCAAAACCCCATTTTTTTTCGCCAAAAAGTCGTGTTTTTATCTCAAGAGGTATTTTCATGAGCAAAAAGTGGGGGTTTCAGCAAACAGGTCACGCCGTCAGCGAAAAACCTGGTTTTGAGAGCCAAAATGGCCATTTTTCAGTTTTTTGGGCTAAAAAGCTTTTTTTTCCAGCAAAACAGTGTTTTGGACACCTAAAATGTGCTTTTGTCGTCCAAAACTTGCGTTTAGCAGTGAAAACGTGGTGTTTTGAGCAAAAGAAAATTCTCAGCAAATTTCCAATTTTGTCAGCAAAAAACAGTTTTTTTGACCAAAAAGCACCTTTACTCAGCCAAAACCCCATTTTTTTTCGCCAAAAAGTCGTGTTTTTATCTCAAGAGGTATTTTCATGAGCAAAAAGTGGGGGTTTCAGCAAACAGGTCACGCCGTCAGCGAAAAACCTGGTTTTGAGAGCCAAAATGGCCATTTTTCAGTTTTTTGGGCTAAAAAGCTTTTTTTTCCAGCAAAACAGTGTTTTGGACACCTAAAATGTGCTTTTGTCGTCCAAAACTTGCGTTTAGCAGTGAAAACGTGGTGTTTTGAGCAAAAGAAAATTCTCAGCAAATTTCCAATTTTGTCAGCAAAAAACAGTTTTTTTGACCAAAAAGCACCTTTACTCAGCCAAAACCCCATTTTTTTTCGCCAAAAAGTCGTGTTTTTATCTCAAGAGGTATTTTCATGAGCAAAAAGTGGGGGTTTCAGCAAACAGGTCACGCCGTCAGCGAAAAACCTGGTTTTGAGAGCCAAAATGGCCATTTTTCAGTTTTTTGGGCTAAAAAGCTTTTTTTTCCAGCAAAACAGTGTTTTGGACACCTAAAATGTGCTTTTGTCGTCCAAAACTTGCGTTTAGCAGTGAAAACGTGGTGTTTTGAGCAAAAGAAAATTCTCAGCAAATTTCCAATTTTGTCAGCAAAAAACAGTTTTTTTGACCAAAAAGCACCTTTACTCAGCCAAAACCCCATTTTTTTTCGCCAAAAAGTCGTGTTTTTATCTCAAGAGGTATTTTCATGAGCAAAAAGTGGGGGTTTCAGCAAACAGGTCACGCCGTCAGCGAAAAACCTGGTTTTGAGAGCCAAAATGGCCATTTTTCAGTTTTTTGGGCTAAAAAGCTTTTTTTTCCAGCAAAACAGTGTTTTGGACACCTAAAATGTGCTTTTGTCGTCCAAAACTTGCGTTTAGCAGTGAAAACGTGGTGTTTTGAGCAAAAGAAAATTCTCAGCAAATTTCCAATTTTGTCAGCAAAAAACAGTTTTTTTGACCAAAAAGCACCTTTACTCAGCCAAAACCCCATTTTTTTTCGCCAAAAAGTCGTGTTTTTATCTCAAGAGGTATTTTCATGAGCAAAAAGTGGGGGTTTCAGCAAACAGGTCACGCCGTCAGCGAAAAACCTGGTTTTGAGAGCCAAAATGGCCATTTTTCAGTTTTTTGGGCTAAAAAGCTTTTTTTTCCAGCAAAACAGTGTTTTGGACACCTAAAATGTGCTTTTGTCGTCCAAAACTTGCGTTTAGCAGTGAAAACGTGGTGTTTTGAGCAAAAGAAAATTCTCAGCAAATTTCCAATTTTGTCAGCAAAAAACAGTTTTTTTGACCAAAAAGCACCTTTACTCAGCCAAAACCCCATTTTTTTTCGCCAAAAAGTCGTGTTTTTATCTCAAGAGGTATTTTCATGAGCAAAAAGTGGGGGTTTCAGCAAACAGGTCACGCCGTCAGCGAAAAACCTGGTTTTGAGAGCCAAAATGGCCATTTTTCAGTTTTTTGGGCTAAAAAGCTTTTTTTTCCAGCAAAACAGTGTTTTGGACACCTAAAATGTGCTTTTGTCGTCCAAAACTTGCGTTTAGCAGTGAAAACGTGGTGTTTTGAGCAAAAGAAAATTCTCAGCAAATTTCCAATTTTGTCAGCAAAAAACAGTTTTTTTGACCAAAAAGCACCTTTACTCAGCCAAAACCCCATTTTTTTTCGCCAAAAAGTCGTGTTTTTATCTCAAGAGGTATTTTCATGAGCAAAAAGTGGGGGTTTCAGCAAACAGGTCACGCCGTCAGCGAAAAACCTGGTTTTGAGAGCCAAAATGGCCATTTTTCAGTTTTTTGGGCTAAAAAGCTTTTTTTTCCAGCAAAACAGTGTTTTGGACACCTAAAATGTGCTTTTGTCGTCCAAAACTTGCGTTTAGCAGTGAAAACGTGGTGTTTTGAGCAAAAGAAAATTCTCAGCAAATTTCCAATTTTGTCAGCAAAAAACAGTTTTTTTGACCAAAAAGCACCTTTACTCAGCCAAAACCCCATTTTTTTTCGCCAAAAAGTCGTGTTTTTATCTCAAGAGGTATTTTCATGAGCAAAAAGTGGGGGTTTCAGCAAACAGGTCACGCCGTCAGCGAAAAACCTGGTTTTGAGAGCCAAAATGGCCATTTTTCAGTTTTTTGGGCTAAAAAGCTTTTTTTTCCAGCAAAACAGTGTTTTGGACACCTAAAATGTGCTTTTGTCGTCCAAAACTTGCGTTTAGCAGTGAAAACGTGGTGTTTTGAGCAAAAGAAAATTCTCAGCAAATTTCCAATTTTGTCAGCAAAAAACAGTTTTTTTGACCAAAAAGCACCTTTACTCAGCCAAAACCCCATTTTTTTTCGCCAAAAAGTCGTGTTTTTATCTCAAGAGGTATTTTCATGAGCAAAAAGTGGGGGTTTCAGCAAACAGGTCACGCCGTCAGCGAAAAACCTGGTTTTGAGAGCCAAAATGGCCATTTTTCAGTTTTTTGGGCTAAAAAGCTTTTTTTTCCAGCAAAACAGTGTTTTGGACACCTAAAATGTGCTTTTGTCGTCCAAAACTTGCGTTTAGCAGTGAAAACGTGGTGTTTTGAGCAAAAGAAAATTCTCAGCAAATTTCCAATTTTGTCAGCAAAAAACAGTTTTTTTGACCAAAAAGCACCTTTACTCAGCCAAAACCCCATTTTTTTTCGCCAAAAAGTCGTGTTTTTATCTCAAGAGGTATTTTCATGAGCAAAAAGTGGGGGTTTCAGCAAACAGGTCACGCCGTCAGCGAAAAACCTGGTTTTGAGAGCCAAAATGGCCATTTTTCAGTTTTTTGGGCTAAAAAGCTTTTTTTTCCAGCAAAACAGTGTTTTGGACACCTAAAATGTGCTTTTGTCGTCCAAAACTTGCGTTTAGCAGTGAAAACGTGGTGTTTTGAGCAAAAGAAAATTCTCAGCAAATTTCCAATTTTGTCAGCAAAAAACAGTTTTTTTGACCAAAAAGCACCTTTACTCAGCCAAAACCCCATTTTTTTTCGCCAAAAAGTCGTGTTTTTATCTCAAGAGGTATTTTCATGAGCAAAAAGTGGGGGTTTCAGCAAACAGGTCACGCCGTCAGCGAAAAACCTGGTTTTGAGAGCCAAAATGGCCATTTTTCAGTTTTTTGGGCTAAAAAGCTTTTTTTTCCAGCAAAACAGTGTTTTGGACACCTAAAATGTGCTTTTGTCGTCCAAAACTTGCGTTTAGCAGTGAAAACGTGGTGTTTTGAGCAAAAGAAAATTCTCAGCAAATTTCCAATTTTGTCAGCAAAAAACAGTTTTTTTGACCAAAAAGCACCTTTACTCAGCCAAAACCCCATTTTTTTTCGCCAAAAAGTCGTGTTTTTATCTCAAGAGGTATTTTCATGAGCAAAAAGTGGGGGTTTCAGCAAACAGGTCACGCCGTCAGCGAAAAACCTGGTTTTGAGAGCCAAAATGGCCATTTTTCAGTTTTTTGGGCTAAAAAGCTTTTTTTTCCAGCAAAACAGTGTTTTGGACACCTAAAATGTGCTTTTGTCGTCCAAAACTTGCGTTTAGCAGTGAAAACGTGGTGTTTTGAGCAAAAGAAAATTCTCAGCAAATTTCCAATTTTGTCAGCAAAAAACAGTTTTTTTGACCAAAAAGCACCTTTACTCAGCCAAAACCCCATTTTTTTTCGCCAAAAAGTCGTGTTTTTATCTCAAGAGGTATTTTCATGAGCAAAAAGTGGGGGTTTCAGCAAACAGGTCACGCCGTCAGCGAAAAACCTGGTTTTGAGAGCCAAAATGGCCATTTTTCAGTTTTTTGGGCTAAAAAGCTTTTTTTTCCAGCAAAACAGTGTTTTGGACACCTAAAATGTGCTTTTGTCGTCCAAAACTTGCGTTTAGCAGTGAAAACGTGGTGTTTTGAGCAAAAGAAAATTCTCAGCAAATTTCCAATTTTGTCAGCAAAAAACAGTTTTTTTGACCAAAAAGCACCTTTACTCAGCCAAAACCCCATTTTTTTTCGCCAAAAAGTCGTGTTTTTATCTCAAGAGGTATTTTCATGAGCAAAAAGTGGGGGTTTCAGCAAACAGGTCACGCCGTCAGCGAAAAACCTGGTTTTGAGAGCCAAAATGGCCATTTTTCAGTTTTTTGGGCTAAAAAGCTTTTTTTTCCAGCAAAACAGTGTTTTGGACACCTAAAATGTGCTTTTGTCGTCCAAAACTTGCGTTTAGCAGTGAAAACGTGGTGTTTTGAGCAAAAGAAAATTCTCAGCAAATTTCCAATTTTGTCAGCAAAAAACAGTTTTTTTGACCAAAAAGCACCTTTACTCAGCCAAAACCCCATTTTTTTTCGCCAAAAAGTCGTGTTTTTATCTCAAGAGGTATTTTCATGAGCAAAAAGTGGGGGTTTCAGCAAACAGGTCACGCCGTCAGCGAAAAACCTGGTTTTGAGAGCCAAAATGGCCATTTTTCAGTTTTTTGGGCTAAAAAGCTTTTTTTTCCAGCAAAACAGTGTTTTGGACACCTAAAATGTGCTTTTGTCGTCCAAAACTTGCGTTTAGCAGTGAAAACGTGGTGTTTTGAGCAAAAGAAAATTCTCAGCAAATTTCCAATTTTGTCAGCAAAAAACAGTTTTTTTGACCAAAAAGCACCTTTACTCAGCCAAAACCCCATTTTTTTTCGCCAAAAAGTCGTGTTTTTATCTCAAGAGGTATTTTCATGAGCAAAAAGTGGGGGTTTCAGCAAACAGGTCACGCCGTCAGCGAAAAACCTGGTTTTGAGAGCCAAAATGGCCATTTTTCAGTTTTTTGGGCTAAAAAGCTTTTTTTTCCAGCAAAACAGTGTTTTGGACACCTAAAATGTGCTTTTGTCGTCCAAAACTTGCGTTTAGCAGTGAAAACGTGGTGTTTTGAGCAAAAGAAAATTCTCAGCAAATTTCCAATTTTGTCAGCAAAAAACAGTTTTTTTGACCAAAAAGCACCTTTACTCAGCCAAAACCCCATTTTTTTTCGCCAAAAAGTCGTGTTTTTATCTCAAGAGGTATTTTCATGAGCAAAAAGTGGGGGTTTCAGCAAACAGGTCACGCCGTCAGCGAAAAACCTGGTTTTGAGAGCCAAAATGGCCATTTTTCAGTTTTTTGGGCTAAAAAGCTTTTTTTTCCAGCAAAACAGTGTTTTGGACACCTAAAATGTGCTTTTGTCGTCCAAAACTTGCGTTTAGCAGTGAAAACGTGGTGTTTTGAGCAAAAGAAAATTCTCAGCAAATTTCCAATTTTGTCAGCAAAAAACAGTTTTTTTGACCAAAAAGCACCTTTACTCAGCCAAAACCCCATTTTTTTTCGCCAAAAAGTCGTGTTTTTATCTCAAGAGGTATTTTCATGAGCAAAAAGTGGGGGTTTCAGCAAACAGGTCACGCCGTCAGCGAAAAACCTGGTTTTGAGAGCCAAAATGGCCATTTTTCAGTTTTTTGGGCTAAAAAGCTTTTTTTTCCAGCAAAACAGTGTTTTGGACACCTAAAATGTGCTTTTGTCGTCCAAAACTTGCGTTTAGCAGTGAAAACGTGGTGTTTTGAGCAAAAGAAAATTCTCAGCAAATTTCCAATTTTGTCAGCAAAAAACAGTTTTTTTGACCAAAAAGCACCTTTACTCAGCCAAAACCCCATTTTTTTTCGCCAAAAAGTCGTGTTTTTATCTCAAGAGGTATTTTCATGAGCAAAAAGTGGGGGTTTCAGCAAACAGGTCACGCCGTCAGCGAAAAACCTGGTTTTGAGAGCCAAAATGGCCATTTTTCAGTTTTTTGGGCTAAAAAGCTTTTTTTTCCAGCAAAACAGTGTTTTGGACACCTAAAATGTGCTTTTGTCGTCCAAAACTTGCGTTTAGCAGTGAAAACGTGGTGTTTTGAGCAAAAGAAAATTCTCAGCAAATTTCCAATTTTGTCAGCAAAAAACAGTTTTTTTGACCAAAAAGCACCTTTACTCAGCCAAAACCCCATTTTTTTTCGCCAAAAAGTCGTGTTTTTATCTCAAGAGGTATTTTCATGAGCAAAAAGTGGGGGTTTCAGCAAACAGGTCACGCCGTCAGCGAAAAACCTGGTTTTGAGAGCCAAAATGGCCATTTTTCAGTTTTTTGGGCTAAAAAGCTTTTTTTTCCAGCAAAACAGTGTTTTGGACACCTAAAATGTGCTTTTGTCGTCCAAAACTTGCGTTTAGCAGTGAAAACGTGGTGTTTTGAGCAAAAGAAAATTCTCAGCAAATTTCCAATTTTGTCAGCAAAAAACAGTTTTTTTGACCAAAAAGCACCTTTACTCAGCCAAAACCCCATTTTTTTTCGCCAAAAAGTCGTGTTTTTATCTCAAGAGGTATTTTCATGAGCAAAAAGTGGGGGTTTCAGCAAACAGGTCACGCCGTCAGCGAAAAACCTGGTTTTGAGAGCCAAAATGGCCATTTTTCAGTTTTTTGGGCTAAAAAGCTTTTTTTTCCAGCAAAACAGTGTTTTGGACACCTAAAATGTGCTTTTGTCGTCCAAAACTTGCGTTTAGCAGTGAAAACGTGGTGTTTTGAGCAAAAGAAAATTCTCAGCAAATTTCCAATTTTGTCAGCAAAAAACAGTTTTTTTGACCAAAAAGCACCTTTACTCAGCCAAAACCCCATTTTTTTTCGCCAAAAAGTCGTGTTTTTATCTCAAGAGGTATTTTCATGAGCAAAAAGTGGGGGTTTCAGCAAACAGGTCACGCCGTCAGCGAAAAACCTGGTTTTGAGAGCCAAAATGGCCATTTTTCAGTTTTTTGGGCTAAAAAGCTTTTTTTTCCAGCAAAACAGTGTTTTGGACACCTAAAATGTGCTTTTGTCGTCCAAAACTTGCGTTTAGCAGTGAAAACGTGGTGTTTTGAGCAAAAGAAAATTCTCAGCAAATTTCCAATTTTGTCAGCAAAAAACAGTTTTTTTGACCAAAAAGCACCTTTACTCAGCCAAAACCCCATTTTTTTTCGCCAAAAAGTCGTGTTTTTATCTCAAGAGGTATTTTCATGAGCAAAAAGTGGGGGTTTCAGCAAACAGGTCACGCCGTCAGCGAAAAACCTGGTTTTGAGAGCCAAAATGGCCATTTTTCAGTTTTTTGGGCTAAAAAGCTTTTTTTTCCAGCAAAACAGTGTTTTGGACACCTAAAATGTGCTTTTGTCGTCCAAAACTTGCGTTTAGCAGTGAAAACGTGGTGTTTTGAGCAAAAGAAAATTCTCAGCAAATTTCCAATTTTGTCAGCAAAAAACAGTTTTTTTGACCAAAAAGCACCTTTACTCAGCCAAAACCCCATTTTTTTTCGCCAAAAAGTCGTGTTTTTATCTCAAGAGGTATTTTCATGAGCAAAAAGTGGGGGTTTCAGCAAACAGGTCACGCCGTCAGCGAAAAACCTGGTTTTGAGAGCCAAAATGGCCATTTTTCAGTTTTTTGGGCTAAAAAGCTTTTTTTTCCAGCAAAACAGTGTTTTGGACACCTAAAATGTGCTTTTGTCGTCCAAAACTTGCGTTTAGCAGTGAAAACGTGGTGTTTTGAGCAAAAGAAAATTCTCAGCAAATTTCCAATTTTGTCAGCAAAAAAACAGTTTTTTTGACCAAAAAGCACCTTTACTCAGCCAAAACCCCATTTTTTTTCGCCAAAAAGTCGTGTTTTTATCTCAAGAGGTATTTTCATGAGCAAAAAGTGGGGGTTTCAGCAAACAGGTCACGCCGTCAGCGAAAAACCTGGTTTTGAGAGCCAAAATGGCCATTTTTCAGTTTTTTGGGCTAAAAAGCTTTTTTTTCCAGCAAAACAGTGTTTTGGACACCTAAAATGTGCTTTTGTCGTCCAAAACTTGCGTTTAGCAGTGAAAACGTGGTGTTTTGAGCAAAAGAAAATTCTCAGCAAATTTCCAATTTTGTCAGCAAAAAACAGTTTTTTTGACCAAAAAGCACCTTTACTCAGCCAAAACCCCATTTTTTTTCGCCAAAAAGTCGTGTTTTTATCTCAAGAGGTATTTTCATGAGCAAAAAGTGGGGGTTTCAGCAAACAGGTCACGCCGTCAGCGAAAAACCTGGTTTTGAGAGCCAAAATGGCCATTTTTCAGTTTTTTGGGCTAAAAAGCTTTTTTTTCCAGCAAAACAGTGTTTTGGACACCTAAAATGTGCTTTTGTCGTCCAAAACTTGCGTTTAGCAGTGAAAACGTGGTGTTTTGAGCAAAAGAAAATTCTCAGCAAATTTCCAATTTTGTCAGCAAAAAACAGTTTTTTTGACCAAAAAGCACCTTTACTCAGCCAAAACCCCATTTTTTTTCGCCAAAAAGTCGTGTTTTTATCTCAAGAGGTATTTTCATGAGCAAAAAGTGGGGGTTTCAGCAAACAGGTCACGCCGTCAGCGAAAAACCTGGTTTTGAGAGCCAAAATGGCCATTTTTCAGTTTTTTGGGCTAAAAAGCTTTTTTTTCCAGCAAAACAGTGTTTTGGACACCTAAAATGTGCTTTTGTCGTCCAAAACTTGCGTTTAGCAGTGAAAACGTGGTGTTTTGAGCAAAAGAAAATTCTCAGCAAATTTCCAATTTTGTCAGCAAAAAACAGTTTTTTTGACCAAAAAGCACCTTTACTCAGCCAAAACCCCATTTTTTTTCGCCAAAAAGTCGTGTTTTTATCTCAAGAGGTATTTTCATGAGCAAAAAGTGGGGGTTTCAGCAAACAGGTCACGCCGTCAGCGAAAAACCTGGTTTTGAGAGCCAAAATGGCCATTTTTCAGTTTTTTGGGCTAAAAAGCTTTTTTTTCCAGCAAAACAGTGTTTTGGACACCTAAAATGTGCTTTTGTCGTCCAAAACTTGCGTTTAGCAGTGAAAACGTGGTGTTTTGAGCAAAAGAAAATTCTCAGCAAATTTCCAATTTTGTCAGCAAAAAACAGTTTTTTTGACCAAAAAGCACCTTTACTCAGCCAAAACCCCATTTTTTTTCGCCAAAAAGTCGTGTTTTTATCTCAAGAGGTATTTTCATGAGCAAAAAGTGGGGGTTTCAGCAAACAGGTCACGCCGTCAGCGAAAAACCTGGTTTTGAGAGCCAAAATGGCCATTTTTCAGTTTTTTGGGCTAAAAAGCTTTTTTTTCCAGCAAAACAGTGTTTTGGACACCTAAAATGTGCTTTTGTCGTCCAAAACTTGCGTTTAGCAGTGAAAACGTGGTGTTTTGAGCAAAAGAAAATTCTCAGCAAATTTCCAATTTTGTCAGCAAAAAACAGTTTTTTTGACCAAAAAGCACCTTTACTCAGCCAAAACCCCATTTTTTTTCGCCAAAAAGTCGTGTTTTTATCTCAAGAGGTATTTTCATGAGCAAAAAGTGGGGGTTTCAGCAAACAGGTCACGCCGTCAGCGAAAAACCTGGTTTTGAGAGCCAAAATGGCCATTTTTCAGTTTTTTGGGCTAAAAAGCTTTTTTTTCCAGCAAAACAGTGTTTTGGACACCTAAAATGTGCTTTTGTCGTCCAAAACTTGCGTTTAGCAGTGAAAACGTGGTGTTTTGAGCAAAAGAAAATTCTCAGCAAATTTCCAATTTTGTCAGCAAAAAACAGTTTTTTTGACCAAAAAGCACCTTTACTCAGCCAAAACCCCATTTTTTTTCGCCAAAAAGTCGTGTTTTTATCTCAAGAGGTATTTTCATGAGCAAAAAGTGGGGGTTTCAGCAAACAGGTCACGCCGTCAGCGAAAAACCTGGTTTTGAGAGCCAAAATGGCCATTTTTCAGTTTTTTGGGCTAAAAAGCTTTTTTTTCCAGCAAAACAGTGTTTTGGACACCTAAAATGTGCTTTTGTCGTCCAAAACTTGCGTTTAGCAGTGAAAACGTGGTGTTTTGAGCAAAAGAAAATTCTCAGCAAATTTCCAATTTTGTCAGCAAAAAACAGTTTTTTTGACCAAAAAGCACCTTTACTCAGCCAAAACCCCATTTTTTTTCGCCAAAAAGTCGTGTTTTTATCTCAAGAGGTATTTTCATGAGCAAAAAGTGGGGGTTTCAGCAAACAGGTCACGCCGTCAGCGAAAAACCTGGTTTTGAGAGCCAAAATGGCCATTTTTCAGTTTTTTGGGCTAAAAAGCTTTTTTTTCCAGCAAAACAGTGTTTTGGACACCTAAAATGTGCTTTTGTCGTCCAAAACTTGCGTTTAGCAGTGAAAACGTGGTGTTTTGAGCAAAAGAAAATTCTCAGCAAATTTCCAATTTTGTCAGCAAAAAACAGTTTTTTTGACCAAAAAGCACCTTTACTCAGCCAAAACCCCATTTTTTTTCGCCAAAAAGTCGTGTTTTTATCTCAAGAGGTATTTTCATGAGCAAAAAGTGGGGGTTTCAGCAAACAGGTCACGCCGTCAGCGAAAAACCTGGTTTTGAGAGCCAAAATGGCCATTTTTCAGTTTTTTGGGCTAAAAAGCTTTTTTTTCCAGCAAAACAGTGTTTTGGACACCTAAAATGTGCTTTTGTCGTCCAAAACTTGCGTTTAGCAGTGAAAACGTGGTGTTTTGAGCAAAAGAAAATTCTCAGCAAATTTCCAATTTTGTCAGCAAAAAACAGTTTTTTTGACCAAAAAGCACCTTTACTCAGCCAAAACCCCATTTTTTTTCGCCAAAAAGTCGTGTTTTTATCTCAAGAGGTATTTTCATGAGCAAAAAGTGGGGGTTTCAGCAAACAGGTCACGCCGTCAGCGAAAAACCTGGTTTTGAGAGCCAAAATGGCCATTTTTCAGTTTTTTGGGCTAAAAAGCTTTTTTTTCCAGCAAAACAGTGTTTTGGACACCTAAAATGTGCTTTTGTCGTCCAAAACTTGCGTTTAGCAGTGAAAACGTGGTGTTTTGAGCAAAAGAAAATTCTCAGCAAATTTCCAATTTTGTCAGCAAAAAACAGTTTTTTTGACCAAAAAGCACCTTTACTCAGCCAAAACCCCATTTTTTTTCGCCAAAAAGTCGTGTTTTTATCTCAAGAGGTATTTTCATGAGCAAAAAGTGGGGGTTTCAGCAAACAGGTCACGCCGTCAGCGAAAAACCTGGTTTTGAGAGCCAAAATGGCCATTTTTCAGTTTTTTGGGCTAAAAAGCTTTTTTTTCCAGCAAAACAGTGTTTTGGACACCTAAAATGTGCTTTTGTCGTCCAAAACTTGCGTTTAGCAGTGAAAACGTGGTGTTTTGAGCAAAAGAAAATTCTCAGCAAATTTCCAATTTTGTCAGCAAAAAACAGTTTTTTTGACCAAAAAGCACCTTTACTCAGCCAAAACCCCATTTTTTTTCGCCAAAAAGTCGTGTTTTTATCTCAAGAGGTATTTTCATGAGCAAAAAGTGGGGGTTTCAGCAAACAGGTCACGCCGTCAGCGAAAAACCTGGTTTTGAGAGCCAAAATGGCCATTTTTCAGTTTTTTGGGCTAAAAAGCTTTTTTTTCCAGCAAAACAGTGTTTTGGACACCTAAAATGTGCTTTTGTCGTCCAAAACTTGCGTTTAGCAGTGAAAACGTGGTGTTTTGAGCAAAAGAAAATTCTCAGCAAATTTCCAATTTTGTCAGCAAAAAACAGTTTTTTTGACCAAAAAGCACCTTTACTCAGCCAAAACCCCATTTTTTTTCGCCAAAAAGTCGTGTTTTTATCTCAAGAGGTATTTTCATGAGCAAAAAGTGGGGGTTTCAGCAAACAGGTCACGCCGTCAGCGAAAAACCTGGTTTTGAGAGCCAAAATGGCCATTTTTCAGTTTTTTGGGCTAAAAAGCTTTTTTTTCCAGCAAAACAGTGTTTTGGACACCTAAAATGTGCTTTTGTCGTCCAAAACTTGCGTTTAGCAGTGAAAACGTGGTGTTTTGAGCAAAAGAAAATTCTCAGCAAATTTCCAATTTTGTCAGCAAAAAACAGTTTTTTTGACCAAAAAGCACCTTTACTCAGCCAAAACCCCATTTTTTTTCGCCAAAAAGTCGTGTTTTTATCTCAAGAGGTATTTTCATGAGCAAAAAGTGGGGGTTTCAGCAAACAGGTCACGCCGTCAGCGAAAAACCTGGTTTTGAGAGCCAAAATGGCCATTTTTCAGTTTTTTGGGCTACAAAGCTTTTTTTTCCAGCAAAACAGTGTTTTGGACACCTAAAATGTGCTTTTGTCGTCCAAAACTTGCGTTTAGCAGTGAAAACGTGGTGTTTTGAGCAAAAGAAAATTCTCAGCAAATTTCCAATTTTGTCAGCAAAAAACAGTTTTTTTGACCAAAAAGCACCTTTACTCAGCCAAAACCCCATTTTTTTTCGCCAAAAAGTCGTGTTTTTATCTCAAGAGGTATTTTCATGAGCAAAAAGTGGGGGTTTCAGCAAACAGGTCACGCCGTCAGCGAAAAACCTGGTTTTGAGAGCCAAAATGGCCATTTTTCAGTTTTTTGGGCTACAAAGCTTTTTTTTCCAGCAAAACAGTGTTTTGGACACCTAAAATGTGCTTTTGTCGTCCAAAACTTGCGTTTAGCAGTGAAAACGTGGTGTTTTGAGCAAAAGAAAATTCTCAGCAAATTTCCAATTTTGTCAGCAAAAAACAGTTTTTTTGACCAAAAAGCACCTTTACTCAGCCAAAACCCCATTTTTTTTCGCCAAAAAGTCGTGTTTTTATCTCAAGAGGTATTTTCATGAGCAAAAAGTGGGGGTTTCAGCAAACAGGTCACGCCGTCAGCGAAAAACCTGGTTTTGAGAGCCAAAATGGCCATTTTTCAGTTTTTTGGGCTAAAAAGCTTTTTTTTCCAGCAAAACAGTGTTTTGGACACCTAAAATGTGCTTTTGTCGTCCAAAACTTGCGTTTAGCAGTGAAAACGTGGTGTTTTGAGCAAAAGAAAATTCTCAGCAAATTTCCAATTTTGTCAGCAAAAAACAGTTTTTTTGACCAAAAAGCACCTTTACTCAGCCAAAACCCCATTTTTTTTCGCCAAAAAGTCGTGTTTTTATCTCAAGAGGTATTTTCATGAGCAAAAAGTGGGGGTTTCAGCAAACAGGTCACGCCGTCAGCGAAAAACCTGGTTTTGAGAGCCAAAATGGCCATTTTTCAGTTTTTTGGGCTAAAAAGCTTTTTTTTCCAGCAAAACAGTGTTTTGGACACCTAAAATGTGCTTTTGTCGTCCAAAACTTGCGTTTAGCAGTGAAAACGTGGTGTTTTGAGCAAAAGAAAATTCTCAGCAAATTTCCAATTTTGTCAGCAAAAAACAGTTTTTTTGACCAAAAAGCACCTTTACTCAGCCAAAACCCCATTTTTTTTCGCCAAAAAGTCGTGTTTTTATCTCAAGAGGTATTTTCATGAGCAAAAAGTGGGGGTTTCAGCAAACAGGTCACGCCGTCAGCGAAAAACCTGGTTTTGAGAGCCAAAATGGCCATTTTTCAGTTTTTTGGGCTAAAAAGCTTTTTTTTCCAGCAAAACAGTGTTTTGGACACCTAAAATGTGCTTTTGTCGTCCAAAACTTGCGTTTAGCAGTGAAAACGTGGTGTTTTGAGCAAAAGAAAATTCTCAGCAAATTTCCAATTTTGTCAGCAAAAAACAGTTTTTTTGACCAAAAAGCACCTTTACTCAGCCAAAACCCCATTTTTTTTCGCCAAAAAGTCGTGTTTTTATCTCAAGAGGTATTTTCATGAGCAAAAAGTGGGGGTTTCAGCAAACAGGTCACGCCGTCAGCGAAAAACCTGGTTTTGAGAGCCAAAATGGCCATTTTTCAGTTTTTTGGGCTAAAAAGCTTTTTTTTCCAGCAAAACAGTGTTTTGGACACCTAAAATGTGCTTTTGTCGTCCAAAACTTGCGTTTAGCAGTGAAAACGTGGTGTTTTGAGCAAAAGAAAATTCTCAGCAAATTTCCAATTTTGTCAGCAAAAAACAGTTTTTTTGACCAAAAAGCACCTTTACTCAGCCAAAACCCCATTTTTTTTCGCCAAAAAGTCGTGTTTTTATCTCAAGAGGTATTTTCATGAGCAAAAAGTGGGGGTTTCAGCAAACAGGTCACGCCGTCAGCGAAAAACCTGGTTTTGAGAGCCAAAATGGCCATTTTTCAGTTTTTTGGGCTAAAAAGCTTTTTTTTCCAGCAAAACAGTGTTTTGGACACCTAAAATGTGCTTTTGTCGTCCAAAACTTGCGTTTAGCAGTGAAAACGTGGTGTTTTGAGCAAAAGAAAATTCTCAGCAAATTTCCAATTTTGTCAGCAAAAAACAGTTTTTTTGACCAAAAAGCACCTTTACTCAGCCAAAACCCCATTTTTTTTCGCCAAAAAGTCGTGTTTTTATCTCAAGAGGTATTTTCATGAGCAAAAAGTGGGGGTTTCAGCAAACAGGTCACGCCGTCAGCGAAAAACCTGGTTTTGAGAGCCAAAATGGCCATTTTTCAGTTTTTTGGGCTAAAAAGCTTTTTTTTCCAGCAAAACAGTGTTTTGGACACCTAAAATGTGCTTTTGTCGTCCAAAACTTGCGTTTAGCAGTGAAAACGTGGTGTTTTGAGCAAAAGAAAATTCTCAGCAAATTTCCAATTTTGTCAGCAAAAAACAGTTTTTTTGACCAAAAAGCACCTTTACTCAGCCAAAACCCCATTTTTTTTCGCCAAAAAGTCGTGTTTTTATCTCAAGAGGTATTTTCATGAGCAAAAAGTGGGGGTTTCAGCAAACAGGTCACGCCGTCAGCGAAAAACCTGGTTTTGAGAGCCAAAATGGCCATTTTTCAGTTTTTTGGGCTAAAAAGCTTTTTTTTCCAGCAAAACAGTGTTTTGGACACCTAAAATGTGCTTTTGTCGTCCAAAACTTGCGTTTAGCAGTGAAAACGTGGTGTTTTGAGCAAAAGAAAATTCTCAGCAAATTTCCAATTTTGTCAGCAAAAAACAGTTTTTTTGACCAAAAAGCACCTTTACTCAGCCAAAACCCCATTTTTTTTCGCCAAAAAGTCGTGTTTTTATCTCAAGAGGTATTTTCATGAGCAAAAAGTGGGGGTTTCAGCAAACAGGTCACGCCGTCAGCGAAAAACCTGGTTTTGAGAGCCAAAATGGCCATTTTTCAGTTTTTTGGGCTAAAAAGCTTTTTTTTCCAGCAAAACAGTGTTTTGGACACCTAAAATGTGCTTTTGTCGTCCAAAACTTGCGTTTAGCAGTGAAAACGTGGTGTTTTGAGCAAAAGAAAATTCTCAGCAAATTTCCAATTTTGTCAGCAAAAAACAGTTTTTTTGACCAAAAAGCACCTTTACTCAGCCAAAACCCCATTTTTTTTCGCCAAAAAGTCGTGTTTTTATCTCAAGAGGTATTTTCATGAGCAAAAAGTGGGGGTTTCAGCAAACAGGTCACGCCGTCAGCGAAAAACCTGGTTTTGAGAGCCAAAATGGCCATTTTTCAGTTTTTTGGGCTAAAAAGCTTTTTTTTCCAGCAAAACAGTGTTTTGGACACCTAAAATGTGCTTTTGTCGTCCAAAACTTGCGTTTAGCAGTGAAAACGTGGTGTTTTGAGCAAAAGAAAATTCTCAGCAAATTTCCAATTTTGTCAGCAAAAAACAGTTTTTTTGACCAAAAAGCACCTTTACTCAGCCAAAACCCCATTTTTTTTCGCCAAAAAGTCGTGTTTTTATCTCAAGAGGTATTTTCATGAGCAAAAAGTGGGGGTTTCAGCAAACAGGTCACGCCGTCAGCGAAAAACCTGGTTTTGAGAGCCAAAATGGCCATTTTTCAGTTTTTTGGGCTAAAAAGCTTTTTTTTCCAGCAAAACAGTGTTTTGGACACCTAAAATGTGCTTTTGTCGTCCAAAACTTGCGTTTAGCAGTGAAAACGTGGTGTTTTGAGCAAAAGAAAATTCTCAGCAAATTTCCAATTTTGTCAGCAAAAAACAGTTTTTTTGACCAAAAAGCACCTTTACTCAGCCAAAACCCCATTTTTTTTCGCCAAAAAGTCGTGTTTTTATCTCAAGAGGTATTTTCATGAGCAAAAAGTGGGGGTTTCAGCAAACAGGTCACGCCGTCAGCGAAAAACCTGGTTTTGAGAGCCAAAATGGCCATTTTTCAGTTTTTTGGGCTAAAAAGCTTTTTTTTCCAGCAAAACAGTGTTTTGGACACCTAAAATGTGCTTTTGTCGTCCAAAACTTGCGTTTAGCAGTGAAAACGTGGTGTTTTGAGCAAAAGAAAATTCTCAGCAAATTTCCAATTTTATCAGCAAAAAACAGTTTTTTTGACCAAAAAGCACCTTTACTCAGCCAAAACCCCATTTTTTTTCGCCAAAAAGTCGTGTTTTTATCTCAAGAGGTATTTCATGAGCAAAAAGTGGGGGTTTCAGCAAACAGGTCACGCAGTCAGCGAAAAACCTGGTTTTGAGAGCCAAAATGGCCATTTTTCAGTTTTTTGGGCTAAAAAGCTTTTTTTTCCAGCAAAACAGTGTTTTGGACACCTAAAATGTGCTTTTGTCGTCCAAAACTTGCGTTTAGCAGTGAAAACGTGGTGTTTTGAGCAAAAGAAAATTCTCAGCAAATTTCCAATTTTGTCAGCAAAAAACAGTTTTTTTGACCAAAAAGCACCTTTACTCAGCCAAAACCCCATTTTTTTTCGCCAAAAAGTCGTGTTTTTATCTCAAGAGGTATTTTCATGAGCAAAAAGTGGGGGTTTCAGCAAACAGGTCACGCCGTCAGCGAAAAACCTGGTTTTGAGAGCCAAAATGGCCATTTTTCAGTTTTTTGGGCTAAAAAGCTTTTTTTTCCAGCAAAACAGTGTTTTGGACACCTAAAATGTGCTTTTGTCGTCCAAAACTTGCGTTTAGCAGTGAAAACGTGGTGTTTTGAGCAAAAGAAAATTCTCAGCAAATTTCCAATTTTGTCAGCAAAAAACAGTTTTTTTGACCAAAAAGCACCTTTACTCAGCCAAAACCCCATTTTTTTTCGCCAAAAAGTCGTGTTTTTATCTCAAGAGGTATTTTCATGAGCAAAAAGTGGGGGTTTCAGCAAACAGGTCACGCCGTCAGCGAAAAACCTGGTTTTGAGAGCCAAAATGGCCATTTTTCAGTTTTTTGGGCTAAAAAGGTTTTTTTTCCAGCAAAACAGTGTTTTGGACACCTAAAATGTGCTTTTGTCGTCCAAAACTTGCGTTTAGCAGTGAAAACGTGGTGTTTTGAGCAAAAGAAAATTCTCAGCAAATTTCCAATTTTGTTCAGCAAAAAACAGTTTTTTTGACCAAAAAGCACCTTTACTCAGCCAAAACCCCATTTTTTTTCGCCAAAAAGTCGTGTTTTTATCTCAAGAGGTATTTTCATGAGCAAAAAGTGGGCGTTTCAGCAAACAGGTCACGCCGTCAGCGAAAAACCTGGTTTTGAGAGCCAAAATGGCCATTTTTCAGTTTTTTGGGCTAAAAAGCTTTTTTTTCCAGCAAAACAGTGTTTTGGACACCTAAAATGTGCTTTTGTCGTCCAAAACTTGCGTTTAGCAGTGAAAACGTGGTGTTTTGAGCAAAAGAAAATTCTCAGCAAATTTCCAATTTTGTCAGCAAAAAACAGTTTTTTTGACCAAAAAGCACCTTTACTCAGCCAAAACCCCATTTTTTTTCGCCAAAAAGTCGTGTTTTTATCTCAAGAGGTATTTTCATGAGCAAAAAGTGGGCGTTTCAGCAAACAGGTCACGCCGTCAGCGAAAAACCTGGTTTTGAGAGCCAAAATGGCCATTTTTCAGTTTTTTGGGCTAAAAAGCTTTTTTTTCCAGCAAAACAGTGTTTTGGACACCTAAAATGTGCTTTTGTCGTCCAAAACTTGCGTTTAGCAGTGAAAACGTGGTGTTTTGAGCAAAAGAAAATTCTCAGCAAATTTCCAATTTTGTCAGCAAAAAACAGTTTTTTTGACCAAAAAGCACCTTTACTCAGCCAAAACCCCATTTTTTTTCGCCAAAAAGTCGTGTTTTTATCTCAAGAGGTATTTTCATGAGCAAAAAGTGGGCGTTTCAGCAAACAGGTCACGCCGTCAGCGAAAAACCTGGTTTTGAGAGCCAAAATGGCCATTTTTCAGTTTTTTGGGCTAAAAAGCTTTTTTTTCCAGCAAAACAGTGTTTTGGACACCTAAAATGTGCTTTTGTCGTCCAAAACTTGCGTTTAGCAGTGAAAACGTGGTGTTTTGAGCAAAAGAAAATTCTCAGCAAATTTCCAATTTTGTCAGCAAAAAACAGTTTTTTTGACCAAAAAGCACCTTTACTCAGCCAAAACCCCATTTTTTTTCGCCAAAAAGTCGTGTTTTTATCTCAAGAGGTATTTTCATGAGCAAAAAGTGGGGGTTTCAGCAAACAGGTCACGCCGTCAGCGAAAAACCTGGTTTTGAGAGCCAAAATGGCCATTTTTCAGTTTTTTGGGCTAAAAAGCTTTTTTTTCCAGCAAAACAGTGTTTTGGACACCTAAAATGTGCTTTTGTCGTCCAAAACTTGCGTTTAGCAGTGAAAACGTGGTGTTTTGAGCAAAAGAAAATTCTCAGCAAATTTCCAATTTTGTCAGCAAAAAACAGTTTTTTTGACCAAAAAGCACCTTTACTCAGCCAAAACCCCATTTTTTTTCGCCAAAAAGTCGTGTTTTTATCTCAAGAGGTATTTTCATGAGCAAAAAGTGGGCGTTTCAGCAAACAGGTCACGCCGTCAGCGAAAAACCTGGTTTTGAGAGCCAAAATGGCCATTTTTCAGTTTTTTGGGCTAAAAAGCTTTTTTTTCCAGCAAAACAGTGTTTTGGACACCTAAAATGTGCTTTTGTCGTCCAAAACTTGCGTTTAGCAGTGAAAACGTGGTGTTTTGAGCAAAAGAAAATTCTCAGCAAATTTCCAATTTTGTCAGCAAAAAACAGTTTTTTTGACCAAAAAGCACCTTTACTCAGCCAAAACCCCATTTTTTTTCGCCAAAAAGTCGTGTTTTTATCTCAAGAGGTATTTTCATGAGCAAAAAGTGGGGGTTTCAGCAAACAGGTCACGCCGTCAGCGAAAAACCTGGTTTTGAGAGCCAAAATGGCCATTTTTCAGTTTTTTGGGCTAAAAAGCTTTTTTTTCCAGCAAAACAGTGTTTTGGACACCTAAAATGTGCTTTTGTCGTCCAAAACTTGCGTTTAGCAGTGAAAACGTGGTGTTTTGAGCAAAAGAAAATTCTCAGCAAATTTCCAATTTTGTCAGCAAAAAACAGTTTTTTTGACCAAAAAGCACCTTTACTCAGCCAAAACCCCATTTTTTTTCGCCAAAAAGTCGTGTTTTTATCTCAAGAGGTATTTTCATGAGCAAAAAGTGGGCGTTTCAGCAAACAGGTCACGCCGTCAGCGAAAAACCTGGTTTTGAGAGCCAAAATGGCCATTTTTCAGTTTTTTGGGCTAAAAAGCTTTTTTTTCCAGCAAAACAGTGTTTTGGACACCTAAAATGTGCTTTTGTCGTCCAAAACTTGCGTTTAGCAGTGAAAACGTGGTGTTTTGAGCAAAAGAAAATTCTCAGCAAATTTCCAATTTTGTCAGCAAAAAACAGTTTTTTTGACCAAAAAGCACCTTTACTCAGCCAAAACCCCATTTTTTTTCGCCAAAAAGTCGTGTTTTTATCTCAAGAGGTATTTTCATGAGCAAAAAGTGGGCGTTTCAGCAAACAGGTCACGCCGTCAGCGAAAAACCTGGTTTTGAGAGCCAAAATGGCCATTTTTCAGTTTTTTGGGCTAAAAAGCTTTTTTTTCCAGCAAAACAGTGTTTTGGACACCTAAAATGTGCTTTTGTCGTCCAAAACTTGCGTTTAGCAGTGAAAACGTGGTGTTTTGAGCAAAAGAAAATTCTCAGCAAATTTCCAATTTTGTCAGCAAAAAACAGTTTTTTTGACCAAAAAGCACCTTTACTCAGCCAAAACCCCATTTTTTTTCGCCAAAAAGTCGTGTTTTTATCTCAAGAGGTATTTTCATGAGCAAAAAGTGGGGGTTTCAGCAAACAGGTCACGCCGTCAGCGAAAAACCTGGTTTTGAGAGCCAAAATGGCCATTTTTCAGTTTTTTGGGCTAAAAAGCTTTTTTTTCCAGCAAAACAGTGTTTTGGACACCTAAAATGTGCTTTTGTCGTCCAAAACTTGCGTTTAGCAGTGAAAACGTGGTGTTTTGAGCAAAAGAAAATTCTCAGCAAATTTCCAATTTTGTCAGCAAAAAACAGTTTTTTTGACCAAAAAGCACCTTTACTCAGCCAAAACCCCATTTTTTTTCGCCAAAAAGTCGTGTTTTTATCTCAAGAGGTATTTTCATGAGCAAAAAGTGGGGGTTTCAGCAAACAGGTCACGCCGTCAGCGAAAAACCTGGTTTTGAGAGCCAAAATGGCCATTTTTCAGTTTTTTGGGCTAAAAAGCTTTTTTTTCCAGCAAAACAGTGTTTTGGACACCTAAAATGTGCTTTTGTCGTCCAAAACTTGCGTTTAGCAGTGAAAACGTGGTGTTTTGAGCAAAAGAAAATTCTCAGCAAATTTCCAATTTTGTCAGCAAAAAACAGTTTTTTTGACCAAAAAGCACCTTTACTCAGCCAAAACCCCATTTTTTTTCGCCAAAAAGTCGTGTTTTTATCTCAAGAGGTATTTTCATGAGCAAAAAGTGGGGGTTTCAGCAAACAGGTCACGCCGTCAGCGAAAAACCTGGTTTTGAGAGCCAAAATGGCCATTTTTCAGTTTTTTGGGCTAAAAAGCTTTTTTTTCCAGCAAAACAGTGTTTTGGACACCTAAAATGTGCTTTTGTCGTCCAAAACTTGCGTTTAGCAGTGAAAACGTGGTGTTTTGAGCAAAAGAAAATTCTCAGCAAATTTCCAATTTTGTCAGCAAAAAACAGTTTTTTTGACCAAAAAGCACCTTTACTCAGCCAAAACCCCATTTTTTTTCGCCAAAAAGTCGTGTTTTTATCTCAAGAGGTATTTTCATGAGCAAAAAGTGGGCGTTTCAGCAAACAGGTCACGCCGTCAGCGAAAAACCTGGTTTTGAGAGCCAAAATGGCCATTTTTCAGTTTTTTGGGCTAAAAAGCTTTTTTTTCCAGCAAAACAGTGTTTTGGACACCTAAAATGTGCTTTTGTCGTCCAAAACTTGCGTTTAGCAGTGAAAACGTGGTGTTTTGAGCAAAAGAAAATTCTCAGCAAATTTCCAATTTTGTCAGCAAAAAACAGTTTTTTTGACCAAAAAGCACCTTTACTCAGCCAAAACCCCATTTTTTTTCGCCAAAAAGTCGTGTTTTTATCTCAAGAGGTATTTTCATGAGCAAAAAGTGGGGGTTTCAGCAAACAGGTCACGCCGTCAGCGAAAAACCTGGTTTTGAGAGCCAAAATGGCCATTTTTCAGTTTTTTGGGCTAAAAAGCTTTTTTTTCCAGCAAAACAGTGTTTTGGACACCTAAAATGTGCTTTTGTCGTCCAAAACTTGCGTTTAGCAGTGAAAACGTGGTGTTTTGAGCAAAAGAAAATTCTCAGCAAATTTCCAATTTTGTCAGCAAAAAACAGTTTTTTTGACCAAAAAGCACCTTTACTCAGCCAAAACCCCATTTTTTTTCGCCAAAAAGTCGTGTTTTTATCTCAAGAGGTATTTTCATGAGCAAAAAGTGGGGTTTCAGCAAACAGGTCACGCCGTCAGCGAAAAACCTGGTTTTGAGAGCCAAAATGGCCATTTTTCAGTTTTTTGGGCTAAAAAGCTTTTTTTTCCAGCAAAACAGTGTTTTGGACACCTAAAATGTGCTTTTGTCGTCCAAAACTTGCGTTTAGCAGTGAAAACGTGGTGTTTTGAGCAAAAGAAAATTCTCAGCAAATTTCCAATTTTGTCAGCAAAAAACAGTTTTTTTGACCAAAAAGCACCTTTACTCAGCCAAAACCCCATTTTTTTTCGCCAAAAAGTCGTGTTTTTATCTCAAGAGGTATTTTCATGAGCAAAAAGTGGGGGTTTCAGCAAACAGGTCACGCCGTCAGCGAAAAACCTGGTTTTGAGAGCCAAAATGGCCATTTTTCAGTTTTTGGGCTAAAAAGCTTTTTTTTCCAGCAAAACAGTGTTTTGGACACCTAAAATGTGCTTTTGTCGTCCAAAACTTGCGTTTAGCAGTGAAAACGTGGTGTTTTGAGCAAAAGAAAATTCTCAGCAAATTTCCAATTTTGTCAGCAAAAAACAGTTTTTTTGACCAAAAAGCACCTTTACTCAGCCAAAACCCCATTTTTTTTCGCCAAAAAGTCGTGTTTTTATCTCAAGAGGTATTTTCATGAGCAAAAAGTGGGGGTTTCAGCAAACAGGTCACGCCGTCAGCGAAAAACCTGGTTTTGAGAGCCAAAATGGCCATTTTTCAGTTTTTTGGGCTAAAAAGCTTTTTTTTCCAGCAAAACAGTGTTTTGGACACCTAAAATGTGCTTTTGTCGTCCAAAACTTGCGTTTAGCAGTGAAAACGTGGTGTTTTGAGCAAAAGAAAATTCTCAGCAAATTTCCAATTTTGTCAGCAAAAAACAGTTTTTTTGACCAAAAAGCACCTTTACTCAGCCAAAACCCCATTTTTTTTCGCCAAAAAGTCGTGTTTTTATCTCAAGAGGTATTTTCATGAGCAAAAAGTGGGGGTTTCAGCAAACAGGTCACGCCGTCAGCGAAAAACCTGGTTTTGAGAGCCAAAATGGCCATTTTTCAGTTTTTTGGGCTAAAAAGCTTTTTTTTCCAGCAAAACAGTGTTTTGGACACCTAAAATGTGCTTTTGTCGTCCAAAACTTGCGTTTAGCAGTGAAAACGTGGTGTTTTGAGCAAAAGAAAATTCTCAGCAAATTTCCAATTTTGTCAGCAAAAAACAGTTTTTTTGACCAAAAAGCACCTTTACTCAGCCAAAACCCCATTTTTTTTCGCCAAAAAGTCGTGTTTTTATCTCAAGAGGTATTTTCATGAGCAAAAAGTGGGGGTTTCAGCAAACAGGTCACGCCGTCAGCGAAAAACCTGGTTTTGAGAGCCAAAATGGCCATTTTTCAGTTTTTTGGGCTAAAAAGCTTTTTTTTCCAGCAAAACAGTGTTTTGGACACCTAAAATGTGCTTTTGTCGTCCAAAACTTGCGTTTAGCAGTGAAAACGTGGTGTTTTGAGCAAAAGAAAATTCTCAGCAAATTTCCAATTTTGTCAGCAAAAAACAGTTTTTTTGACCAAAAAGCACCTTTACTCAGCCAAAACCCCATTTTTTTTCGCCAAAAAGTCGTGTTTTTATCTCAAGAGGTATTTTCATGAGCAAAAAGTGGGGGTTTCAGCAAACAGGTCACGCCGTCAGCGAAAAACCTGGTTTTGAGAGCCAAAATGGCCATTTTTCAGTTTTTTGGGCTAAAAAGCTTTTTTTTCCAGCAAAACAGTGTTTTGGACACCTAAAATGTGCTTTTGTCGTCCAAAACTTGCGTTTAGCAGTGAAAACGTGGTGTTTTGAGCAAAAGAAAATTCTCAGCAAATTTCCAATTTTGTCAGCAAAAAACAGTTTTTTTGACCAAAAAGCACCTTTACTCAGCCAAAACCCCATTTTTTTTCGCCAAAAAGTCGTGTTTTTATCTCAAGAGGTATTTTCATGAGCAAAAAGTGGGCGGTTTCAGCAAACAGGTCACGCCGTCAGCGAAAAACCTGGTTTTGAGAGCCAAAATGGCCATTTTTCAGTTTTTTGGGCTAAAAAGCTTTTTTTTCCAGCAAAACAGTGTTTTGGACACCTAAAATGTGCTTTTGTCGTCCAAAACTTGCGTTTAGCAGTGAAAACGTGGTGTTTTGAGCAAAAGAAAATTCTCAGCAAATTTCCAATTTTGTCAGCAAAAAACAGTTTTTTTGACCAAAAAGCACCTTTACTCAGCCAAAACCCCATTTTTTTTCGCCAAAAAGTCGTGTTTTTATCTCAAGAGGTATTTTCATGAGCAAAAAGTGGGGGTTTCAGCAAACAGGTCACGCCGTCAGCGAAAAACCTGGTTTTGAGAGCCAAAATGGCCATTTTTCAGTTTTTTGGGCTAAAAAGCTTTTTTTTCCAGCAAAACAGTGTTTTGGACACCTAAAATGTGCTTTTGTCGTCCAAAACTTGCGTTTAGCAGTGAAAACGTGGTGTTTTGAGCAAAAGAAAATTCTCAGCAAATTTCCAATTTTGTCAGCAAAAAACAGTTTTTTTGACCAAAAAGCACCTTTACTCAGCCAAAACCCCATTTTTTTTCGCCAAAAAGTCGTGTTTTTATCTCAAGAGGTATTTTCATGAGCAAAAAGTGGGGGTTTCAGCAAACAGGTCACGCCGTCAGCGAAAAACCTGGTTTTGAGAGCCAAAATGGCCATTTTTCAGTTTTTTGGGCTAAAAAGCTTTTTTTTCCAGCAAAACAGTGTTTTGGACACCTAAAATGTGCTTTTGTCGTCCAAAACTTGCGTTTAGCAGTGAAAACGTGGTGTTTTGAGCAAAAGAAAATTCTCAGCAAATTTCCAATTTTGTCAGCAAAAAACAGTTTTTTTGACCAAAAAGCACCTTTACTCAGCCAAAACCCCATTTTTTTTCGCCAAAAAGTCGTGTTTTTATCTCAAGAGGTATTTTCATGAGCAAAAAGTGGGGGTTTCAGCAAACAGGTCACGCCGTCAGCGAAAAACCTGGTTTTGAGAGCCAAAATGGCCATTTTTCAGTTTTTTGGGCTAAAAAGCTTTTTTTTCCAGCAAAACAGTGTTTTGGACACCTAAAATGTGCTTTTGTCGTCCAAAACTTGCGTTTAGCAGTGAAAACGTGGTGTTTTGAGCAAAAGAAAATTCTCAGCAAATTTCCAATTTTGTCAGCAAAAAACAGTTTTTTTGACCAAAAAGCACCTTTACTCAGCCAAAACCCCATTTTTTTTCGCCAAAAAGTCGTGTTTTTATCTCAAGAGGTATTTTCATGAGCAAAAAGTGGGGGTTTCAGCAAACAGGTCACGCCGTCAGCGAAAAACCTGGTTTTGAGAGCCAAAATGGCCATTTTTCAGTTTTTTGGGCTAAAAAGCTTTTTTTTCCAGCAAAACAGTGTTTTGGACACCTAAAATGTGCTTTTGTCGTCCAAAACTTGCGTTTAGCAGTGAAAACGTGGTGTTTTGAGCAAAAGAAAATTCTCAGCAAATTTCCAATTTTGTCAGCAAAAAACAGTTTTTTTGACCAAAAAGCACCTTTACTCAGCCAAAACCCCATTTTTTTTCGCCAAAAAGTCGTGTTTTTATCTCAAGAGGTATTTTCATGAGCAAAAAGTGGGGGTTTCAGCAAACAGGTCACGCCGTCAGCGAAAAACCTGGTTTTGAGAGCCAAAATGGCCATTTTTCAGTTTTTTGGGCTAAAAAGCTTTTTTTTCCAGCAAAACAGTGTTTTGGACACCTAAAATGTGCTTTTGTCGTCCAAAACTTGCGTTTAGCAGTGAAAACGTGGTGTTTTGAGCAAAAGAAAATTCTCAGCAAATTTCCAATTTTGTCAGCAAAAAACAGTTTTTTTGACCAAAAAGCACCTTTACTCAGCCAAAACCCCATTTTTTTTCGCCAAAAAGTCGTGTTTTTATCTCAAGAGGTATTTTCATGAGCAAAAAGTGGGGGTTTCAGCAAACAGGTCACGCCGTCAGCGAAAAACCTGGTTTTGAGAGCCAAAATGGCCATTTTTCAGTTTTTTGGGCTAAAAAGCTTTTTTTTCCAGCAAAACAGTGTTTTGGACACCTAAAATGTGCTTTTGTCGTCCAAAACTTGCGTTTAGCAGTGAAAACGTGGTGTTTTGAGCAAAAGAAAATTCTCAGCAAATTTCCAATTTTGTCAGCAAAAAACAGTTTTTTTGACCAAAAAGCACCTTTACTCAGCCAAAACCCCATTTTTTTTCGCCAAAAAGTCGTGTTTTTATCTCAAGAGGTATTTTCATGAGCAAAAAGTGGGGGTTTCAGCAAACAGGTCACGCCGTCAGCGAAAAACCTGGTTTTGAGAGCCAAAATGGCCATTTTTCAGTTTTTTGGGCTAAAAAGCTTTTTTTTCCAGCAAAACAGTGTTTTGGACACCTAAAATGTGCTTTTGTCGTCCAAAACTTGCGTTTAGCAGTGAAAACGTGGTGTTTTGAGCAAAAGAAAATTCTCAGCAAATTTCCAATTTTGTCAGCAAAAAACAGTTTTTTTGACCAAAAAGCACCTTTACTCAGCCAAAACCCCATTTTTTTTCGCCAAAAAGTCGTGTTTTTATCTCAAGAGGTATTTTCATGAGCAAAAAGTGGGGGTTTCAGCAAACAGGTCACGCCGTCAGCGAAAAACCTGGTTTTGAGAGCCAAAATGGCCATTTTTCAGTTTTTTGGGCTAAAAAGCTTTTTTTTCCAGCAAAACAGTGTTTTGGACACCTAAAATGTGCTTTTGTCGTCCAAAACTTGCGTTTAGCAGTGAAAACGTGGTGTTTTGAGCAAAAGAAAATTCTCAGCAAATTTCCAATTTTGTCAGCAAAAAACAGTTTTTTTGACCAAAAAGCACCTTTACTCAGCCAAAACCCCATTTTTTTTCGCCAAAAAGTCGTGTTTTTATCTCAAGAGGTATTTTCATGAGCAAAAAGTGGGGGTTTCAGCAAACAGGTCACGCCGTCAGCGAAAAACCTGGTTTTGAGAGCCAAAATGGCCATTTTTCAGTTTTTTGGGCTAAAAAGCTTTTTTTTCCAGCAAAACAGTGTTTTGGACACCTAAAATGTGCTTTTGTCGTCCAAAACTTGCGTTTAGCAGTGAAAACGTGGTGTTTTGAGCAAAAGAAAATTCTCAGCAAATTTCCAATTTTGTCAGCAAAAAACAGTTTTTTTGACCAAAAAGCACCTTTACTCAGCCAAAACCCCATTTTTTTTCGCCAAAAAGTCGTGTTTTTATCTCAAGAGGTATTTTCATGAGCAAAAAGTGGGGGTTTCAGCAAACAGGTCACGCCGTCAGCGAAAAACCTGGTTTTGAGAGCCAAAATGGCCATTTTTCAGTTTTTTGGGCTAAAAAGCTTTTTTTTCCAGCAAAACAGTGTTTTGGACACCTAAAATGTGCTTTTGTCGTCCAAAACTTGCGTTTAGCAGTGAAAACGTGGTGTTTTGAGCAAAAGAAAATTCTCAGCAAATTTCCAATTTTGTCAGCAAAAAACAGTTTTTTTGACCAAAAAGCACCTTTACTCAGCCAAAACCCCATTTTTTTTCGCCAAAAAGTCGTGTTTTTATCTCAAGAGGTATTTTCATGAGCAAAAAGTGGGGGTTTCAGCAAACAGGTCACGCCGTCAGCGAAAAACCTGGTTTTGAGAGCCAAAATGGCCATTTTTCAGTTTTTTGGGCTAAAAAGCTTTTTTTTCCAGCAAAACAGTGTTTTGGACACCTAAAATGTGCTTTTGTCGTCCAAAACTTGCGTTTAGCAGTGAAAACGTGGTGTTTTGAGCAAAAGAAAATTCTCAGCAAATTTCCAATTTTGTCAGCAAAAAACAGTTTTTTTGACCAAAAAGCACCTTTACTCAGCCAAAACCCCATTTTTTTTCGCCAAAAAGTCGTGTTTTTATCTCAAGAGGTATTTTCATGAGCAAAAAGTGGGGGTTTCAGCAAACAGGTCACGCTGTCAGCGAAAAACCTGGTTTTGAGAGCCAAAATGGCCATTTTTCAGTTTTTTGGGCTAAAAAGCTTTTTTTTCCAGCAAAACAGTGTTTTGGACACCTAAAATGTGCTTTTGTCGTCCAAAACTTGCGTTTAGCAGTGAAAACGTGGTGTTTTGAGCAAAAGAAAATTCTCAGCAAATTTCCAATTTTGTCAGCAAAAAACAGTTTTTTTGACCAAAAAGCACCTTTACTCAGCCAAAACCCCATTTTTTTTCGCCAAAAAGTCGTGTTTTTATCTCAAGAGGTATTTTCATGAGCAAAAAGTGGGCGTTTCAGCAAACAGGTCACGCCGTCAGCGAAAAACCTGGTTTTGAGAGCCAAAATGGCCATTTTTCAGTTTTTTGGGCTAAAAAGCTTTTTTTTCCAGCAAAACAGTGTTTTGGACACCTAAAATGTGCTTTTGTCGTCCAAAACTTGCGTTTAGCAGTGAAAACGTGGTGTTTTGAGCAAAAGAAAATTCTCAGCAAATTTCCAATTTTGTCAGCAAAAAACAGTTTTTTTGACCAAAAAGCACCTTTACTCAGCCAAAACCCCATTTTTTTTCGCCAAAAAGTCGTGTTTTTATCTCAAGAGGTATTTTCATGAGCAAAAAGTGGGGGTTTCAGCAAACAGGTCACGCCGTCAGCGAAAAACCTGGTTTTGAGAGCCAAAATGGCCATTTTTCAGTTTTTTGGGCTAAAAAGCTTTTTTTTCCAGCAAAACAGTGTTTTGGACACCTAAAATGTGCTTTTGTCGTCCAAAACTTGCGTTTAGCAGTGAAAACGTGGTGTTTTGAGCAAAAGAAAATTCTCAGCAAATTTCCAATTTTGTCAGCAAAAAACAGTTTTTTTGACCAAAAAGCACCTTTACTCAGCCAAAACCCCATTTTTTTTCGCCAAAAAGTCGTGTTTTTATCTCAAGAGGTATTTTCATGAGCAAAAAGTGGGGGTTTCAGCAAACAGGTCACGCCGTCAGCGAAAAACCTGGTTTTGAGAGCCAAAATGGCCATTTTTCAGTTTTTTGGGCTAAAAAGCTTTTTTTTCCAGCAAAACAGTGTTTTGGACACCTAAAATGTGCTTTTGTCGTCCAAAACTTGCGTTTAGCAGTGAAAACGTGGTGTTTTGAGCAAAAGAAAATTCTCAGCAAATTTCCAATTTTGTCAGCAAAAAACAGTTTTTTTGACCAAAAAGCACCTTTACTCAGCCAAAACCCCATTTTTTTTCGCCAAAAAGTCGTGTTTTTATCTCAAGAGGTATTTTCATGAGCAAAAAGTGGGGGTTTCAGCAAACAGGTCACGCTGTCAGCGAAAAACCTGGTTTTGAGAGCCAAAATGGCCATTTTTCAGTTTTTTGGGCTAAAAAGCTTTTTTTTCCAGCAAAACAGTGTTTTGGACACCTAAAATGTGCTTTTGTCGTCCAAAACTTGCGTTTAGCAGTGAAAACGTGGTGTTTTGAGCAAAAGAAAATTCTCAGCAAATTTCCAATTTTGTCAGCAAAAAACAGTTTTTTTGACCAAAAAGCACCTTTACTCAGCCAAAACCCCATTTTTTTTCGCCAAAAAGTCGTGTTTTTATCTCAAGAGGTATTTTCATGAGCAAAAAGTGGGGGTTTCAGCAAACAGGTCACGCCGTCAGCGAAAAACCTGGTTTTGAGAGCCAAAATGGCCATTTTTCAGTTTTTTGGGCTAAAAAGCTTTTTTTTCCAGCAAAACAGTGTTTTGGACACCTAAAATGTGCTTTTGTCGTCCAAAACTTGCGTTTAGCAGTGAAAACGTGGTGTTTTGAGCAAAAGAAAATTCTCAGCAAATTTCCAATTTTGTCAGCAAAAAACAGTTTTTTTGACCAAAAAGCACCTTTACTCAGCCAAAACCCCATTTTTTTTCGCCAAAAAGTCGTGTTTTTATCTCAAGAGGTATTTTCATGAGCAAAAAGTGGGGGTTTCAGCAAACAGGTCACGCTGTCAGCGAAAAACCTGGTTTTGAGAGCCAAAATGGCCATTTTTCAGTTTTTTGGGCTAAAAAGCTTTTTTTTCCAGCAAAACAGTGTTTTGGACACCTAAAATGTGCTTTTGTCGTCCAAAACTTGCGTTTAGCAGTGAAAACGTGGTGTTTTGAGCAAAAGAAAATTCTCAGCAAATTTCCAATTTTGTCAGCAAAAAACAGTTTTTTTGACCAAAAAGCACCTTTACTCAGCCAAAACCCCATTTTTTTTCGCCAAAAAGTCGTGTTTTTATCTCAAGAGGTATTTTCATGAGCAAAAAGTGGGGGTTTCAGCAAACAGGTCACGCCGTCAGCGAAAAACCTGGTTTTGAGAGCCAAAATGGCCATTTTTCAGTTTTTTGGGCTAAAAAGCTTTTTTTTCCAGCAAAACAGTGTTTTGGACACCTAAAATGTGCTTTTGTCGTCCAAAACTTGCGTTTAGCAGTGAAAACGTGGTGTTTTGAGCAAAAGAAAATTCTCAGCAAATTTCCAATTTTGTCAGCAAAAAACAGTTTTTTTGACCAAAAAGCACCTTTACTCAGCCAAAACCCCATTTTTTTTCGCCAAAAAGTCGTGTTTTTATCTCAAGAGGTATTTTCATGAGCAAAAAGTGGGGGTTTCAGCAAACAGGTCACGCCGTCAGCGAAAAACCTGGTTTTGAGAGCCAAAATGGCCATTTTTCAGTTTTTTGGGCTAAAAAGCTTTTTTTTCCAGCAAAACAGTGTTTTGGACACCTAAAATGTGCTTTTGTCGTCCAAAACTTGCGTTTAGCAGTGAAAACGTGGTGTTTTGAGCAAAAGAAAATTCTCAGCAAATTTCCAATTTTGTCAGCAAAAAACAGTTTTTTTGACCAAAAAGCACCTTTACTCAGCCAAAACCCCATTTTTTTTCGCCAAAAAGTCGTGTTTTTATCTCAAGAGGTATTTTCATGAGCAAAAAGTGGGGGTTTCAGCAAACAGGTCACGCCGTCAGCGAAAAACCTGGTTTTGAGAGCCAAAATGGCCATTTTTCAGTTTTTTGGGCTAAAAAGCTTTTTTTTCCAGCAAAACAGTGTTTTGGACACCTAAAATGTGCTTTTGTCGTCCAAAACTTGCGTTTAGCAGTGAAAACGTGGTGTTTTGAGCAAAAGAAAATTCTCAGCAAATTTCCAATTTTGTCAGCAAAAAACAGTTTTTTTGACCAAAAAGCACCTTTACTCAGCCAAAACCCCATTTTTTTTCGCCAAAAAGTCGTGTTTTTATCTCAAGAGGTATTTTCATGAGCAAAAAGTGGGGGTTTCAGCAAACAGGTCACGCCGTCAGCGAAAAACCTGGTTTTGAGAGCCAAAATGGCCATTTTTCAGTTTTTTGGGCTAAAAAGCTTTTTTTTCCCGCAAAACAGTGTTTTGGACACCTAAAATGTGCTTTTGTCGTCCAAAACTTGCGTTTAGCAGTGAAAACGTGGTGTTTTGAGCAAAAGAAAATTCTCAGCAAATTTCCAATTTTGTCAGCAAAAAACAGTTTTTTTGACCAAAAAGCACCTTTACTCAGCCAAAACCCCATTTTTTTTCGCCAAAAAGTCGTGTTTTTATCTCAAGAGGTATTTTCATGAGCAAAAAGTGGGGGTTTCAGCAAACAGGTCACGCCGTCAGCGAAAAACCTGGTTTTGAGAGCCAAAATGGCCATTTTTCAGTTTTTTGGGCTAAAAAGCTTTTTTTTCCAGCAAAACAGTGTTTTGGACACCTAAAATGTGCTTTTGTCGTCCAAAACTTGCGTTTAGCAGTGAAAACGTGGTGTTTTGAGCAAAAGAAAATTCTCAGCAAATTTCCAATTTTGTCAGCAAAAAACAGTTTTTTTGACGAAAAAGCACCTTTACTCAGCCAAAACCCCATTTTTTTTCGCCAAAAAGTCGTGTTTTTATCTCAAGAGGTATTTTCATGAGCAAAAAGTGGGGGTTTCAGCAAACAGGTCACGCCGTCAGCGAAAAACCTGGTTTTGAGAGCCAAAATGGCCATTTTTCAGTTTTTTGGGCTAAAAAGCTTTTTTTTCCAGCAAAACAGTGTTTTGGACACCTAAAATGTGCTTTTGTCGTCCAAAACTTGCGTTTAGCAGTGAAAACGTGGTGTTTTGAGCAAAAGAAAATTCTCAGCAAATTTCCAATTTTGTCAGCAAAAAACAGTTTTTTTGACCAAAAAGCACCTTTACTCAGCCAAAACCCCATTTTTTTTCGCCAAAAAGTCGTGTTTTTATCTCAAGAGGTATTTTCATGAGCAAAAAGTGGGGGTTTCAGCAAACAGGTCACGCCGTCAGCGAAAAACCTGGTTTTGAGAGCCAAAATGGCCATTTTTCAGTTTTTTGGGCTAAAAAGCTTTTTTTTCCAGCAAAACAGTGTTTTGGACACCTAAAATGTGCTTTTGTCGTCCAAAACTTGCGTTTAGCAGTGAAAACGTGGTGTTTTGAGCAAAAGAAAATTCTCAGCAAATTTCCAATTTTGTCAGCAAAAAACAGTTTTTTTGACCAAAAAGCACCTTTACTCAGCCAAAACCCCATTTTTTTTCGCCAAAAAGTCGTGTTTTTATCTCAAGAGGTATTTTCATGAGCAAAAAGTGGGGGTTTCAGCAAACAGGTCACGCCGTCAGCGAAAAACCTGGTTTTGAGAGCCAAAATGGCCATTTTTCAGTTTTTTGGGCTAAAAAGCTTTTTTTTCCAGCAAAACAGTGTTTTGGACACCTAAAATGTGCTTTTGTCGTCCAAAACTTGCGTTTAGCAGTGAAAACGTGGTGTTTTGAGCAAAAGAAAATTCTCAGCAAATTTCCAATTTTGTCAGCAAAAAACAGTTTTTTTGACCAAAAAGCACCTTTACTCAGCCAAAACCCCATTTTTTTTCGCCAAAAAGTCGTGTTTTTATCTCAAGAGGTATTTTCATGAGCAAAAAGTGGGGGTTTCAGCAAACAGGTCACGCCGTCAGCGAAAAACCTGGTTTTGAGAGCCAAAATGGCCATTTTTCAGTTTTTTGGGCTAAAAAGCTTTTTTTCCCAGCAAAACAGTGTTTTGGACACCTAAAATGTGCTTTTGTCGTCCAAAACTTGCGTTTAGCAGTGCAAACGTGGTGTTTTGAGCAAAAGAAAATTCTCAGCAAATTTCCAATTTTGTCAGCAAAAAACAGTTTTTTTGACCAAAAAGCACCTTTACTCAGCCAAAACCCCATTTTTTTTCGCCAAAAAGTCGTGTTTTTATCTCAAGAGGTATTTTCATGAGCAAAAAGTGGGGGTTTCAGCAAACAGGTCACGCCGTCAGCGAAAAACCTGGTTTTGAGAGCCAAAATGGCCATTTTTCAGTTTTTTGGGCTAAAAAGCTTTTTTTTTCCAGCAAAACAGTGTTTTGGACACCTAAAATGTGCTTTTGTCGTCCAAAACTTGCGTTTAGCAGTGAAAACGTGGTGTTTTGAGCAAAAGAAAATTCTCAGCAAATTTCCAATTTTGTCAGCAAAAAAAAGTTTTTTTGACCAAAAAGCACCTTTACTCAGCCAAAACCCCATTTTTTTTCGCCAAAAAGTCGTGTTTTTATCTCAAGAGGTATTTTCATGAGCAAAAAGTGGGCGTTTCAGCAAACAGGTCACGCCGTCAGCGAAAAACCTGGTTTTGAGAGCCAAAATGGCCATTTTTCAGTTTTTTGGGCTAAAAAGCTTTTTTTTCCAGCAAAACAGTGTTTTGGACACCTAAAATGTGCTTTTGTCGTCCAAAACTTGCGTTTAGCAGTGAAAACGTGGTGTTTTGAGCAAAAGAAAATTCTCAGCAAATTTCCAATTTTGTCAGCAAAAAACAGTTTTTTTGACCAAAAAGCACCTTTACTCAGCCAAAACCCCATTTTTTTTCGCCAAAAAGTCGTGTTTTTATCTCAAGAGGTATTTTCATGAGCAAAAAGTGGGGGTTTCAGCAAACAGGTCACGCCGTCAGCGAAAAACCTGGTTTTGAGAGCCAAAATGGCCATTTTTCAGTTTTTTGGGCTAAAAAGCTTTTTTTTCCAGCAAAACAGTGTTTTGGACACCTAAAATGTGCTTTTGTCGTCCAAAACTTGCGTTTAGCAGTGAAAACGTGGTGTTTTGAGCAAAAGAAAATTCTCAGCAAATTTCCAATTTTGTCAGCAAAAAACAGTTTTTTTGACCAAAAAGCACCTTTACTCAGCCAAAACCCCATTTTTTTTCGCCAAAAAGTCGTGTTTTTATCTCAAGAGGTATTTTCATGAGCAAAAAGTGGGGGTTTCAGCAAACAGGTCACGCCGTCAGCGAAAAACCTGGTTTTGAGAGCCAAAATGGCCATTTTTCAGTTTTTTGGGCTAAAAAGCTTTTTTTTTCCAGCAAAACAGTGTTTTGGACACCTAAAATGTGCTTTTGTCGTCCAAAACTTGCGTTTAGCAGTGAAAACGTGGTGTTTTGAGCAAAAGAAAATTCTCAGCAAATTTCCAATTTTGTCAGCAAAAAACAGTTTTTTTGACCAAAAAGCACCTTTACTCAGCCAAAACCCCATTTTTTTTCGCCAAAAAGTCGTGTTTTTATCTCAAGAGGTATTTTCATGAGCAAAAAGTGGGCGTTTCAGCAAACAGGTCACGCCGTCAGCGAAAAACCTGGTTTTGAGAGCCAAAATGGCCATTTTTCAGTTTTTTGGGCTAAAAAGCTTTTTTTTCCAGCAAAACAGTGTTTTGGACACCTAAAATGTGCTTTTGTCGTCCAAAACTTGCGTTTAGCAGTGAAAACGTGGTGTTTTGAGCAAAAGAAAATTCTCAGCAAATTTCCAATTTTGTCAGCAAAAAACAGTTTTTTTGACCAAAAAGCACCTTTACTCAGCCAAAACCCCATTTTTTTTCGCCAAAAAGTCGTGTTTTTATCTCAAGAGGTATTTTCATGAGCAAAAAGTGGGGGTTTCAGCAAACAGGTCACGCCGTCAGCGAAAAACCTGGTTTTGAGAGCCAAAATGGCCATTTTTCAGTTTTTTGGGCTAAAAAGCTTTTTTTTCCCGCAAAACAGTGTTTTGGACACCTAAAATGTGCTTTTGTCGTCCAAAACTTGCGTTTAGCAGTGAAAACGTGGTGTTTTGAGCAAAAGAAAATTCTCAGCAAATTTCCAATTTTGTCAGCAAAAAACAGTTTTTTTGACCAAAAAGCACCTTTACTCAGCCAAAACCCCATTTTTTTTCGCCAAAAAGTCGTGTTTTTATCTCAAGAGGTATTTTCATGAGCAAAAAGTGGGGGTTTCAGCAAACAGGTCACGCCGTCAGCGAAAAACCTGGTTTTGAGAGCCAAAATGGCCATTTTTCAGTTTTTTGGGCTAAAAAGCTTTTTTTTCCAGCAAAACAGTGTTTTGGACACCTAAAATGTGCTTTTGTCGTCCAAAACTTGCGTTTAGCAGTGCAAACGTGGTGTTTTGAGCAAAAGAAAATTCTCAGCAAATTTCCAATTTTGTCAGCAAAAAACAGTTTTTTTGACCAAAAAGCACCTTTACTCAGCCAAAACCCCATTTTTTTTCGCCAAAAAGTCGTGTTTTTATCTCAAGAGGTATTTTCATGAGCAAAAAGTGGGCGTTTCAGCAAACAGGTCACGCCGTCAGCGATAAACCTGGTTTTGAGAGCCAAAATGGCCATTTTTCAGTTTTTTTGGGCTAAAAAGCTTTTTTTTCCAGCAAAACAGTGTTTTGGACACCTAAAATGTGCTTTTGTCGTCCAAAACTTGCGTTTAGCAGTGAAAACGTGGTGTTTTGAGCAAAAGAAAATTCTCAGCAAATTTCCAATTTTGTCAGCAAAAAACAGTTTTTTTGACCAAAAAGCACCTTTACTCAGCCAAAAGCCCATTTTTTTTCGCCAAAAAGTCGTGTTTTTATCTCAAGAGGTATTTTCATGAGCAAAAAGTGGGCGTTTCAGCAAACAGGTCACGCCGTCAGCGAAAAACCTGGTTTTGAGAGCCAAAATGGCCATTTTTCAGTTTTTTGGGCTAAAAAGCTTTTTTTTCCAGCAAAACAGTGTTTTGGACACCTAAAATGTGCTTTTGTCGTCCAAAACTTGCGTTTAGCAGTGAAAACGTGGTGTTTTGAGCAAAAGAAAATTCTCAGCAAATTTCCAATTTTGTCAGCAAAAAACAGTTTTTTTGACCAAAAAGCACCTTTACTCAGCCAAAACCCCATTTTTTTTCGCCAAAAAGTCGTGTTTTTATCTCAAGAGGTATTTTCATGAGCAAAAAGTGGGGGTTTCAGCAAACAGGTCACGCCGTCAGCGAAAAACCTGGTTTTGAGAGCCAAAATGGCCATTTTTCAGTTTTTTGGGCTAAAAAGCTTTTTTTTCCAGCAAAACAGTGTTTTGGACACCTAAAATGTGCTTTTGTCGTCCAAAACTTGCGTTTAGCAGTGAAAACGTGGTGTTTTGAGCAAAAGAAAATTCTCAGCAAATTTCCAATTTTGTCAGCAAAAAACAGTTTTTTTGACCAAAAAGCACCTTTACTCAGCCAAAACCCCATTTTTTTTCGCCAAAAAGTCGTGTTTTTATCTCAAGAGGTATTTTCATGAGCAAAAAGTGGGGGTTTCAGCAAACAGGTCACGCCGTCAGCGAAAAACCTGGTTTTGAGAGCCAAAATGGCCATTTTTCAGTTTTTTGGGCTAAAAAGCTTTTTTTTCCAGCAAAACAGTGTTTTGGACACCTAAAATGTGCTTTTGTCGTCCAAAACTTGCGTTTAGCAGTGAAAACGTGGTGTTTTGAGCAAAAGAAAATTCTCAGCAAATTTCCAATTTTGTCAGCAAAAAACAGTTTTTTTGACCAAAAAGCACCTTTACTCAGCCAAAACCCCATTTTTTTTCGCCAAAAAGTCGTGTTTTTATCTCAAGAGGTATTTTCATGAGCAAAAAGTGGGCGTTTCAGCAAACAGGTCACGCCGTCAGCGAAAAACCTGGTTTTGAGAGCCAAAATGGCCATTTTTCAGTTTTTTGGGCTAAAAAGCTTTTTTTTCCAGCAAAACAGTGTTTTGGACACCTAAAATGTGCTTTTGTCGTCCAAAACTTGCGTTTAGCAGTGAAAACGTGGTGTTTTGAGCAAAAGAAAATTCTCAGCAAATTTCCAATTTTGTCAGCAAAAAACAGTTTTTTTGACCAAAAAGCACCTTTACTCAGCCAAAACCCCATTTTTTTTCGCCAAAAAGTCGTGTTTTTATCTCAAGAGGTATTTTCATGAGCAAAAAGTGGGGGTTTCAGCAAACAGGTCACGCCGTCAGCGAAAAACCTGGTTTTGAGAGCCAAAATGGCCATTTTTCAGTTTTTTGGGCTAAAAAGCTTTTTTTTCCAGCAAAACAGTGTTTTGGACACCTAAAATGTGCTTTTGTCGTCCAAAACTTGCGTTTAGCAGTGAAAACGTGGTGTTTTGAGCAAAAGAAAATTCTCAGCAAATTTCCAATTTTGTCAGCAAAAAACAGTTTTTTTGACCAAAAAGCACCTTTACTCAGCCAAAACCCCATTTTTTTTCGCCAAAAAGTCGTGTTTTTATCTCAAGAGGTATTTTCATGAGCAAAAAGTGGGGGTTTCAGCAAACAGGTCACGCCGTCAGCGAAAAACCTGGTTTTGAGAGCCAAAATGGCCATTTTTCAGTTTTTTGGGCTAAAAAGCTTTTTTTTCCAGCAAAACAGTGTTTTGGACACCTAAAATGTGCTTTTGTCGTCCAAAACTTGCGTTTAGCAGTGAAAACGTGGTGTTTTGAGCAAAAGAAAATTCTCAGCAAATTTCCAATTTTGTCAGCAAAAAACAGTTTTTTTGACCAAAAAGCACCTTTACTCAGCCAAAACCCCATTTTTTTTCGCCAAAAAGTCGTGTTTTTATCTCAAGAGGTATTTTCATGAGCAAAAAGTGGGCGTTTCAGCAAACAGGTCACGCCGTCAGCGAAAAACCTGGTTTTGAGAGCCAAAATGGCCATTTTTCAGTTTTTTGGGCTAAAAAGCTTTTTTTTCCAGCAAAACAGTGTTTTGGACACCTAAAATGTGCTTTTGTCGTCCAAAACTTGCGTTTAGCAGTGAAAACGTGGTGTTTTGAGCAAAAGAAAATTCTCAGCAAATTTCCAATTTTGTCAGCAAAAAACAGTTTTTTTGACCAAAAAGCACCTTTACTCAGCCAAAACCCCATTTTTTTTCGCCAAAAAGTCGTGTTTTTATCTCAAGAGGTATTTTCATGAGCAAAAAGTGGGGGTTTCAGCAAACAGGTCACGCCGTCAGCGAAAAACCTGGTTTTGAGAGCCAAAATGGCCATTTTTCAGTTTTTTGGGCTAAAAAGCTTTTTTTTCCAGCAAAACAGTGTTTTGGACACCTAAAATGTGCTTTTGTCGTCCAAAACTTGCGTTTAGCAGTGAAAACGTGGTGTTTTGAGCAAAAGAAAATTCTCAGCAAATTTCCAATTTTGTCAGCAAAAAACAGTTTTTTTGACCAAAAAGCACCTTTACTCAGCCAAAACCCCATTTTTTTCGCCAAAAAGTCGTGTTTTTATCTCAAGAGGTATTTTCATGAGCAAAAAGTGGGGGTTTCAGCAAACAGGTCACGCCGTCAGTGAAAAACCTGGTTTTGAGAGCCAAAATGGCCATTTTTCAGTTTTTTGGGCTAAAAAGCTTTTTTTTCCAGCAAAACAGTGTTTTGGACACCTAAAATGTGCTTTTGTCGTCCAAAACTTGCGTTTAGCAGTGAAAACGTGGTGTTTTGAGCAAAAGAAAATTCTCAGCAAATTTCCAATTTTGTCAGCAAAAAACAGTTTTTTTGACCAAAAAGCACCTTTACTCAGCCAAAACCCCATTTTTTTTCGCCAAAAAGTCGTGTTTTTATCTCAAGAGGTATTTTCATGAGCAAAAAGTGGGCGTTTCAGCAAACAGGTCACGCCGTCAGCGAAAAACCTGGTTTTGAGAGCCAAAATGGCCATTTTTCAGTTTTTTGGGCTAAAAAGCTTTTTTTTCCAGCAAAACAGTGTTTTGGACACCTAAAATGTGCTTTTGTCGTCCAAAACTTGCGTTTAGCAGTGAAAACGTGGTGTTTTGAGCAAAAGAACATTCTCAGCAAATTTCCAATTTTGTCAGCAAAAAACAGTTTTTTTGACCAAAAAGCACCTTTACTCAGCCAAAACCCCATTTTTTTTCGCCAAAAAGTCGTGTTTTTATCTCAAGAGGTATTTTCATGAGCAAAAAGTGGGGGTTTCAGCAAACAGGTCACGCCGTCAGCGAAAAACCTGGTTTTGAGAGCCAAAATGGCCATTTTTCAGTTTTTTGGGCTAAAAAGCTTTTTTTTCCAGCAAAACAGTGTTTTGGACACCTAAAATGTGCTTTTGTCGTCCAAAACTTGCGTTTAGCAGTGAAAACGTGGTGTTTTGAGCAAAAGAAAATTCTCAGCAAATTTCCAATTTTGTCAGCAAAAAACAGTTTTTTTGACCAAAAAGCACCTTTACTCAGCCAAAACCCCATTTTTTTTCGCCAAAAAGTCGTGTTTTTATCTCAAGAGGTATTTTCATGAGCAAAAAGTGGGGGTTTCAGCAAACAGGTCACGCCGTCAGCGAAAAACCTGGTTTTGAGAGCCAAAATGGCCATTTTTCAGTTTTTTGGGCTAAAAAGCTTTTTTTTCCAGCAAAACAGTGTTTTGGACACCTAAAATGTGCTTTTGTCGTCCAAAACTTGCGTTTAGCAGTGAAAACGTGGTGTTTTGAGCAAAAGAAAATTCTCAGCAAATTTCCAATTTTGTCAGCAAAAAACAGTTTTTTTGACCAAAAAGCACCTTTACTCAGCCAAAAGCCCATTTTTTTTCGCCAAAAAGTCGTGTTTTTATCTCAAGAGGTATTTTCATGAGCAAAAAGTGGGGGTTTCAGCAAACAGGTCACGCCGTCAGCGAAAAACCTGGTTTTGAGAGCCAAAATGGCCATTTTTCAGTTTTTTGGGCTAAAAAGCTTTTTTTTCCAGCAAAACAGTGTTTTGGACACCTAAAATGTGCTTTTGTCGTCCAAAACTTGCGTTTAGCAGTGAAAACGTGGTGTTTTGAGCAAAAGAAAATTCTCAGCAAATTTCCAATTTTGTCAGCAAAAAACAGTTTTTTTGACCAAAAAGCACCTTTACTCAGCCAAAACCCCATTTTTTTTCGCCAAAAAGTCGTGTTTTTATCTCAAGAGGTATTTTCATGAGCAAAAAGTGGGGGTTTCAGCAAACAGGTCACGCCGTCAGCGAAAAACCTGGTTTTGAGAGCCAAAATGGCCATTTTTCAGTTTTTTGGGCTAAAAAGCTTTTTTTTCCAGCAAAACAGTGTTTTGGACACCTAAAATGTGCTTTTGTCGTCCAAAACTTGCGTTTAGCAGTGAAAACGTGGTGTTTTGAGCAAAAGAAAATTCTCAGCAAATTTCCAATTTTGTCAGCAAAAAACAGTTTTTTTGACCAAAAAGCACCTTTACTCAGCCAAAACCCCATTTTTTTTCGCCAAAAAGTCGTGTTTTTATCTCAAGAGGTATTTTCATGAGCAAAAAGTGGGCGTTTCAGCAAACAGGTCACGCCGTCAGCGAAAAACCTGGTTTTGAGAGCCAAAATGGCCATTTTTCAGTTTTTTGGGCTAAAAAGCTTTTTTTTCCAGCAAAACAGTGTTTTGGACACCTAAAATGTGCTTTTGTCGTCCAAAACTTGCGTTTAGCAGTGAAAACGTGGTGTTTTGAGCAAAAGAAAATTCTCAGCAAATTTCCAATTTTGTCAGCAAAAAACAGTTTTTTTTGACCAAAAAGCACCTTTACTCAGCCAAAACCCCATTTTTTTTCGCCAAAAAGTCGTGTTTTTATCTCAAGAGGTATTTTCATGAGCAAAAAGTGGGGGTTTCAGCAAACAGGTCACGCCGTCAGCGAAAAACCTGGTTTTGAGAGCCAAAATGGCCATTTTTCAGTTTTTTGGGCTAAAAAGCTTTTTTTTCCAGCAAAACAGTGTTTTGGACACCTAAAATGTGCTTTTGTCGTCCAAAACTTGCGTTTAGCAGTGAAAACGTGGTGTTTTGAGCAAAAGAAAATTCTCAGCAAATTTCCAATTTTGTCAGCAAAAAACAGTTTTTTTGACCAAAAAGCACCTTTACTCAGCCAAAACCCCAATTTTTTTCGCCAAAAAGTCGTGTTTTTATCTCAAGAGGTATTTTCATGAGCAAAAAGTGGGCGTTTCAGCAAACAGGTCACGCCGTCAGCGAAAAACCTGGTTTTGAGAGCCAAAATGGCCATTTTTCAGTTTTTTGGGCTAAAAAGCTTTTTTTCCAGCAAAACAGTGTTTTGGACACCTAAAATGTGCTTTTGTCGTCCAAAACTTGCGTTTAGCAGTGAAAACGTGGTGTTTTGAGCAAAAGAAAATTCTCAGCAAATTTCCAATTTTGTCAGCAAAAAACAGTTTTTTTGACCAAAAAGCACCTTTACTCAGCCAAAACCCCATTTTTTTTCGCCAAAAAGTCGTGTTTTTATCTCAAGAGGTATTTTCATGAGCAAAAAGTGGGGGTTTCAGCAAACAGGTCACGCCGTCAGCGAAAAACCTGGTTTTGAGAGCCAAAATGGCCATTTTTCAGTTGTTTGGGCTAAAAAGCTTTTTTTTCCAGCAAAACAGTGTTTTGGACACCTAAAATGTGCTTTTGTCGTCCAAAACTTGCGTTTAGCAGTGAAAACGTGGTGTTTTGAGCAAAAGAAAATTCTCAGCAAATTTCCAATTTTGTCAGCAAAAAACAGTTTTTTTGACCAAAAAGCACCTTTACTCAGCCAAAACCCCATTTTTTTTCGCCAAAAAGTCGTGTTTTTATCTCAAGAGGTATTTTCATGAGCAAAAAGTGGGGGTTTCAGCAAACAGGTCACGCCGTCAGCGAAAAACCTGGTTTTGAGAGCCAAAATGGCCATTTTTCAGTTTTTTGGGCTAAAAAGCTTTTTTTTCCAGCAAAACAGTGTTTTGGACACCTAAAATGTGCTTTTGTCGTCCAAAACTTGCGTTTAGCAGTGAAAACGTGGTGTTTTGAGCAAAAGAAAATTCTCAGCAAATTTCCAATTTTGTCAGCAAAAAACAGTTTTTTTGACCAAAAAGCACCTTTACTCAGCCAAAACCCCATTTTTTTTCGCCAAAAAGTCGTGTTTTTATCTCAAGAGGTATTTTCATGAGCAAAAAGTGGGGGTTTCAGCAAACAGGTCACGCCGTCAGCGAAAAACCTGGTTTTGAGAGCCAAAATGGCCATTTTTCAGTTTTTTGGGCTAAAAAGCTTTTTTTTCCAGCAAAACAGTGTTTTGGACACCTAAAATGTGCTTTTGTCGTCCAAAACTTGCGTTTAGCAGTGAAAACGTGGTGTTTTGAGCAAAAGAAAATTCTCAGCAAATTTCCAATTTTGTCAGCAAAAAACAGTTTTTTTGACCAAAAAGCACCTTTACTCAGCCAAAACCCCATTTTTTTTCGCCAAAAAGTCGTGTTTTTATCTCAAGAGGTATTTTCATGAGCAAAAAGTGGGGGTTTCAGCAAACAGGTCACGCCGTCAGCGAAAAACCTGGTTTTGAGAGCCAAAATGGCCATTTTTCAGTTTTTTGGGCTAAAAAGCTTTTTTTTCCAGCAAAACAGTGTTTTGGACACCTAAAATGTGCTTTTGTCGTCCAAAACTTGCGTTTAGCAGTGAAAACGTGGTGTTTTGAGCAAAAGAAAATTCTCAGCAAATTTCCAATTTTGTCAGCAAAAAACAGTTTTTTTGACCAAAAAGCACCTTTACTCAGCCAAAACCCCATTTTTTTTCGCCAAAAAGTCGTGTTTTTATCTCAAGAGGTATTTTCATGAGCAAAAAGTGGGGGTTTCAGCAAACAGGTCACGCCGTCAGCGAAAAACCTGGTTTTGAGAGCCAAAATGGCCATTTTTCAGTTTTTTGGGCTAAAAAGCTTTTTTTTCCAGCAAAACAGTGTTTTGGACACCTAAAATGTGCTTTTGTCGTCCAAAACTTGCGTTTAGCAGTGAAAACGTGGTGTTTTGAGCAAAAGAAAATTCTCAGCAAATTTCCAATTTTGTCAGCAAAAAACAGTTTTTTTGACCAAAAAGCACCTTTACTCAGCCAAAACCCCATTTTTTTTCGCCAAAAAGTCGTGTTTTTATCTCAAGAGGTATTTTCATGAGCAAAAAGTGGGGGTTTCAGCAAACAGGTCACGCCGTCAGCGAAAAACCTGGTTTTGAGAGCCAAAATGGCCATTTTTCAGTTTTTTGGGCTAAAAAGCTTTTTTTTCCAGCAAAACAGTGTTTTGGACACCTAAAATGTGCTTTTGTCGTCCAAAACTTGCGTTTAGCAGTGAAAACGTGGTGTTTTGAGCAAAAGAAAATTCTCAGCAAATTTCCAATTTTGTCAGCAAAAAACAGTTTTTTTGACCAAAAAGCACCTTTACTCAGCCAAAACCCCATTTTTTTTCGCCAAAAAGTCGTGTTTTTATCTCAAGAGGTATTTTCATGAGCAAAAAGTGGGGGTTTCAGCAAACAGGTCACGCCGTCAGCGAAAAACCTGGTTTTGAGAGCCAAAATGGCCATTTTTCAGTTTTTTGGGCTAAAAAGCTTTTTTTTCCAGCAAAACAGTGTTTTGGACACCTAAAATGTGCTTTTGTCGTCCAAAACTTGCGTTTAGCAGTGAAAACGTGGTGTTTTGAGCAAAAGAAAATTCTCAGCAAATTTCCAATTTTGTCAGCAAAAAACAGTTTTTTTGACCAAAAAGCACCTTTACTCAGCCAAAACCCCATTTTTTTTCGCCAAAAAGTCGTGTTTTTATCTCAAGAGGTATTTTCATGAGCAAAAAGTGGGGGTTTCAGCAAACAGGTCACGCCGTCAGCGAAAAACCTGGTTTTGAGAGCCAAAATGGCCATTTTTCAGTTTTTTGGGCTAAAAAGCTTTTTTTTCCAGCAAAACAGTGTTTTGGACACCTAAAATGTGCTTTTGTCGTCCAAAACTTGCGTTTAGCAGTGAAAACGTGGTGTTTTGAGCAAAAGAAAATTCTCAGCAAATTTCCAATTTTGTCAGCAAAAAACAGTTTTTTTGACCAAAAAGCACCTTTACTCAGCCAAAACCCCATTTTTTTTCGCCAAAAAGTCGTGTTTTTATCTCAAGAGGTATTTTCATGAGCAAAAAGTGGGGGTTTCAGCAAACAGGTCACGCCGTCAGCGAAAAACCTGGTTTTGAGAGCCAAAATGGCCATTTTTCAGTTTTTTGGGCTAAAAAGCTTTTTTTTCCAGCAAAACAGTGTTTTGGACACCTAAAATGTGCTTTTGTCGTCCAAAACTTGCGTTTAGCAGTGAAAACGTGGTGTTTTGAGCAAAAGAAAATTCTCAGCAAATTTCCAATTTTGTCAGCAAAAAACAGTTTTTTTGACCAAAAAGCACCTTTACTCAGCCAAAACCCCATTTTTTTTCGCCAAAAAGTCGTGTTTTTATCTCAAGAGGTATTTTCATGAGCAAAAAGTGGGGGTTTCAGCAAACAGGTCACACGCCGTCAGCGAAAAACCTGGTTTTGAGAGCCAAAATGGCCATTTTTCAGTTTTTTGGGCTAAAAAGCTTTTTTTTCCAGCAAAACAGTGTTTTGGACACCTAAAATGTGCTTTTGTCGTCCAAAACTTGCGTTTAGCAGTGAAAACGTGGTGTTTTGAGCAAAAGAAAATTCTCAGCAAATTTCCAATTTTGTCAGCAAAAAACAGTTTTTTTGACCAAAAAGCACCTTTACTCAGCCAAAACCCCATTTTTTTTCGCCAAAAAGTCGTGTTTTTATCTCAAGAGGTATTTTCATGAGCAAAAAGTGGGGGTTTCAGCAAACAGGTCACGCCGTCAGCGAAAAACCTGGTTTTGAGAGCCAAAATGGCCATTTTTCAGTTTTTTGGGCTAAAAAGCTTTTTTTTCCAGCAAAACAGTGTTTTGGACACCTAAAATGTGCTTTTGTCGTCCAAAACTTGCGTTTAGCAGTGAAAACGTGGTGTTTTGAGCAAAAGAAAATTCTCAGCAAATTTCCAATTTTGTCAGCAAAAAACAGTTTTTTTGACCAAAAAGCACCTTTACTCAGCCAAAACCCTTTTTTTTTTCGCCAAAAAGTCGTGTTTTTATCTCAAGAGGTATTTTCATGAGCAAAAAGTGGGGGTTTCAGCAAACAGGTCACGCCGTCAGCGAAAAACCTGGTTTTGAGAGCCAAAATGGCCATTTTTCAGTTTTTTGGGCTAAAAAGCTTTTTTTTCCAGCAAAACAGTGTTTTGGACACCTAAAATGTGCTTTTGTCGTCCAAAACTTGCGTTTAGCAGTGAAAACGTGGTGTTTTGAGCAAAAGAAAATTCTCAGCAAATTTCCAATTTTGTCAGCAAAAAACAGTTTTTTTGACCAAAAAGCACCTTTACTCAGCCAAAACCCCATTTTTTTTCGCCAAAAAGTCGTGTTTTTATCTCAAGAGGTATTTTCATGAGCAAAAATTGGGGGTTTCAGCAAACAGGTCACGCCGTCAGCGAAAAACCTGGTTTTGAGAGCCAAAATGGCCATTTTTCAGTTTTTTGGGCTAAAAAGCTTTTTTTTCCAGCAAAACAGTGTTTTGGACACCTAAAATGTGCTTTTGTCGTCCAAAACTTGCGTTTAGCAGTGAAAACGTGGTGTTTTGAGCAAAAGAAAATTCTCAGCAAATTTCCAATTTTGTCAGCAAAAAACAGTTTTTTTGACCAAAAAGCACCTTTACTCAGCCAAAACCCCATTTTTTTTCGCCAAAAAGTCGTGTTTTTATCTCAAGAGGTATTTTCATGAGCAAAAAGTGGGGGTTTCAGCAAACAGGTCACGCCGTCAGCGAAAAACCTGGTTTTGAGAGCCAAAATGGCCATTTTTCAGTTTTTTGGGCTAAAAAGCTTTTTTCTCCAGCAAAACAGTGTTTTGGACACCTAAAATGTGCTTTTGTCGTCCAAAACTTGCGTTTAGCAGTGAAAACGTGGTGTTTTGAGCAAAAGAAAATTCTCAGCAAATTTCCAATTTTGTCAGCAAAAAACAGTTTTTTTGACCAAAAAGCACCTTTACTCAGCCAAAACCCCATTTTTTTTCGCCAAAAAGTCGTGTTTTTATCTCAAGAGGTATTTTCATGAGCAAAAAGTGGGCGTTTCAGCAAACAGGTCACGCCGTCAGCGAAAAACCTGGTTTTGAGAGCCAAAATGGCCATTTTTCAGTTTTTTGGGCTAAAAAGCTTTTTTTTCCAGCAAAACAGTGTTTTGGACACCTAAAATGCGCTTTTGTCGTCCAAAACTTGCGTTTAGCAGTGAAAACGTGGTGTTTTGAGCAAAAGAAAATTCTCAGCAAATTTCCAATTTTGTCAGCAAAAAACAGTTTTTTTTTGACCAAAAAGCACCTTTACTCAGCCAAAACCCCATTTTTTTTCGCCAAAAAGTCGTGTTTTTATCTCAAGAGGTATTTTCATGAGCAAAAAGTGGGGGTTTCAGCAAACAGGTCACGCCGTCAGCGAAAAACCTGGTTTTGAGAGCCAAAATGGCCATTTTTCAGTTTTTTGGGCTAAAAAGCTTTTTTTTCCAGCAAAACAGTGTTTTGGACACCTAAAATGTGCTTTTGTCGTCCAAAACTTGCGTTTAGCAGTGAAAACGTGGTGTTTTGAGCAAAAGAAAATTCTCAGCAAATTTCCAATTTTGTCAGCAAAAAACAGTTTTTTTTGACCAAAAAGCACCTTTACTCAGCCAAAACCCCATTTTTTTTCGCCAAAAAGTCGTGTTTTTATCTCAAGAGGTATTTTCATGAGCAAAAAGTGGGGGTTTCAGCAAACAGGTCACGCCGTCAGCGAAAAACCTGGTTTTGAGAGCCAAAATGGCCATTTTTCAGTTTTTTGGGCTAAAAAGCTTTTTTTTCCAGCAAAACAGTGTTTTGGACACCTAAAATGTGCTTTTGTCGTCCAAAACTTGCGTTTAGCAGTGAAAACGTGGTGTTTTGAGCAAAAGAAAATTCTCAGCAAATTTCCAATTTTGTCAGCAAAAAACAGTTTTTTTGACCAAAAAGCACCTTTACTCAGCCAAAACCCCATTTTTTTTCGCCAAAAAGTCGTGTTTTTATCTCAAGAGGTATTTTCATGAGCAAAAAGTGGGGGTTTCAGCAAACAGGTCACGCCGTCAGCGAAAAAAATTGGTTTTGAGAGCCAAAATGGCCATTTTTCAGTTTTTTGGGCTAAAAAGCTTTTTTTTCCAGCAAAACAGTGTTTTGGACACCTAAAATGTGCTTTTGTCGTCCAAAACTTGCGTTTAGCAGTGAAAACGTGGTGTTTTGAGCAAAAGAAAATTCTCAGCAAATTTCCAATTTTGTCAGCAAAAAACAGTTTTTATGACCAAAAAGCACCTTTACTCAGCCAAAACCCCATTTTTTTTCGCCAAAAAGTCGTGTTTTTATCTCAAGAGGTATTTTCATGAGCAAAAAGTGGGCGTTTCAGCAAACAGGTCACGCCGTCAGCGAAAAACCTGGTTTTGAGAGCCAAAATGGCCATTTTTTCAGTTTTTTGGGCTAAAAAGCTTTTTTTTCCAGCAAAACAGTGTTTTGGACACCTAAAATGCGCTTTTGTCGTCCAAAACTTGCGTTTAGCAGTGAAAACGTGGTGTTTTGAGCAAAAGAAAATTCTCAGCAAATTTCCAATTTTGTCAGCAAAAAACAGTTTTTTTTGACCAAAAAGCACCTTTACTCAGCCAAAACCCCATTTTTTTTCGCCAAAAAGTCGTGTTTTTATCTCAAGAGGTATTTTCATGAGCAAAAAGTGGGGGTTTCAGCAAACAGGTCACGCCGTCAGCGAAAAACCTGGTTTTGAGAGCCAAAATGGCCATTTTTCAGTTTTTTGGGCTAAAAAGCTTTTTTTTCCAGCAAAACAGTGTTTTGGACACCTAAAATGTGCTTTTGTCGTCCAAAACTTGCGTTTAGCAGTGAAAACGTGGTGTTTTGAGCAAAAGAAAATTCTCAGCAAATTTCCAATTTTGTCAGCAAAAAACAGTTTTTTTGACCAAAAAGCACCTTTACTCAGCCAAAACCCCATTTTTTTTCGCCAAAAAGTCGTGTTTTTATCTCAAGAGGTATTTTCATGAGCAAAAAGTGGGGGTTTCAGCAAACAGGTCACGCCGTCAGCGAAAAACCTGGTTTTGAGAGCCAAAATGGCCATTTTTCAGTTTTTTGGGCTAAAAAGCTTTTTTTTCCAGCAAAACAGTGTTTTGAACACCTAAAATGTGCTTTTGTCGTCCAAAACTTGCGTTTAGCAGTGAAAACGTGGTGTTTTGAGCAAAAGAAAATTCTCAGCAAATTTCCAATTTTGTCAGCAAAAAACAGTTTTTTTGACCAAAAAGCACCTTTACTCAGCCAAAACTCCATTTTTTTTCGCCAAAAAGTCGTGTTTTTATCTCAAGAGGTATTTTCATGAGCAAAAAGTGGGGGTTTCAGCAAACAGGTCACGCCGTCAGCGAAAAACCTGGTTTTGAGAGCCAAAATGGCCATTTTTCAGTTTTTTGGGCTAAAAAGCTTTTTTTTCCAGCAAAACAGTGTTTTGGACACCTAAAATGTGCTTTTGTCGTCCAAAACTTGCGTTTAGCAGTGAAAACGTGGTGTTTTGAGCAAAAGAAAATTCTCAGCAAATTTCCAATTTTGTCAGCAAAAAACAGTTTTTTTGACCAAAAAGCACCTTTACTCAGCCAAAACCCCATTTTTTTTCGCCAAAAAGTCGTGTTTTTATCTCAAGAGGTATTTTCATGAGCAAAAAGTGGGGGTTTCAGCAAACAGGTCACGCCGTCAGCGAAAAACCTGGTTTTGAGAGCCAAAATGGCCATTTTTCAGTTTTTTGGGCTAAAAAGCTTTTTTTTCCAGCAAAACAGTGTTTTGGACACCTAAAATGTGCTTTTGTCGTCCAAAACTTGCGTTTAGCAGTGAAAACGTGGTGTTTTGAGCAAAAGAAAATTCTCAGCAAATTTCCAATTTTGTCAGCAAAAAACAGTTTTTTTTTGACCAAAAAGCACCTTTACTCAGCCAAAACCCCATTTTTTTTCGCCAAAAAGTCGTGTTTTTATCTCAAGAGGTATTTTCATGAGCAAAAAGTGGGCGTTTCAGCAAACAGGTCACGCCGTCAGCGAAAAACCTGGTTTTGAGAGCCAAAATGGCCATTTTTCAGTTTTTTGGGCTAAAAAGCTTTTTTTTCCAGCAAAACAGTGTTTTGGACACCTAAAATGTGCTTTTGTCGTCCAAAACTTGCGTTTAGCAGTGAAAACGTGGTGTTTTGAGCAAAAGAAAATTCTCAGCAAATTTCCAATTTTGTCAGCAAAAAACAGTTTTTTGGACCAAAAAGCACCTTTACTCAGCCAAAACCCCATTTTTTTTCGCCAAAAAGTCGTGTTTTTATCTCAAGAGGTATTTTCATGAGCAAAAAGTGGGCGTTTCAGCAAACAGGTCACGCCGTCAGCGAAAAACCTGGTTTTGAGAGCCAAAATGGCCATTTTTCAGTTTTTTGGGCTAAAAAGCTTTTTTTTCCAGCAAAACAGTGTTTTGGACACCTAAAATGTGCTTTTGTCGTCAAAAACTTGCGTTTAGCAGTGAAAACGTGGTGTTTTGAGCAAAAGAAAATTCTCAGCAAATTTCCAATTTTGTCAGCAAAAAACAGTTTGTTTGACCAAAAAGCACCTTTACTCAGCCAAAACCCCATTTTTTTTCGCCAAAAACTCGTGTTTTTATCTCAAGAGGTATTTTCATGAGCAAAAAGTGGGGGTTTCAGCAAACAGGTCACGCCGTCAGCGAAAAACCTGGTTTTGAGAGCCAAAATGGCCATTTTTCAGTTTTTTGGGCTAAAAAGCTTTTTTTTCCAGCAAAACAGTGTTTTGGACACCTAAAATGTGCTTTTGTCGTCCAAAACTTGCGTTTAGCAGTGAAAACGTGGTGTTTTGAGCAAAAGAAAATTCTCAGCAAATTTCCAATTTTGTCAGCAAAAAACAGTTTTTTTGACCAAAAAGCACCTTTACTCAGCCAAAACCCCATTTTTTTTCGCCAAAAAGTCGTGTTTTTATCTCAAGAGGTATTTTCATGAGCAAAAAGTGGGGGTTTCAGCAAACAGGTCACGCCGTCAGCGAAAAACCTGGTTTTGAGAGCCAAAATGGCCATTTTTCAGTTTTTTGGGCTAAAAAGCTTTTTTTTCCAGCAAAACAGTGTTTTGGACACCTAAAATGTGCTTTTGTCGTCCAAAACTTGCGTTTAGCAGTGAAAACGTGGTGTTTTGAGCAAAAGAAAATTCTCAGCAAATTTCCAATTTTGTCAGCAAAAAACAGTTTTTTTGACCAAAAAGCACCTTTACTCAGCCAAAACCCCATTTTTTTTCGCCAAAAAGTCGTGTTTTTATCTCAAGAGGTATTTTCATGAGCAAAAAGTGGGGGTTTCAGCAAACAGGTCACGCCGTCAGCGAAAAACCTGGTTTTGAGAGCCAAAATGGCCATTTTTCAGTTTTTTGGGCTAAAAAGCTTTTTTTTCCAGCAAAACAGTGTTTTGGACACCTAAAATGTGCTTTTGTCGTCCAAAACTTGCGTTTAGCAGTGAAAACGTGGTGTTTTGAGCAAAAGAAAATTCTCAGCAAATTTCCAATTTTGTCAGCAAAAAACAGTTTTTTGGACCAAAAAGCACCTTTACTCAGCCAAAACCCCATTTTTTTTCGCCAAAAAGTCGTGTTTTTATCTCAAGAGGTATTTTCATGAGCAAAAAGTGGGCGTTTCAGCAAACAGGTCACGCCGTCAGCGAAAAACCTGGTTTTGAGAGCCAAAATGGCCATTTTTCAGTTTTTTGGGCTAAAAAGCTTTTTTTTCCAGCAAAACAGTGTTTTGGACACCTAAAATGTGCTTTTGTCGTCCAAAACTTGCGTTTAGCAGTGAAAACGTGGTGTTTTGAGCAAAAGAAAATTCTCAGCAAATTTCCAATTTTGTCAGCAAAAAACAGTTTTTTTGACCAAAAAGCACCTTTACTCAGCCAAAACCCCATTTTTTTTCGCCAAAAAGTCGTGTTTTTATCTCAAGAGGTATTTTCATGAGCAAAAAGTGGGGGTTTCAGCAAACAGGTCACGCCGTCAGCGAAAAACCTGGTTTTGAGAGCCAAAATGGCCATTTTTCAGTTTTTTGGGCTAAAAAGCTTTTTTTTCCAGCAAAACAGTGTTTTGGACACCTAAAATGTGCTTTTGTCGTCCAAAACTTGCGTTTAGCAGTGAAAACGTGGTGTTTTGAGCAAAAGAAAATTCTCAGCAAATTTCCAATTTTGTCAGCAAAAAACAGTTTTTTTGACCAAAAAGCACCTTTACTCAGCCAAAACCCCATTTTTTTTCGCCAAAAAGTCGTGTTTTTATCTCAAGAGGTATTTTCATGAGCAAAAAGTGGGGGTTTCAGCAAACAGGTCACGCCGTCAGCGAAAAACCTGGTTTTGAGAGCCAAAATGGCCATTTTTCAGTTTTTTGGGCTAAAAAGCTTTTTTTTCCAGCAAAACAGTGTTTTGGACACCTAAAATGTGCTTTTGTCGTCCAAAACTTGCGTTTAGCAGTGAAAACGTGGTGTTTTGAGCAAAAGAAAATTCTCAGCAAATTTCCAATTTTGTCAGCAAAAAACAGTTTGTTTGACCAAAAAGCACCTTTACTCAGCCAAAACCCCATTTTTTTTCGCCAAAAAGTCGTGTTTTTATCTCAAGAGGTATTTTCATGAGCAAAAAGTGGGGGTTTCAGCAAACAGGTCACGCCGTCAGCGAAAAACCTGGTTTTGAGAGCCAAAATGGCCATTTTTCAGTTTTTTGGGCTAAAAAGCTTTTTTTTCCAGCAAAACAGTGTTTTGGACACCTAAAATGTGCTTTTGTCGTCCAAAACTTGCGTTTAGCAGTGAAAACGTGGTGTTTTGAGCAAAAGAAAATTCTCAGCAAATTTCCAATTTTGTCAGCAAAAAACAGTTTTTTTGACCAAAAAGCACCTTTACTCAGCCAAAACCCCATTTTTTTTCGCCAAAAAGTCGTGTTTTTATCTCAAGAGGTATTTTCATGAGCAAAAAGTGGGGGTTTCAGCAAACAGGTCACGCCGTCAGCGAAAAACCTGGTTTTGAGAGCCAAAATGGCCATTTTTCAGTTTTTTGGGCTAAAAAGCTTTTTTTTCCAGCAAAACAGTGTTTTGGACACCTAAAATGTGCTTTTGTCGTCCAAAACTTGCGTTTAGCAGTGAAAACGTGGTGTTTTGAGCAAAAGAAAATTCTCAGCAAATTTCCAATTTTGTCAGCAAAAAACAGTTTGTTTGACCAAAAAGCACCTTTACTCAGCCAAAACCCCATTTTTTTTCGCCAAAAACTCGTGTTTTTATCTCAAGAGGTATTTTCATGAGCAAAAAGTGGGGGTTTCAGCAAACAGGTCACGCCGTCAGCGAAAAACCTGGTTTTGAGAGCCAAAATGGCCATTTTTCAGTTTTTTGGGCTAAAAAGCTTTTTTTTCCAGCAAAACAGTGTTTTGGACACCTAAAATGTGCTTTTGTCGTCCAAAACTTGCGTTTAGCAGTGAAAACGTGGTGTTTTGAGCAAAAGAAAATTCTCAGCAAATTTCCAATTTTGTCAGCAAAAAACAGTTTTTTTGACCAAAAAGCACCTTTACTCAGCCAAAACCCCATTTTTTTTCGCCAAAAAGTCGTGTTTTTATCTCAAGAGGTATTTTCATGAGCAAAAAGTGGGGGTTTCAGCAAACAGGTCACGCCGTCAGCGAAAAACCTGGTTTTGAGAGCCAAAATGGCCATTTTTCAGTTTTTTGGGCTAAAAAGCTTTTTTTTCCAGCAAAACAGTGTTTTGGACACCTAAAATGTGCTTTTGTCGTCCAAAACTTGCGTTTAGCAGTGAAAACGTGGTGTTTTGAGCAAAAGAAAATTCTCAGCAAATTTCCAATTTTGTCAGCAAAAAACAGTTTTTTTGACCAAAAAGCACCTTTACTCAGCCAAAACCCCATTTTTTTTCGCCAAAAAGTCGTGTTTTTATCTCAAGAGGTATTTTCATGAGCAAAAAGTGGGCGTTTCAGCAAACAGGTCACGCCGTCAGCGAAAAACCTGGTTTTGAGAGCCAAAATGGCCATTTTTCAGTTTTTTGGGCTAAAAAGCTTTTTTTTCCAGCAAAACAGTGTTTTGGACACCTAAAATGTGCTTTTGTCGTCCAAAACTTGCGTTTAGCAGTGAAAACGTGGTGTTTTGAGCAAAAGAAAATTCTCAGCAAATTTCCAATTTTGTCAGCAAAAAACAGTTTTTTGGACCAAAAAGCACCTTTACTCAGCCAAAACCCCATTTTTTTTCGCCAAAAAGTCGTGTTTTTATCTCAAGAGGTATTTTCATGAGCAAAAAGTGGGGGTTTCAGCAAACAGGTCACGCCGTCAGCGAAAAACCTGGTTTTGAGAGCCAAAATGGCCATTTTTCAGTTTTTTGGGCTAAAAAGCTTTTTTTTCCAGCAAAACAGTGTTTTGGACACCTAAAATGTGCTTTTGTCGTCCAAAACTTGCGTTTAGCAGTGAAAACGTGGTGTTTTGAGCAAAAGAAAATTCTCAGCAAATTTCCAATTTTGTCAGCAAAAAACAGTTTTTTTGACCAAAAAGCACCTTTACTCAGCCAAAACCCCATTTTTTTTCGCCAAAAAGTCGTGTTTTTATCTCAAGAGGTATTTTCATGAGCAAAAAGTGGGGGTTTCAGCAAACAGGTCACGCCGTCAGCGAAAAACCTGGTTTTGAGAGCCAAAATGGCCATTTTTCAGTTTTTTGGGCTAAAAAGCTTTTTTTTCCAGCAAAACAGTGTTTTGGACACCTAAAATGTGCTTTTGTCGTCCAAAACTTGCGTTTAGCAGTGAAAACGTGGTGTTTTGAGCAAAAGAAAACTCTCAGCAAATTTCCAATTTTGTCAGCAAAAAACAGTTTTTTTGACCAAAAAGCACCTTTACTCAGCCAAAACCCCATTTTTTTTCGCCAAAAAGTCGTGTTTTTATCTCAAGAGGTATTTTCATGAGCAAAAAGTGGGCGTTTCAGCAAACAGGTCACGCCGTCAGCGAAAAACCTGGTTTTGAGAGCCAAAATGGCCATTTTTCAGTTTTTTGGGCTAAAAAGCTTTTTTTTCCAGCAAAACAATGTTTTGGACACCTAAAATGTGCTTTTGTCGTCCAAAACTTGCGTTTAGCAGTGAAAACGTGGTGTTTTGAGCAAAAGAAAATTCTCAGCAAATTTCCAATTTTGTCAGCAAAAAACAGTTTTTTGGACCAAAAAGCACCTTTACTCAGCCAAAACCCCATTTTTTTTCGCCAAAAAGTCGTGTTTTTATCTCAAGAGGTATTTTCATGAGCAAAAAGTGGGGGTTTCAGCAAACAGGTCACGCCGTCAGCGAAAAACCTGGTTTTGAGAGCCAAAATGGCCATTTTTCAGTTTTTTGGGCTAAAAAGCTTTTTTTTCCAGCAAAACAGTGTTTTGGACACCTAAAATGTGCTTTTGTCGTCCAAAACTTGCGTTTAGCAGTGAAAACGTGGTGTTTTGAGCAAAAGAAAATTCTCAGCAAATTTCCAATTTTGTCAGCAAAAAACAGTTTTTTTGACCAAAAAGCACCTTTACTCAGCCAAAACCCCATTTTTTTTCGCCAAAAAGTCGTGTTTTTATCTCAAGAGGTATTTTCATGAGCAAAAAGTGGGCGTTTCAGCAAACAGGTCACGCCGTCAGCGAAAAACCTGGTTTTGAGAGCCAAAATGGCCATTTTTCAGTTTTTTGGGCTAAAAAGCTTTTTTTTCCAGCAAAACAGTGTTTTGGACACCTAAAATGTGCTTTTGTCGTCCAAAACTTGCGTTTAGCAGTGAAAACGTGGTGTTTTGAGCAAAAGAAAATTCTCAGCAAATTTCCAATTTTGTCAGCAAAAAACAGTTTTTTTGACCAAAAAGCACCTTTACTCAGCCAAAACCCCATTTTTTTTCGCCAAAAAGTCGTGTTTTTATCTCAAGAGGTATTTTCATGAGCAAAAAGTGGGGGTTTCAGCAAACAGGTCACGCCGTCAGCGAAAAACCTGGTTTTGAGAGCCAAAATGGCCATTTTTCAGTTTTTTGGGCTAAAAAGCTTTTTTTTCCAGCAAAACAGTGTTTTGGACACCTAAAATGTGCTTTTGTCGTCCAAAACTTGCGTTTAGCAGTGAAAACGTGGTGTTTTGAGCAAAAGAAAATTCTCAGCAAATTTCCAATTTTGTCAGCAAAAAACAGTTTTTTTGACCAAAAAGCACCTTTACTCAGCCAAAACCCCATTTTTTTTCGCCAAAAAGTCGTGTTTTTATCTCAAGAGGTATTTTCATGAGCAAAAAGTGGGGGTTTCAGCAAACAGGTCACGCGGTAAGCGAAAAACCTGGTTTTGAGAGCCAAAATGGCCATTTTTCAGTTTTTTGGGCTAAAAAGCTTTTTTTTCCAGCAAAACAGTGTTTTGGACACCTAAAATGTGCTTTTGTCGTCCAAAACTTGCGTTTAGCAGTGAAAACGTGGTGTTTTGAGCAAAAGAAAATTCTCAGCAAATTTCCAATTTTGTCAGCAAAAAACAGTTTTTTTGACCAAAAAGCACCTTTACTCAGCCAAAACCCCATTTTTTTTCGCCAAAAAGTCGTGTTTTTATCTCAAGAGGTATTTTCATGAGCAAAAAGTGGGGGTTTCAGCAAACAGGTCACGCCGTCAGCGAAAAACCTGGTTTTGAGAGCCAAAATGGCCATTTTTCAGTTTTTTGGGCTAAAAAGCTTTTTTTTCCAGCAAATTAAAACAGTGTTTTAGACACCTAAAATGTGCTTTTGTGGTCCAAAACTTGCGTTTAGCAGTGAAAACGTGGTGTTTTGAGCAAAAGAAAATTCTCAGCAAATTTCCAATTTTGTCAGCAAAAAAACAGTTTTTTTGACCAAAAAGCACCTTTACTCAGCCAAAACCCCATTTTTTTTCGCCAAAAAGTCGTGTTTTTATCTCAAGAGGTATTTTCATGAGCAAAAAGTGGGGGTTTCAGCAAACAGGTCACGCCGTCAGCGAAAAACCTGGTTTTGAGAGCCAAAATGGCCATTTTTCAGTTTTTTGGGCTAAAAAGCTTTTTTTTCCAGCAAAACAGTGTTTTGGACACCTAAAATGTGCTTTTGTCGTCCAAAACTTGCGTTTAGCAGTGAAAACGTGGTGTTTTGAGCAAAAGAAAATTCTCAGCAAATTTCCAATTTTGTCAGCAAAAAACAGTTTTTTTGACCAAAAAGCACCTTTACTCAGCCAAAACCCTTTTTTTTTTCGCCAAAAAGTCGTGTTTTTATCTCAAGAGGTATTTTCATGAGCAAAAAGTGGGGGTTTCAGCAAACAGGTCACGCCGTCAGCGAAAAACCTGGTTTTGAGAGCCAAAATGGCCATTTTTCAGCTTTTTGGGCTAAAAAGCTTTTTTTTCCAGCAAAACAGTGTTTTGGACACCTAAAATGTGCTTTTGTCGTCCAAAACTTGCGTTTAGCAGTGAAAACGTGGTGTTTTGAGTAAAAGAAAATTCTCAGCAAATTTCCAATTTTGTCAGCAAAAAACAGTTTTTTTGACCAAAAAGCACCTTTACTCAGCCAAAACCCCATTTTTTTTCGCCAAAAAGTCGTGTTTTTATCTCAAGAGGTATTTTCATGAGCAAAAAGTGGGGGTTTCAGCAAACAGGTCACGCCGTCAGCGAAAAACCTGGTTTTGAGAGCCAAAATGGCCATTTTTCAGTTTTTTGGGCTAAAAAGCTTTTTTTTCCAGCAAATTAAAACAGTGTTTTAGACACCTAAAATGTGCTTTTGTGGTCCAAAACTTGCGTTTAGCAGTGAAAACGTGGTGTTTTGAGCAAAAGAAAATTCTCAGCAAATTTCCAATTTTGTCAGCAAAAAAACAGTTTTTTTGACCAAAAAGCACCTTTACTCAGCCAAAACCCCATTTTTTTTCGCCAAAAAGTCGTGTTTTTATCTCAAGAGGTATTTTCATGAGCAAAAAGTGGGGGTTTCAGCAAACAGGTCACGCCGTCAGCGAAAAACCTGGTTTTGAGAGCCAAAATGGCCATTTTTCAGTTTTTTGGGCTAAAAAGCTTTTTTTTCCAGCAAAACAGTGTTTTGGACACCTAAAATGTGCTTTTGTCGTCCAAAACTTGCGTTTAGCAGTGAAAACGTGGTGTTTTGAGCAAAAGAAAATTCTCAGCAAATTTCCAATTTTGTCAGCAAAAAACAGTTTTTTTGACCAAAAAGCACCTTTACTCAGCCAAAACCCCATTTTTTTTCGCCAAAAAGTCGTGTTTTTATCTCAAGAGGTATTTTCATGAGCAAAAAGTGGGGGTTTCAGCAAACAGGTCACGCCGTCAGCGAAAAACCTGGTTTTGAGAGCCAAAATGGCCATTTTTCAGTTTTTTGGGCTAAAAAGCTTTTTTTTCCAGCAAAACAGTGTTTTGGACACCTAAAATGTGCTTTTGTCGTCCAAAACTTGCGTTTAGCAGTGAAAACGTGGTGTTTTGAGCAAAAGAAAATTCTCAGCAAATTTCCAAGTTTGTCAGCAAAAAACAGTTTTTTTGACCAAAAAGCACCTTTACTCAGCCAAAACCCCATTTTTTTTTTGCCAAAAAGTCGTGTTTTTATCTCAAGAGGTATTTTCATGAGCAAAAAGTGGGGGTTTCAGCAAACAGGTCACGCCGTCAGCGAAAAACCTGGTTTTGAGAGCCAAAATGGCCATTTTTCAGTTTTTTGGGCTAAAAAGCTTTTTTTTCCAGCAAAACAGTGTTTTGGACACCTAAAATGTGCTTTTGTCGTCCAAAACTTGCGTTTAGCAGTGAAAACGTGGTGTTTTGAGCAAAAGAAAATTCTCAGCAAATTTCCAATTTTGTCAGCAAAAAACAGTTTTTTTGACCAAAAAGCACCTTTACTCAGCCAAAACCCCATTTTTTTTTTGCCAAAAAGTCGTGTTTTTATCTCAAGAGGTATTTTCATGAGCAAAAAGTGGGGGTTTCAGCAAACAGGTCACGCCGTCAGCGAAAAACCTGGTTTTGAGAGCCAAAATGGCCATTTTTCAGTTTTTTGGGCTAAAAAGCTTTTTTTTCCAGCAAAACAGTGTTTTGGACACCTAAAATGTGCTTTTGTCGTCCAAAACTTGCGTTTAGCAGTGAAAACGTGGTGTTTTGAGCAAAAGAAAATTCTCAGCAAATTTCCAATTTTGTCAGCAAAAAACAGTTTTTTTGACCAAAAAGCACCTTTACTCAGCCAAAACCCCATTTTTTTTCGCCAAAAAGTCGTGTTTTTATCTCAAGAGGTATTTTCATGAGCAAAAAGTGGGGGTTTCAGCAAACAGGTCACGCCGTCAGCGAAAAACCTGGTTTTGAGAGCCAAAATGGCCATTTTTCAGTTTTTTGGGCTAAAAAGCTTTTTTTTCCAGCAAAACAGTGTTTTGGACACCTAAAATGTGCTTTTGTCGTCCAAAACTTGCGTTTAGCAGTGAAAACGTGGTGTTTTGAGCAAAAGAAAATTCTCAGCAAATTTCCAATTTTGTCAGCAAAAAACAGTTTTTTTGACCAAAAAGCACCTTTACTCAGCCAAAACCCCATTTTTTTTGGCCCAAAAGTCGTGTTTTTATCTCAAGAGGTATTTTCATGAGCAAAAAGTGGGGGTTTCAGCAAACAGGTCACGCCGTCAGCGAAAAACCTGGTTTTGAGAGCCAAAATGGCCATTTTTCAGTTTTTTGGGCTAAAAAGCTTTTTTTTCCAGCAAAACAGTGTTTTGGACACCTAAAATGTGCTTTTGTCGTCCAAAACTTGCGTTTAGCAGTGAAAACGTGGTGTTTTGAGCAAAAGAAAATTCTCAGCAAATTTCCAAGTTTGTCAGCAAAAAACAGTTTTTTTGACCAAAAAGCACCTTTACTCAGCCAAAACCCCATTTTTTTTTTGCCAAAAAGTCGTGTTTTTATCTCAAGAGGTATTTTCATGAGCAAAAAGTGGGGGTTTCAGCAAACAGGTCACGCCGTCAGCGAAAAACCTGGTTTTGAGAGCCAAAATGGCCATTTTTCAGTTTTTTGGGCTAAAAAGCTTTTTTTTCCAGCAAAACAGTGTTTTGGACACCTAAAATGTGCTTTTGTCGTCCAAAACTTGCGTTTAGCAGTGAAAACGTGGTGTTTTGAGCAAAAGAAAATTCTCAGCAAATTTCCAATTTTGTCAGCAAAAAACAGTTTTTTTGACCAAAAAGCACCTTTACTCAGCCAAAACCCCATTTTTTTTCGCCAAAAAGTCGTGTTTTTATCTCAAGAGGTATTTTCATGAGCAAAAAGTGGGGGTTTCAGCAAACAGGTCACGCCGTCAGCGAAAAACCTGGTTTTGAGAGCCAAAATGGCCATTTTTCAGTTTTTTGGGCTAAAAAGCTTTTTTTTCCAGCAAAACAGTGTTTTGGACACCTAAAATGTGCTTTTGTCGTCCAAAACTTGCGTTTAGCAGTGAAAACGTGGTGTTTTGAGCAAAAGAAAATTCTCAGCAAATTTCCAATTTTGTCAGCAAAAAACAGTTTTTTTGACCAAAAAGCACCTTTACTCAGCCAAAACCCCATTTTTTTTCGCCAAAAAGTCGTGTTTTTATCTCAAGAGGTATTTTCATGAGCAAAAAGTGGGGGTTTCAGCAAACAGGTCACGCCGTCAGCGAAAAACCTGGTTTTGAGAGCCAAAATGGCCATTTTTCAGTTTTTTGGGCTAAAAAGCTTTTTTTTCCAGCAAATTAAAACAGTGTTTTAGACACCTAAAATGTGCTTTTGTGGTCCAAAACTTGCGTTTAGCAGTGAAAACGTGGTGTTTTGAGCAAAAGAAAATTCTCAGCAAATTTCCAATTTTGTCAGCAAAAAAACAGTTTTTTTGACCAAAAAGCACCTTTACTCAGCCAAAACCCCATTTTTTTTCGCCAAAAAGTCGTGTTTTTATCTCAAGAGGTATTTTCATGAGCAAAAAGTGGGGGTTTCAGCAAACAGGTCACGCCGTCAGCGAAAAACCTGGTTTTGAGAGCCAAAATGGCCATTTTTCAGTTTTTTGGGCTAAAAAGCTTTTTTTTCCAGCAAAACAGTGTTTTGGACACCTAAAATGTGCTTTTGTCGTCCAAAACTTGCGTTTAGCAGTGAAAACGTGGTGTTTTGAGCAAAAGAAAATTCTCAGCAAATTTCCAATTTTGTCAGCAAAAAACAGTTTTTTTGACCAAAAAGCACCTTTACTCAGCCAAAACCCCATTTTTTTTCGCCAAAAAGTCGTGTTTTTATCTCAAGAGGTATTTTCATGAGCAAAAAGTGGGGGTTTCAGCAAACAGGTCACGCCGTCAGCGAAAAACCTGGTTTTGAGAGCCAAAATGGCCATTTTTCAGTTTTTTGGGCTAAAAAGCTTTTTTTTCCAGCAAAACAGTGTTTTGGACACCTAAAATGTGCTTTTGTCGTCCAAAACTTGCGTTTAGCAGTGAAAACGTGGTGTTTTGAGCAAAAGAAAATTCTCAGCAAATTTCCAATTTTGTCAGCAAAAAACAGTTTTTTTGACCAAAAAGCACCTTTACTCAGCCAAAACCCCATTTTTTTTGGCCAAAAAGTCGTGTTTTTATCTCAAGAGGTATTTTCATGAGCAAAAAGTGGGGGTTTCAGCAAACAGGTCACGCCGTCAGCGAAAAACCTGGTTTTGAGAGCCAAAATGGCCATTTTTCAGTTTTTTGGGCTAAAAAGCTTTTTTTTCCAGCAAAACAGTGTTTTGGACACCTAAAATGTGCTTTTGTCGTCCAAAACTTGCGTTTAGCAGTGAAAACGTGGTGTTTTGAGCAAAAGAAAATTCTCAGCAAATTTCCAATTTTGTCAGCAAAAAACAGTTTTTTGGACCAAAAAGCACCTTTACTCAGCCAAAACCCCATTTTTTTTCGCCAAAAAGTCGTGTTTTTATCTCAAGAGGTATTTTCATGAGCAAAAAGTGGGCGTTTCAGCAAACAGGTCACGCCGTCAGCGAAAAACCTGGTTTTGAGAGCCAAAATGGCCATTTTTCAGTTTTTTGGGCTAAAAAGCTTTTTTTTCCAGCAAAACAGTGTTTTGGACACCTAAAATGTGCTTTTGTCGTCCAAAACTTGCGTTTAGCAGTGAAAACGTGGTGTTTTGAGCAAAAGAAAATTCTCAGCAAATTTCCAATTTTGTCAGCAAAAAACAGTTTTTTTGACCAAAAAGCACCTTTACTCAGCCAAAACCCCATTTTTTTTCGCCAAAAAGTCGTGTTTTTATCTCAAGAGGTATTTTCATGAGCAAAAAGTGGGGGTTTCAGCAAACAGGTCACGCCGTCAGCGAAAAACCTGGTTTTGAGAGCCAAAATGGCCATTTTTCAGTTTTTTGGGCTAAAAAGCTTTTTTTTCCAGCAAATTAAAACAGTGTTTTAGACACCTAAAATGTGCTTTTGTGGTCCAAAACTTGCGTTTAGCAGTGAAAACGTGGTGTTTTGAGCAAAAGAAAATTCTCAGCAAATTTCCAATTTTGTCAGCAAAAAAACAGTTTTTTTGACCAAAAAGCACCTTTACTCAGCCAAAACCCCATTTTTTTTCGCCAAAAAGTCGTGTTTTTATCTCAAGAGGTATTTTCATGAGCAAAAAGTGGGGGTTTCAGCAAACAGGTCACGCCGTCAGCGAAAAACCTGGTTTTGAGAGCCAAAATGGCCATTTTTCAGTTTTTTGGGCTAAAAAGCTTTTTTTTCCAGCAAAACAGTGTTTTGGACACCTAAAATGTGCTTTTGTCGTCCAAAACTTGCGTTTAGCAGTGAAAACGTGGTGTTTTGAGCAAAAGAAAATTCTCAGCAAATTTCCAATTTTGTCAGCAAAAAACAGTTTTTTTGACCAAAAAGCACCTTTACTCAGCCAAAACCCCATTTTTTTTCGCCAAAAAGTCGTGTTTTTATCTCAAGAGGTATTTTCATGAGCAAAAAGTGGGGGTTTCAGCAAACAGGTCACGCCGTCAGCGAAAAACCTGGTTTTGAGAGCCAAAATGGCCATTTTTCAGTTTTTTGGGCTAAAAAGCTTTTTTTTCCAGCAAAACAGTGTTTTGGACACCTAAAATGTGCTTTTGTCGTCCAAAACTTGCGTTTAGCAGTGAAAACGTGGTGTTTTGAGCAAAAGAAAATTCTCAGCAAATTTCCAATTTTGTCAGCAAAAAACAGTTTTTTTGACCAAAAAGCACCTTTACTCAGCCAAAACCCCATTTTTTTTCGCCAAAAAGTCGTGTTTTTATCTCAAGAGGTATTTTCATGAGCAAAAAGTGGGGGTTTCAGCAAACAGGTCACGCCGTCAGCGAAAAACCTGGTTTTGAGAGCCAAAATGGCCATTTTTCAGTTTTTTGGGCTAAAAAGCTTTTTTTTCCAGCAAAACAGTGTTTTGGACACCTAAAATGTGCTTTTGTCGTCAAAAACTTGCGTTTAGCAGTGAAAACGTGGTGTTTTGAGCAAAAGAAAATTCTCAGCAAATTTCCAATTTTGTCAGCAAAAAACAGTTTTTTTGACCAAAAAGCACCTTTACTCAGCCAAAACCCCATTTTTTTTCGCCAAAAAGTCGTGTTTTTATCTCAAGAGGTATTTTCATGAGCAAAAAGTGGGGGTTTCAGCAAACAGGTCACGCCGTCAGCGAAAAACCTGGTTTTGAGAGCCAAAATGGCCATTTTTCAGTTTTTTGGGCTAAAAAGCTTTTTTTTCCAGCAAAACAGTGTTTTGGACACCTAAAATGTGCTTTTGTCGTCCAAAACTTGCGTTTAGCAGTGAAAACGTGGTGTTTTGAGCAAAAGAAAATTCTCAGCAAATTTCCAATTTTGTCAGCAAAAAACAGTTTTTTTGACCAAAAAGCACCTTTACTCAGCCAAAACCCCATTTTTTTTGGCCAAAAAGTCGTGTTTTTATCTCAAGAGGTATTTTCATGAGCAAAAAGTGGGGGTTTCAGCAAACAGGTCACGCCGTCAGCGAAAAACCTGGTTTTGAGAGCCAAAATGGCCATTTTTCAGTTTTTTGGGCTAAAAAGCTTTTTTTTCCAGCAAAACAGTGTTTTGGACACCTAAAATGTGCTTTTGTCGTCCAAAACTTGCGTTTAGCAGTGAAAACGTGGTGTTTTGAGCAAAAGAAAATTCTCAGCAAATTTCCAATTTTGTCAGCAAAAAACAGTTTTTTTGACCAAAAAGCACCTTTACTCAGCCAAAACCCCATTTTTTTTCGCCAAAAAGTCGTGTTTTTATCTCAAGAGGTATTTTCATGAGCAAAAAGTGGGGGTTTCAGCAAACAGGTCACGCCGTCAGCGAAAAACCTGGTTTTGAGAGCCAAAATGGCCATTTTTCAGTTTTTTGGGCTAAAAAGCTTTTTTTTCCAGCAAAACAGTGTTTTGGACACCTAAAATGTGCTTTTGTCGTCCAAAACTTGCGTTTAGCAGTGAAAACGTGGTGTTTTGAGCAAAAGAAAATTCTCAGCAAATTTCCAATTTTGTCAGCAAAAAACAGTTTTTTTGACCAAAAAGCACCTTTACTCAGCCAAAACCCCATTTTTTTTGGCCAAAAAGTCGTGTTTTTATCTCAAGAGGTATTTTCATGAGCAAAAAGTGGGGGTTTCAGCAAACAGGTCACGCCGTCAGCGAAAAACCTGGTTTTGAGAGCCAAAATGGCCATTTTTCAGTTTTTTGGGCTAAAAAGCTTTTTTTTCCAGCAAAACAGTGTTTTGGACACCTAAAATGTGCTTTTGTCGTCCAAAACTTGCGTTTAGCAGTGAAAACGTGGTGTTTTGAGCAAAAGAAAATTCTCAGCAAATTTCCAATTTTGTCAGCAAAAAACAGTTTTTTTGACCAAAAAGCACCTTTACTCAGCCAAAACCCCATTTTTTTTGGCCAAAAAGTCGTGTTTTTATCTCAAGAGGTATTTTCATGAGCAAAAAGTGGGGGTTTCAGCAAACAGGTCACGCCGTCAGCGAAAAACCTGGTTTTGAGAGCCAAAATGGCCATTTTTTAGTTTTTTGGGCTAAAAAGCTTTTTTTTCCAGCAAAACAGTGTTTTGGACACCTAAAATGTGCTTTTGTCGTCCAAAACTTGCGTTTAGCAGTGAAAACGTGGTGTTTTGAGCAAAAGAAAATTCTCAGCAAATTTCCAATTTTGTCAGCAAAAAACAGTTTTTTTGACCAAAAAGCACCTTTACTCAGCCAAAACCCCATTTTTTTTCGCCAAAAAGTCGTGTTTTTATCTCAAGAGGTATTTTCATGAGCAAAAAGTGGGCGTTTCAGCAAACAGGTCACGCCGTCAGCGAAAAACCTGGTTTTGAGAGCCAAAATGGCCATTTTTCAGTTTTTTGGGCTAAAAAGCTTTTTTTTCCAGCAAAACAGTGTTTTGGACACCTAAAATGTGCTTTTGTCGTCCAAAACTTGCGTTTAGCAGTGAAAACGTGGTGTTTTGAGCAAAAGAAAATTCTCAGCAAATTTCCAATTTTGTCAGCAAAAAACAGTTTTTTTGACCAAAAAGCACCTTTACTCAGCCAAAACCCCATTTTTTTTGGCCAAAAAGTCGTGTTTTTATCTCAAGAGGTATTTTCATGAGCAAAAAGTGGGGGTTTCAGCAAACAGGTCACGCCGTCAGCGAAAAACCTGGTTTTGAGAGCCAAAATGGCCATTTTTCAGTTTTTTGGGCTAAAAAGCTTTTTTTTCCAGCAAAACAGTGTTTTGGACACCTAAAATGTGCTTTTGTCGTCCAAAACTTGCGTTTAGCAGTGAAAACGTGGTGTTTTGAGCAAAAGAAAATTCTCAGCAAATTTCCAATTTTGTCAGCAAAAAACAGTTTTTTGGACCAAAAAGCACCTTTACTCAGCCAAAACCCCATTTTTTTTCGCCAAAAAGTCGTGTTTTTATCTCAAGAGGTATTTTCATGAGCAAAAAGTGGGGGTTTCAGCAAACAGGTCACGCCGTCAGCGAAAAACCTGGTTTTGAGAGCCAAAATGGCCATTTTTCAGTTTTTTGGGCTAAAAAGCTTTTTTTTCCAGCAAATTAAAACAGTGTTTTAGACACCTAAAATGTGCTTTTGTGGTCCAAAACTTGCGTTTAGCAGTGAAAACGTGGTGTTTTGAGCAAAAGAAAATTCTCAGCAAATTTCCAATTTTGTCAGCAAAAAAACAGTTTTTTTGACCAAAAAGCACCTTTACTCAGCCAAAACCCCATTTTTTTTCGCCAAAAAGTCGTGTTTTTATCTCAAGAGGTATTTTCATGAGCAAAAAGTGGGGGTTTCAGCAAACAGGTCACGCCGTCAGCGAAAAACCTGGTTTTGAGAGCCAAAATGGCCATTTTTCAGTTTTTTGGGCTAAAAACCTTTTTGTTCCAGCAAAACAGTGTTTTGGACACCTAAAATGTGCTTTTGTCGTCCAAAACTTGCGTTTAGCAGTGAAAACGTGGTGTTTTGAGCAAAAGAAAATTCTCAGCAAATTTCCAATTTTGTCAGCAAAAAACAGTTTTTTTGACCAAAAAGCACCTTTACTCAGCCAAAACCCCATTTTTTTTCGCCAAAAAGTCGTGTTTTTATCTCAAGAGGTATTTTCATGAGCAAAAAGTGGGGGTTTCAGCAAACAGGTCACGCCGTCAGCGAAAAACCTGGTTTTGAGAGCCAAAATGGCCATTTTTCAGTTTGTTGGGCTAAAAAGCTTTTTTTTCCAGCAAAACAGTGTTTTGGACACCTAAAATGTGCTTTTGTCGTCCAAAACTTGCGTTTAGCAGTGAAAACGTGGTGTTTTGAGCAAAAGAAAATTCTCAGCAAATTTCCAATTTTGTCAGCAAAAAACAGTTTTTTTGACCAAAAAGCACCTTTACTCAGCCAAAACCCCATTTTTTTTCGCCAAAAAGTCGTGTTTTTATCTCAAGAGGTATTTTCATGAAGCAAAAAGTGGGGGTTTCAGCAAACAGGTCACGCCGTCAGCGAAAAACCTGGTTTTGAGAGCCAAAATGGCCATTTTTCAGTTTGTTGGGCTAAAAAGCTTTTTTTTCCAGCAAAACAGTGTTTTGGACACCTAAAATGTGCTTTTGTCGTCCAAAACTTGCGTTTAGCAGTGAAAACGTGGTGTTTTGAGCAAAAGAAAATTCTCAGCAAATTTCCAATTTTGTCAGCAAAAAACAGTTTTTTTGACCAAAAAGCACCTTTACTCAGCCAAAAGCCCATTTTTTTTCGCCAAAAAGTCGTGTTTTTATCTCAAGAGGTATTTTCATGAGCAAAAAGTGGGGGTTTCAGCAAACAGGTCACGCCGTCAGCGAAAAACCTGGTTTTGAGAGCCAAAATGGCCATTTTTCAGTTTTTTGGGCTAAAAAGCTTTTTTTTCCAGCAAAACAGTGTTTTGGACACCTAAAATGTGCTTTTGTCGTCCAAAACTTGCGTTTAGCAGTGAAAACGTGGTGTTTTGAGCAAAAGAAAATTCTCAGCAAATTTCCAATTTTGTCAGCAAAAAACAGTTTTTTTGACCAAAAAGCACCTTTACTCAGCCAAAACCCCATTTTTTTTCGCCAAAAAGTCGTGTTTTTATCTCAAGAGGTATTTTCATGAGCAAAAAGTGGGGGTTTCAGCAAACAGGTCACGCCGTCAGCGAAAAACCTGGTTTTGAGAGCCAAAATGGCCATTTTTCAGTTTTTTGGGCTAAAAAGCTTTTTTTCCCAGCAAAACAGTGTTTTGGACACCTAAAATGTGCTTTTGTCGTCCAAAACTTGCGTTTAGCAGTGAAAACGTGGTGTTTTGAGCAAAAGAAAATTCTCAGCAAATTTCCAATTTTGTCAGCAAAAAACAGTTTTTTTGACCAAAAAGCACCTTTACTCAGCCAAAACCCCATTTTTTTTGGCCAAAAAGTCGTGTTTTTATCTCAAGAGGTATTTTCATGAGCAAAAAGTGGGGGTTTCAGCAAACAGGTCACGCCGTCAGCGAAAAACCTGGTTTTGAGAGCCAAAATGGCCATTTTTCAGTTTTTTGGGCTAAAAAGCTTTTTTTTCCAGCAAAACAGCGTTTTGGACACCTAAAATGTGCTTTTGTCGTCCAAAACTTGCGTTTAGCAGTGAAAACGTGGTGTTTTGAGCAAAAGAAAATTCTCAGCAAATTTCCAATTTTGTCAGCAAAAAACAGTTTTTTTGACCAAAAAGCACCTTTACTCTGCCAAAACCCCATTTTTTTTCGCCAAAAAGTCGTGTTTTTATCTCAAGAGGTATTTTCATGAGCAAAAAGTGGGGGTTTCAGCAAACAGGTCACGCCGTCAGCGAAAAACCTGGTTTTGAGAGCCAAAATGGCCATTTTTCAGTTTTTTGGGCTAAAAAGCTTTTTTTTCCAGCAAAACAGTGTTTTGGACACCTAAAATGTGCTTTTGTCGTCCAAAACTTGCGTTTAGCAGTGAAAACGTGGTGTTTTGAGCAAAAGAAAATTCTCAGCAAATTTCCAATTTTGTCAGCAAAAAACAGTTTTTTTGACCAAAAAGCACCTTTACTCAGCCAAAACCCCATTTTTTTTCGCCGAAAAGTTGTATTTTCATGAGCAAAAAGTGGGGGTTTCAGCAAACAGGTCACGCCGTCAGCGAAAAACCTGGTTTTGAGAGCCAAAATGGCCATTTTTCAGTTTTTTGGGCTAAAAAGCTTTTTTTTCCAGCAAAACAGTGTTTTGGACACCTAAAATGTGCTTTTGTCGTCCAAAACTTGCGTTTAGCAGTGAAAACGTGGTGTTTTGAGCAAAAGAAAATTCTCAGCAGATTTCCAATTTTGTCAGCAAAAAACAGTTTTTTTGACCAAAAAGCACCTTTACTCAGCCAAAACCCCATTTTTTTTCGCCAAAAAGTCGTGTTTTTATCTCAAGAGGTATTTTCATGAGCAAAAAGTGGGGGTTTCAGCAAACAGGTCACGCCGTCAGCGAAAAACCTGGTTTTGAGAGCCAAAATGGCCATTTTTCAGTTTTTTGGGCTAAAAAGCTTTTTTTTCCAGCGAAACAGTGTTTTGGACACCTAAAATGTGCTTTTGTCGTCCAAAACTTGCGTTTAGCAGTGAAAACGTGGTGTTTTGAGCAAAAGAAAATTCTCAGCAAATTTCCAATTTTGTCAGCAAAAAACAGTTTTTTTGACCAAAAAGCACCTTTACTCAGCCAAAACCCCATTTTTTTTCGCCAAAAAGTCGTGTTTTTATCTCAAGAGGTATTTTCATGAGCAAAAAGTGGGCGTTTCAGCAAACAGGTCACGCCGTCAGCGAAAAACCTGGTTTTGAGAGCCAAAATGGCCATTTTTCAGTTTTTTGGGCTAAAAAGCTTTTTTTTCCAGCAAAACAGTGTTTTGGACACCTAAAATGTGCTTTTGTCGTCCAAAACTTGCGTTTAGCAGTGAAAACGTGGTGTTTTGAGCAAAAGAAAATTCTCAGCAAATTTCCAATTTTGTCAGCAAAAAACAGTTTTTTTGACCAAAAAGCACCTTTACTCAGCCAAAACCCCATTTTTTTTCGCCAAAAAGTCGTGTTTTTATCTCAAGAGGTATTTTCATGAGCAAAAAGTGGGGGTTTCAGCAAACAGGTCACGCCGTCAGCGAAAAACCTGGTTTTGAGAGCCAAAATGGCCATTTTTCAGTTTTTTGGGCTAAAAAGCTTTTTTTTCCAGCAAAACAGTGTTTTGGACACCTAAAATGTGCTTTTGTCGTCCAAAACTTGCGTTTAGCAGTGAAAACGTGGTGTTTTGAGCAAAAGAAAATTCTCAGCAAATTTCCAATTTTGTCAGCAAAAAACAGTTTTTTTGACCAAAAAGCACCTTTACTCAGCCAAAACCCCATTTTTTTTCGCCAAAAAGTCGTGTTTTTATCTCAAGAGGTATTTTCATGAGCAAAAAGTGGGCGTTTCAGCAAACAGGTCACGCCGTCAGCGAAAAACCTGGTTTTGAGAGCCAAAATGGCCATTTTTCAGTTTTTTGGGCTAAAAAGCTTTTTTTTCCAGCAAAACAGTGTTTTGGACACCTAAAATGTGCTTTTGTCGTCCAAAACTTGCGTTTAGCAGTGAAAACGTGGTGTTTTGAGCAAAAGAAAATTCTCAGCAAATTTCCAATTCTGTCAGCAAAAAACAGTTTTTTTGACCAAAAAGCACCTTTACTCAGCCAAAACCCCATTTTTTTTCGCCAAAAAGTCGTGTTTTTATCTCAAGAGGTATTTTCATGAGCAAAAAGTGGGGGTTTCAGCAAACAGGTCACGCCGTCAGCGAAAAACCTGGTTTTGAGAGCCAAAATGGCCATTTTTCAGTTTTTTGGGCTAAAAAGCTTTTTTTTCCAGCAAAACAGTGTTTTGGACACCTAAAATGTGCTTTTGTCGTCCAAAACTTGCGTTTAGCAGTGAAAACGTGGTGTTTTGAGCAAAAGAAAATTCTCAGCAAATTTCCAATTTTGTCAGCAAAAAACAGTTTTTTTGACCAAAAAGCACCTTTACTCAGCCAAAACCCCATTTTTTTCCGCCAAAAAGTCGTGTTTTTATCTCAAGAGGTATTTTCATGAGCAAAAAGTGGGGGTTTCAGCAAACAGGTCACGCCGTCAGCGAAAAACCTGGTTTTGAGAGCCAAAATGGCCATTTTTCAGTTTTTTGGGCTAAAAAGCTTTTTTTTCCAGCAAAACAGTGTTTTGGACACCTAAAATGTGCTTTTGTCGTCCAAAACTTGCGTTTAGCAGTGAAAACGTGGTGTTTTGAGCAAAAGAAAATTCTCAGCAAATTTCCAATTTTGTCAGCAAAAAACAGTTTTTTTGACCAAAAAGCACCTTTACTCAGCCAAAACCCCATTTTTTTTCGCCAAAAAGTCGTGTTTTTATCTCAAGAGGTATTTTCATGAGCAAAAAGTGGGGGTTTCAGCAAACAGGTCACGCCGTCAGCGAAAAACCTGGTTTTGAGAGCCAAAATGGCCATTTTTCAGTTTTTTGGGCTAAAAAGCTTTTTTTCCCAGCAAAACAGTGTTTTGGACACCTAAAATGTGCTTTTGTCGTCCAAAACTTGCGTTTAGCAGTGAAAACGTGGTGTTTTGAGCAAAAGAAAATTCTCAGCAAATTTCCAATTTTGTCAGCAAAAAACAGTTTTTTTGACCAAAAAGCACCTTTACTCAGCCAAAACCCCATTTTTTTCCGCCAAAAAGTCGTGTTTTTATCTCAAGAGGTATTTTCATGAGCAAAAAGTGGGGGTTTCAGCAAACAGGTCACGCCGTCAGCGAAAAACCTGGTTTTGAGAGCCAAAATTGCTATTTTTCAGTTTTTTGGGCTAAAAAGCTTTTTTTTCCAGCAAAACAGTGTTTTGGACACCTAAAATGTGCTTTTGTCGTCCAAAACTTGCGTTTAGCAGTGAAAACGTGGTGTTTTGAGCAAAAGAAAATTCTCAGCAAATTTCCAATTTTGTCAGCAAAAAACAGTTTTTTTGACCAAAAAGCACCTTTACTCAGCCAAAACCCCATTTTTTTTCGCCAGAAAGTCGTGTTTTTATCTCAAGAGGTATTTTCATGAGCAAAAAGTGGGGGTTTCAGCAAACAGGTCACGCCGTCAGCGAAAAACCTGGTTTTGAGAGCCAAAATGGCCATTTTTCAGTTTTTTGGGCTAAAAAGCTTTTTTTTCCAGCAAAACAGTGTTTTGGACACCTAAAATGTGCTTTTGTCGTCCAAAACTTGCGTTTAGCAGTGAAAACGTGGTGTTTTGAGCAAAAGAAAATTCTCAGCAAATTTCCAATTTTGTCAGCAAAAAACAGTTTTTTTGACCAAAAAGCACCTTTACTCAGCCAAAAGCCCATTTTTTTTCGCCAAAAAGTCGTGTTTTTATCTCAAGAGGTATTTTCATGAGCAAAAAGTGGGGGTTTCAGCAAACAGGTCACGCCGTCAGCGAAAAACCTGGTTTTGAGAGCCAAAATGGCCATTTTTCAGTTTTTTGGGCTAAAAAGCTTTTTTTTCCAGCAAAACAGTGTTTTGGACACCTAAAATGTGCTTTTGTCGTCCAAAACTTGCGTTTAGCAGTGAAAACGTGGTGTTTTGAGCAAAAGAAAATTCTCAGCAAATTTCCAATTTTGTCAGCAAAAAACAGTTTTTTTGACCAAAAAGCACCTTTACTCAGCCAAAACCCCATTTTTTTTCGCCAAAAAGTCGTGTTTTTATCTCAAGAGGTATTTTCATGAGCAAAAAGTGGGGGTTTCAGCAAACAGGTCACGCCGTCAGCGAAAAACCTGGTTTTGAGAGCCAAAATGGCCATTTTTCAGTTTTTTGGGCTAAAAAGCTTTTTTTTCCAGCAAAACAGTGTTTTGGACACCTAAAATGTGCTTTTGTCGTCCAAAACTTGCGTTTAGCAGTGAAAACGTGGTGTTTTGAGCAAAAGAAAATTCTCAGCAAATTTCCAATTTTGTCAGCAAAAAACAGTTTTTTTGACCAAAAAGCACCTTTACTCAGCCAAAACCCCATTTTTTTTCGCCAAAAAGTCGTGTTTTTATCTCAAGAGGTATTTTCATGAGCAAAAAGTGGGGGTTTCAGCAAACAGGTCACGCCGTCAGCGAAAAACCTGGTTTTGAGAGCCAAAATGGCCATTTTTCAGTTTTTTGGGCTAAAAAGCTTTTTTTTCCAGCAAAACAGTGTTTTGGACACCTAAAATGTGCTTTTGTCGTCCAAAACTTGCGTTTAGCAGTGAAAACGTGGTGTTTTGAGCAAAAGAAAATTCTCAGCAAATTTCCAATTTTGTCAGCAAAAAACAGTTTTTTTGACCAAAAAGCACCTTTACTCAGCCAAAACCCCATTTTTTTTCGCCAAAAAGTCGTGTTTTTATCTCAAGAGGTATTTTCATGAGCAAAAAGTGGGGGTTTCAGCAAACAGGTCACGCCGTCAGCGAAAAACCTGGTTTTGAGAGCCAAAATGGCCATTTTTCAGTTTTTTGGGCTAAAAAGCTTTTTTTTCCAGCAAAACAGTGTTTTGGACACCTAAAATGTGCTTTTGTCGTCCAAAACTTGCGTTTAGCAGTGAAAACGTGGTGTTTTGAGCAAAAGAAAATTCTCAGCAAATTTCCAATTTTGTCAGCAAAAAACAGTTTTTTTGACCAAAAAGCACCTTTACTCAGCCAAAACCCCATTTTTTTCCGCCAAAAAGTCGTGTTTTTATCTCAAGAGGTATTTTCATGAGCAAAAAGTGGGGGTTTCAGCAAACAGGTCACGCCGTCAGCGAAAAACCTGGTTTTGAGAGCCAAAATGGCTATTTTTCAGTTTTTTGGGCTAAAAAGCTTTTTTTTCCAGCAAAACAGTGTTTTGGACACCTAAAATGTGCTTTTGTCGTCCAAAACTTGCGTTTAGCAGTGAAAACGTGGTGTTTTGAGCAAAAGAAAATTCTCAGCAAATTTCCAATTTTGTCAGCAAAAAACAGTTTTTTTGACCAAAAAGCACCTTTACTCAGCCAAAACCCCATTTTTTTTCGCCAAAAAGTCGTGTTTTTATCTCAAGAGGTATTTTCATGAGCAAAAAGTGGGGGTTTCAGCAAACAGGTCACGCCGTCAGCGAAAAACCTGGTTTTGAGAGCCAAAATGGCCATTTTTCAGTTTTTTGGGCTAAAAAGCTTTTTTTTCCAGCAAAACAGTGTTTTGGACACCTAAAATGTGCTTTTGTCGTCCAAAACTTGCGTTTAGCAGTGAAAACGTGGTGTTTTGAGCAAAAGAAAATTCTCAGCAAATTTCCAATTTTGTCAGCAAAAAACAGTTTTTTTGACCAAAAAGCACCTTTACTCAGCCAAAACCCCATTTTTTTTCGCCAAAAAGTCGTGTTTTTATCTCAAGAGGTATTTTCATGAGCAAAAAGTGGGCGTTTCAGCAAACAGGTCACGCCGTCAGCGAAAAACCTGGTTTTGAGAGCCAAAATGGCCATTTTTCAGTTTTTTGGGCTAAAAAGCTTTTTTTTCCAGCAAAACAGTGTTTTGGACACCTAAAATGTGCTTTTGTCGTCCAAAACTTGCGTTTAGCAGTGAAAACGTGGTGTTTTGAGCAAAAGAAAATTCTCAGCAAATTTCCAATTTTGTCAGCAAAAAACAGTTTTTTTGACCAAAAAGCACCTTTACTCAGCCAAAACCCCATTTTTTTTCGCCAAAAAGTCGTGTTTTTATCTCAAGAGGTATTTTCATGAGCAAAAAGTGGGGGTTTCAGCAAACAGGTCACGCCGTCAGCGAAAAACCTGGTTTTGAGAGCCAAAATGGCCATTTTTCAGTTTTTTGGGCTAAAAAGCTTTTTTTTCCAGCAAAACAGTGTTTTGGACACCTAAAATGTGCTTTTGTCGTCCAAAACTTGCGTTTAGCAGTGAAAACGTGGTGTTTTGAGCAAAAGAAAATTCTCAGCAAATTTCCAATTTTGTCAGCAAAAAACAGTTTTTTTGACCAAAAAGCACCTTTACTCAGCCAAAACCCCATTTTTTTTGGCCAAAAAGTCGTGTTTTTATCTCAAGAGGTATTTTCATGAGCAAAAAGTGGGGGTTTCAGCAAACAGGTCACGCCGTCAGCGAAAAACCTGGTTTTGAGAGCCAAAATGGCCATTTTTCAGTTTTTTGGGCTAAAAAGCTTTTTTTTCCAGCAAAACAGTGTTTTGGACACCTAAAATGTGCTTTTGTCGTCCAAAACTTGCGTTTAGCAGTGAAAACGTGGTGTTTTGAGCAAAAGAAAATTCTCAGCAAATTTCCAATTTTGTCAGCAAAAAACAGTTTTTTTGACCAAAAAGCACCTTTACTCAGCCAAAACCCCATTTTTTTTCGCCAAAAAGTCGTGTTTTTATCTCAAGAGGTATTTTCATGAGCAAAAAGTGGGGGTTTCAGCAAACAGGTCACGCCGTCAGCGAAAAACCTGGTTTTGAGAGCCAAAATGGCCATTTTTCAGTTTTTTGGGCTAAAAAGCTTTTTTTTCCAGCAAAACAGTGTTTTGGACACCTAAAATGTGCTTTTGTCGTCCAAAACTTGCGTTTAGCAGTGAAAACGTGGTGTTTTGAGCAAAAGAAAATTCTCAGCAAATTTCCAATTTTGTCAGCAAAAAACAGTTTTTTTGACCAAAAAGCACCTTTACTCAGCCAAAACCCCATTTTTTTTCGCCAAAAAGTCGTGTTTTTATCTCAAGAGGTATTTTCATGAGCAAAAAGTGGGCGTTTCAGCAAACAGGTCACGCCGTCAGCGAAAAACCTGGTTTTGAGAGCCAAAATGGCCATTTTTCAGTTTTTTGGGCTAAAAAGCTTTTTTTTCCAGCAAAACAGTGTTTTGGACACCTAAAATGTGCTTTTGTCGTCCAAAACTTGCGTTTAGCAGTGAAAACGTGGTGTTTTGAGCAAAAGAAAATTCTCAGCAAATTTCCAATTTTGTCAGCAAAAAACAGTTTTTTTGACCAAAAAGCACCTTTACTCAGCCAAAACCCCATTTTTTTTCGCCAAAAAGTCGTGTTTTTATCTCAAGAGGTATTTTCATGAGCAAAAAGTGGGGGTTTCAGCAAACAGGTCACGCCGTCAGCGAAAAACCTGGTTTTGAGAGCCAAAATGGCCATTTTTCAGTTTTTTGGGCTAAAAAGCTTTTTTTTCCAGCAAAACAGTGTTTTGGACACCTAAAATGTGCTTTTGTCGTCAAAAACTTGCGTTTAGCAGTGAAAACGTGGTGTTTTGAGCAAAAGAAAATTCTCAGCAAATTTCCAATTTTGTCAGCAAAAAACAGTTTTTTTGACCAAAAAGCACCTTTACTCAGCCAAAACCCCATTTTTTTTCGCCAAAAAGTCGTGTTTTTATCTCAAGAGGTATTTTCATGAGCAAAAAGTGGGGGTTTCAGCAAACAGGTCACGCCGTCAGCGAAAAACCTGGTTTTGAGAGCCAAAATGGCCATTTTTCAGTTTTTTGGGCTAAAAAGCTTTTTTTTCCAGCAAAACAGTGTTTTGGACACCTAAAATGTGCTTTTGTCGTCCAAAACTTGCGTTTAGCAGTGAAAACGTGGTGTTTTGAGCAAAAGAAAATTCTCAGCAAATTTCCAATTTTGTCAGCAAAAAACAGTTTTTTTGACCAAAAAGCACCTTTACTCAGCCAAAAGCCCATTTTTTTTCGCCAAAAAGTCGTGTTTTTATCTCAAGAGGTATTTTCATGAGCAAAAAGTGGGGGTTTCAGCAAACAGGTCACGCCGTCAGCGAAAAACCTGGTATTGAGAGCCAAAATGGCCATTTTTCAGTTTTTTGGGCTAAAAAGCTTTTTTTTCCAGCAAAACAGTGTTTTGGACACCTAAAATGTGCTTTTGTCGTCCAAAACTTGCGTTTAGCAGTGAAAACGTGGTGTTTTGAGCAAAAGAAAATTCTCAGCAAATTTCCAATTTTGTCAGCAAAAAACAGTTTTTTTGACCAAAAAGCACCTTTACTCAGCCAAAACCCCATTTTTTTTCGCCAAAAAGTCGTGTTTTTATCTCAAGAGGTATTTTCATGAGCAAAAAGTGGGCGTTTCAGCAAACAGGTCACGCCGTCAGCGAAAAACCTGGTTTTGAGAGCCAAAATGGCCATTTTTCAGTTTTTTGGGCTAAAAAGCTTTTTTTTCCAGCAAAACAGTGTTTTGGACACCTAAAATGGGCTTTTGTCGTCCAAAACTTGCGTTTAGCAGTGAAAACGTGGTGTTTTGAGCAAAAGAAAATTCTCAGCAAATTTCCAATTTTGTCAGCAAAAAACAGTTTTTTTGACCAAAAAGCACCTTTACTCAGCCAAAAGCCCATTTTTTTTCGCCAAAAAGTCGTGTTTTTATCTCAAGAGGTATTTTCATGAGCAAAAAGTGGGGGTTTCAGCAAACAGGTCACGCCGTCAGCGAAAAACCTGGTTTTGAGAGCCAAAATGGCCATTTTTCAGTTTTTTGGGCTAAAAAGCTTTTTTTTCCAGCAAAACAGTGTTTTGGACACCTAAAATGTGCTTTTGTCGTCCAAAACTTGCGTTTAGCAGTGAAAACGTGGTGTTTTGAGCAAAAGAAAATTCTCAGCAAATTTCCAATTTTGTCAGCAAAAAACAGTTTTTTTGACCAAAAAGCACCTTTACTCAGCCAAAACCCCATTTTTTTTCGCCAAAAAGTCGTGTTTCTATCTCAAGAGGTATTTTCATGAGCAAAAAGTGGGGGTTTCAGCAAACAGGTCACGCCGTCAGCGAAAAACCTGGTTTTGAGAGCCAAAATGGCCATTTTTCAGTTTTTTGGGCTAAAAAGCTTTTTTTTCCAGCAAAACAGTGTTTTGGACACCTAAAATGTGCTTTTGTCGTCCAAAACTTGCGTTTAGCAGTGAAAACGTGGTGTTTTGAGCAAAAGAAAATTCTCAGCAAATTTCCAATTTTGTCAGCAAAAAACAGTTTTTTTGACCAAAAAGCACCTTTACTCAGCCAAAACCCCATTTTTTTTTTGCCAAAAAGTCGTGTTTTTATCTCAAGAGGTATTTTCATGAGCAAAAAGTGGGGGTTTCAGCAAACAGGTCACGCCGTCAGCGAAAAACCTGGTTTTGAGAGCCAAAATGGCCATTTTTCAGTTTTTTGGGCTAAAAAGCTTTTTTTTCCAGCAAAACAGTGTTTTGGACACCTAAAATGTGCTTTTGTCGTCCAAAACTTGCGTTTAGCAGTGAAAACGTGGTGTTTTGAGCAAAAGAAAATTCTCAGCAAATTTCCAATTTTGTCAGCAAAAAACAGTTTTTTTGACCAAAAAGCACCTTTACTCAGCCAAAACCCCATTTTTTTTCGCCAAAAAGTCGTGTTTTTATCTCAAGAGGTATTTTCATGAGCAAAAAGTGGGGGTTTCAGCAAACAGGTCACGCCGTCAGCGAAAAACCTGGTTTTGAGAGCCAAAATGGCCATTTTTCAGTTTTTTGGGCTAAAAAGCTTTTTTTTCCAGCAAAACAGTGTTTTGGACACCTAAAATGTGCTTTTGTCGTCCAAAACTTGCGTTTAGCAGTGAAAACGTGGTGTTTTGAGCAAAAGAAAATTCTCAGCAAATTTCCAATTTTGTCAGCAAAAAACAGTTTTTTTGACCAAAAAGCACCTTTACTCAGCCAAAAGCCCATTTTTTTTCGCCAAAAAGTCGTGTTTTTATCTCAAGAGGTATTTTCATGAGCAAAAAGTGGGGGTTTCAGCAAACAGGTCACGCCGTCAGCGAAAAACCTGGTATTGAGAGCCAAAATGGCCATTTTTCAGTTTTTTGGGCTAAAAAGCTTTTTTTTCCAGCAAAACAGTGTTTTGGACACCTAAAATGTGCTTTTGTCGTCCAAAACTTGCGTTTAGCAGTGAAAACGTGGTGTTTTGAGCAAAAGAAAATTCTCAGCAAATTTCCAATTTTGTCAGCAAAAAACAGTTTTTTTGACCAAAAAGCACCTTTACTCAGCCAAAACCCCATTTTTTTTCGCCAAAAAGTCGTGTTTTTATCTCAAGAGGTATTTTCATGAGCAAAAAGTGGGCGTTTCAGCAAACAGGTCACGCCGTCAGCGAAAAACCTGGTTTTGAGAGCCAAAATGGCCATTTTTCAGTTTTTTGGGCTAAAAAGCTTTTTTTTCCAGCAAAACAGTGTTTTGGACACCTAAAATGGGCTTTTGTCGTCCAAAACTTGCGTTTAGCAGTGAAAACGTGGTGTTTTGAGCAAAAGAAAATTCTCAGCAAATTTCCAATTTTGTCAGCAAAAAACAGTTTTTTTGACCAAAAAGCACCTTTACTCAGCCAAAAGCCCATTTTTTTTCGCCAAAAAGTCGTGTTTTTATCTCAAGAGGTATTTTCATGAGCAAAAAGTGGGGGTTTCAGCAAACAGGTCACGCCGTCAGCGAAAAACCTGGTTTTGAGAGCCAAAATGGCCATTTTTCAGTTTTTTGGGCTAAAAAGCTTTTTTTTCCAGCAAAACAGTGTTTTGGACACCTAAAATGTGCTTTTGTCGTCCAAAACTTGCGTTTAGCAGTGAAAACGTGGTGTTTTGAGCAAAAGAAAATTCTCAGCAAATTTCCAATTTTGTCAGCAAAAAACAGTTTTTTTGACCAAAAAGCACCTTTACTCAGCCAAAACCCCATTTTTTTTCGCCAAAAAGTCGTGTTTTTATCTCAAGAGGTATTTTCATGAGCAAAAAGTGGGGGTTTCAGCAAACAGGTCACGCCGTCAGCGAAAAACCTGGTTTTGAGAGCCAAAATGGCCATTTTTCAGTTTTTTGGGCTAAAAAGCTTTTTTTTCCAGCAAAACAGTGTTTTGGACACCTAAAATGTGCTTTTGTCGTCCAAAACTTGCGTTTAGCAGTGAAAACGTGGTGTTTTGAGCAAAAGAAAATTCTCAGCAAATTTCCAATTTTGTCAGCAAAAAACAGTTTTTTTGACCAAAAAGCACCTTTACTCAGCCAAAACCCCATTTTTTTTTGCCAAAAAGTCGTGTTTTTATCTCAAGAGGTATTTTCATGAGCAAAAAGTGGGGGTTTCAGCAAACAGGTCACGCCGTCAGCGAAAAACCTGGTTTTGAGAGCCAAAATGGCCATTTTTCAGTTTTTTGGGCTAAAAAGCTTTTTTTTCCAGCAAAACAGTGTTTTGGACACCTAAAATGTGCTTTTGTCGTCCAAAACTTGCGTTTAGCAGTGAAAACGTGGTGTTTTGAGCAAAAGAAAATTCTCAGCAAATTTCCAATTTTGTCAGCAAAAAACAGTTTTTTTGACCAAAAAGCACCTTTACTCAGCCAAAACCCCATTTTTTTTCGCCAAAAAGTCGTGTTTTTATCTCAAGAGGTATTTTCATGAGCAAAAAGTGGGGGTTTCAGCAAACAGGTCACGCCGTCAGCGAAAAACCTGGTTTTGAGAGCCAAAATGGCCATTTTTCAGTTTTTTGGGCTAAAAAGCTGTTTTTTTCCAGCAAAACAGTGTTTTGGACACCTAAAATGTGCTTTTGTCGTCCAAAACTTGCGTTTAGCAGTGAAAACGTGGTGTTTTGAGCAAAAGAAAATTCTCAGCAAATTTCCAATTTTGTCAGCAAAAAACAGTTTTTTTGACCAAAAAGCACCTTTACTCAGCCAAAAGCCCATTTTTTTTCGCCAAAAAGTCGTGTTTTTATCTCAAGAGGTATTTTCATGAGCAAAAAGTGGGGGTTTCAGCAAACAGGTCACGCCGTCATCGAAAAACCTGGTATTGAGAGCCAAAATGGCCATTTTTCAGTTTTTTGGGCTAAAAAGCTTTTTTTTCCAGCAAAACAGTGTTTTGGACACCTAAAATGTGCTTTTGTCGTCCAAAACTTGCGTTTAGCAGTGAAAACGTGGTGTTTTGAGCAAAAGAAAATTCTCAGCAAATTTCCAATTTTGTCAGCAAAAAACAGTTTTTTTGACCAAAAAGCACCTTTACTCAGCCAAAACCCCATTTTTTTTCGCCAAAAAGTCGTGTTTTTATCTCAAGAGGTATTTTCATGAGCAAAAAGTGGGCGTTTCAGCAAACAGGTCACGCCGTCAGCGAAAAACCTGGTTTTGAGAGCCAAAATGGCCATTTTTCAGTTTTTTGGGCTAAAAAGCTTTTTTTTCCAGCAAAACAGTGTTTTGGACACCTAAAATGTGCTTTTGTCGTCCAAAACTTGCGTTTAGCAGTGAAAACGTGGTGTTTTGAGCAAAAGAAAATTCTCAGCAAATTTCCAATTTTGTCAGCAAAAAACAGTTTTTTTGACCAAAAAGCACCTTTACTCAGCCAAAACCCCATTTTTTTTCGCCAAAAAGTCGTGTTTTTATCTCAAGAGGTATTTTCATGAGCAAAAAGTGGGCGTTTCAGCAAACAGGTCACGCCGTCAGCGAAAAACCTGGTTTTGAGAGCCAAAATGGCCATTTTTCAGTTTTTTGGGCTAAAAAGCTTTTTTTTCCAGCAAAACAGTGTTTTGGACACCTAAAATGTGCTTTTGTCGTCCAAAACTTGCGTTTAGCAGTGAAAACGTGGTGTTTTGAGCAAAAGAAAATTCTCAGCAAATTTCCAATTTTGTCAGCAAAAAACAGTTTTTTTGACCAAAAAGCACCTTTACTCAGCCAAAACCCCATTTTTTTTCGCCAAAAAGTCGTGTTTTTATCTCAAGAGGTATTTTCATGAGCAAAAAGTGGGGGTTTCAGCAAACAGGTCACGCCGTCAGCAAAAAACCTGGTTTTGAGAGCCAAAATGGCCATTTTTCAGTTTTTTGGGCTAAAAAGCTTTTTTTTCCAGCAAAACAGTGTTTTGGACACCTAAAATGTGCTTTTGTCGTCCAAAACTTGCGTTTAGCAGTGAAAACGTGGTGTTTTGAGCAAAAGAAAATTCTCAGCAAATTTCCAATTTTGTCAGCAAAAAACAGTTTTTTTGACCAAAAAGCACCTTTACTCAGCCAAAACCCCATTTTTTTTCGCCAAAAAGTCGTGTTTTTATCTCAAGAGGTATTTTCATGAGCAAAAAGTGGGCGTTTCAGCAAACAGGTCACGCCGTCAGCGAAAAACCTGGTTTTGAGAGCCAAAATGGCCATTTTTCAGTTTTTTGGGCTAAAAAGCTTTTTTTTCCAGCAAAACAGTGTTTTGGACACCTAAAATGTGCTTTTGTCGTCCAAAACTTGCGTTTAGCAGTGAAAACGTGGTGTTTTGAGCAAAAGAAAATTCTCAGCAAATTTCCAATTTTGTCAGCAAAAAACAGTTTTTTTGACCAAAAAGCACCTTTACTCAGCCAAAACCCCATTTTTTTTCGCCAAAAAGTCGTGTTTTTATCTCAAGAGGTATTTTCATGAGCAAAAAGTGGGGGTTTCAGCAAACAGGTCACGCCGTCAGCGAAAAACCTGGTTTTGAGAGCCAAAATGGCCATTTTTCAGTTTTTTGGGCTAAAAAGCTTTTTTTTCCAGCAAAACAGTGTTTTGGACACCTAAAATGTGCTTTTGTCGTCCAAAACTTGCGTTTAGCAGTGAAAACGTGGTGTTTTGAGCAAAAGAAAATTCTCAGCAAATTTCCAATTTTGTCAGCAAAAAACAGTTTTTTTGACCAAAAAGCACCTTTACTCAGCCAAAACCCCATTTTTTTTCGCCAAAAAGTCGTGTTTTTATCTCAAGAGGTATTTTCATGAGCAAAAAGTGGGGGTTTCAGCAAACAGGTCACGCCGTCAGCGAAAAACCTGGTTTTGAGAGCCAAAATGGCCATTTTTCAGTTTTTTGGGCTAAAAAGCTTTTTTTTCCAGCAAAACAGTGTTTTGGACACCTAAAATGTGCTTTTGTCGTCCAAAACTTGCGTTTAGCAGTGAAAACGTGGTGTTTTGAGCAAAAGAAAATTCTCAGCAAATTTCCAATTTTGTCAGCAAAAAACAGTTTTTTTGACCAAAAAGCACGTTTACTCAGCCAAAACCCCATTTTTTTTCGCCAAAAAGTCGTGTTTTTATCTCAAGAGGTATTTTCATGAGCAAAAAGTGGGGGTTTCAGCAAACAGGTCACGCCGTCAGCGAAAAACCTGGTTTTGAGAGCCAAAATGGCCATTTTTCAGTTTTTTGGGCTAAAAAGCTTTTTTTTCCAGCAAAACAGTGTTTTGGACACCTAAAATGTGCTTTTGTCGTCCAAAACTTGCGTTTAGCAGTGAAAACGTGGTGTTTTGAGCAAAAGAAAATTCTCAGCAAATTTCCAATTTTGTCAGCAAAAAACAGTTTTTTTGACCAAAAAGCACGTTTACTCTGCCAAAACCCCATTTTTTTTCGCCAAAAAGTCGTGTTTTTATCTCAAGAGGTATTTTCATGAGCAAAAAGTGGGGGTTTCAGCAAACAGGTCACGCCGTCAGCGAAAAACCTGGTTTTGAGAGCCAAAATGGCCATTTTTCAGTTTTTTGGGCTAAAAAGCTTTTTTTTCCAGCAAAACAGTGTTTTGGACACCTAAAATGTGCTTTTGTCGTCCAAAACTTGCGTTTAGCAGTGAAAACGTGGTGTTTTGAGCAAAAGAAAATTCTCAGCAAATTTCCAATTTTGTCAGCAAAAAACAGTTTTTTTGACCAAAAAGCACCTTTACTCAGCCAAAACCCCATTTTTTTTCGCCAAAAAGTCGTGTTTTTATCTCAAGAGGTATTTTCATGAGCAAAAAGTGGGGGTTTCACCAAACAGGTCACGCCGTCAGCGAAAAACCTGGTTTTGAGAGCCAAAATGGCCATTTTTCAGTTTTTTGGGCTAAAAAGCTTTTTTTTCCAGCAAAACAGTGTTTTGGACACCTAAAATGTGCTTTTGTCGTCCAAAACTTGCGTTTAGCAGTGAAAACGTGGTGTTTTGAGCAAAAGAAAATTCTCAGCAAATTTCCAATTTTGTCAGCAAAAAACAGTTTTTTTGACCAAAAAGCACCTTTACTCAGCCAAAACCCCATTTTTTTTCGCCAAAAAGTCGTGTTTTTATCTCAAGAGGTATTTTCATGAGCAAAAAGTGGGGGTTTCAGCAAACAGGTCACGCCGTCAGCGAAAAACCTGGTTTTGAGAGCCAAAATGGCCATTTTTCAGTTTTTTGGGCTAAAAAGCTTTTTTTTCCAGCAAAACAGTGTTTTGGACACCTAAAATGTGCTTTTGTCGTCCAAAACTTGCGTTTAGCAGTGAAAACGTGGTGTTTTGAGCAAAAGAAAATTCTCAGCAAATTTCCAATTTTGTCAGCAAAAAACAGTTTTTTTGACCAAAAAGCACGTTTACTCAGCCAAAACCCCATTTTTTTTCGCCAAAAAGTCGTGTTTTTATCTCAAGAGGTATTTTCATGAGCAAAAAGTGGGGGTTTCAGCAAACAGGTCACGCCGTCAGCGAAAAACCTGGTTTTGAGAGCCAAAATGGCCATTTTTCAGTTTTTTGGGCTAAAAAGCTTTTTTTTCCAGCAAAACAGTGTTTTGGACACCTAAAATGTGCTTTTGTCGTCCAAAACTTGCGTTTAGCAGTGAAAACGTGGTGTTTTGAGCAAAAGAAAATTCTCAGCAAATTTCCAATTTTGTCAGCAAAAAACAGTTTTTTTGACCAAAAAGCACCTTTACTCAGCCAAAACCCCATTTTTTTTCGCCAAAAAGTCGTGTTTTTATCTCAAGAGGTATTTTCATGAGCAAAAAGTGGGGGTTTCAGCAAACAGGTCACGCCGTCAGCGAAAAACCTGGTTTTGAGAGCCAAAATGGCCATTTTTCAGTTTTTTGGGCTAAAAAGCTTTTTTTTCCAGCAAAACAGTGTTTTGGACACCTAAAATGTGCTTTTGTCGTCCAAAACTTGCGTTTAGCAGTGAAAACGTGGTGTTTTGAGCAAAAGAAAATTCTCAGCAAATTTCCAATTTTGTCAGCAAAAAACAGTTTTTTTGACCAAAAAGCACCTTTACTCAGCCAAAACCCCATTTTTTTTCGCCAAAAAGTCGTGTTTTTATCTCAAGAGGTATTTTCATGAGCAAAAAGTGGGGGTTTCAGCAAACAGGTCACGCCGTCAGCGAAAAACCTGGTTTTGAGAGCCAAAATGGCCATTTTTCAGTTTTTTGGGCTAAAAAGCTTTTTTTTCCAGCAAAACAGTGTTTTGGACACCTAAAATGTGCTTTTGTCGTCCAAAACTTGCGTTTAGCAGTGAAAACGTGGTGTTTTGAGCAAAAGAAAATTCTCAGCAAATTTCCAATTTTGTCAGCAAAAAACAGTTTTTTTGACCAAAAAGCACCTTTACTCAGCCAAAACCCCATTTTTTTTCGCCAAAAAGTCGTGTTTTTATCTCAAGAGGTATTTTCATGAGCAAAAAGTGGGGGTTTCAGCAAACAGGTCACGCCGTCAGCGAAAAACCTGGTTTTGAGAGCCAAAATGGCCATTTTTCAGTTTTTTGGGCTAAAAAGCTTTTTTTTCCAGCAAAACAGTGTTTTGGACACCTAAAATGTGCTTTTGTCGTCCAAAACTTGCGTTTAGCAGTGAAAACGTGGTGTTTTGAGCAAAAGAAAATTCTCAGCAAATTTCCAATTTTGTCAGCAAAAAACAGTTTTTTTGACCAAAAAGCACCTTTACTCAGCCAAAACCCCATTTTTTTTCGCCAAAAAGTCGTGTTTTTATCTCAAGAGGTATTTTCATGAGCAAAAAGTGGGGGTTTCAGCAAACAGGTCACGCCGTCAGCGAAAAACCTGGTTTTGAGAGCCAAAATGGCCATTTTTCAGTTTTTTGGGCTAAAAAGCTTTTTTTTCCAGCAAAACAGTGTTTTGGACACCTAAAATGTGCTTTTGTCGTCCAAAACTTGCGTTTAGCAGTGAAAACGTGGTGTTTTGAGCAAAAGAAAATTCTCAGCAAATTTCCAATTTTGTCAGCAAAAAACAGTTTTTTTGACCAAAAAGCACGTTTACTCAGCCAAAACCCCATTTTTTTTCGCCAAAAAGTCGTGTTTTTATCTCAAGAGGTATTTTCATGAGCAAAAAGTGGGCGTTTCAGCAAACAGGTCACGCCGTCAGCGAAAAACCTGGTTTTGAGAGCCAAAATGGCCATTTTTCAGTTTTTTGGGCTAAAAAGCTTTTTTTTCCAGCAAAACAGTGTTTTGGACACCTAAAATGTGCTTTTGTCGTCCAAAACTTGCGTTTAGCAGTGAAAACGTGGTGTTTTGAGCAAAAGAAAATTCTCAGCAAATTTCCAATTTTGTCAGCAAAAAACAGTTTTTTTGACCAAAAAGCACGTTTACTCAGCCAAAACCCCATTTTTTTTCGCCAAAAAGTCGTGTTTTTATCTCAAGAGGTATTTTCATGAGCAAAAAGTGGGGGTTTCAGCAAACAGGTCACGCCGTCAGCGAAAAACCTGGTTTTGAGAGCCAAAATGGCCATTTTTCAGTTTTTTGGGCTAAAAAGCTTTTTTTTCCAGCAAAACAGTGTTTTGGACACCTAAAATGTGCTTTTGTCGTCCAAAACTTGCGTTTAGCAGTGAAAACGTGGTGTTTTGAGCAAAAGAAAATTCTCAGCAAATTTCCAATTTTGTCAGCAAAAAACAGTTTTTTTGACCAAAAAGCACCTTTACTCAGCCAAAACCCCATTTTTTTTCGCCAAAAAGTCGTGTTTTTATCTCAAGAGGTATTTTCATGAGCAAAAAGTGGGGGTTTCAGGAAACAGGTCACGCCGTCAGCGAAAAACCTGGTTTTGAGAGCCAAAATGGCCATTTTTCAGTTTTTTGGGCTAAAAAGCTTTTTTTTCCAGCAAAACAGTGTTTTGGACACCTAAAATGTGCTTTTGTCGTCCAAAACTTGCGTTTAGCAGTGAAAACGTGGTGTTTTGAGCAAAAGAAAATTCTCAGCAAATTTCCAATTTTGTCAGCAAAAAACAGTTTTTTTGACCAAAAAGCACCTTTACTCAGCCAAAACCCCATTTTTTTTCGCCAAAAAGTCGTGTTTTTATCTCAAGAGGTATTTTCATGAGCAAAAAGTGGGGGTTTCAGCAAACAGGTCACGCCGTCAGCGAAAAACCTGGTTTTGAGAGCCAAAATGGCCATTTTTCAGTTTTTTGGGCTAAAAAGCTTTTTTTTCCAGCAAAACAGTGTTTTGGACACCTAAAATGTGCTTTTGTCGTCCAAAACTTGCGTTTAGCAGTGAAAACGTGGTGTTTTGAGCAAAAGAAAATTCTCAGCAAATTTCCAATTTTGTCAGCAAAAAACAGTTTTTTTGACCAAAAAGCACGTTTACTCAGCCAAAACCCCATTTTTTTTCGCCAAAAAGTCGTGTTTTTATCTCAAGAGGTATTTTCATGAGCAAAAAGTGGGCGTTTCAGCAAACAGGTCACGCCGTCAGCGAAAAACCTGGTTTTGAGAGCCAAAATGGCCATTTTTCAGTTTTTTGGGCTAAAAAGCTTTTTTTTCCAGCAAAACAGTGTTTTGGACACCTAAAATGTGCTTTTGTCGTCCAAAACTTGCGTTTAGCAGTGAAAACGTGGTGTTTTGAGCAAAAGAAAATTCTCAGCAAATTTCCAATTTTGTCAGCAAAAAACAGTTTTTTTGACCAAAAAGCACCTTTACTCAGCCAAAACCCCATTTTTTTTCGCCAAAAAGTCGTGTTTTTATCTCAAGAGGTATTTTCATGAGCAAAAAGTGGGGGTTTCAGCAAACAGGTCACGCCGTCAGCGAAAAACCTGGTTTTGAGAGCCAAAATGGCCATTTTTCAGTTTTTTGGGCTAAAAAGCTTTTTTTTCCAGCAAAACAGTGTTTTGGACACCTAAAATGTGCTTTTGTCGTCCAAAACTTGCGTTTAGCAGTGAAAACGTGGTGTTTTGAGCAAAAGAAAATTCTCAGCAAATTTCCAATTTTGTCAGCAAAAAACAGTTTTTTTGACCAAAAAGCACGTTTACTCAGCCAAAACCCCATTTTTTTTCGCCAAAAAGTCGTGTTTTTATCTCAAGAGGTATTTTCATGAGCAAAAAGTGGGGGTTTCAGCAAACAGGTCACGCCGTCAGCGAAAAACCTGGTTTTGAGAGCCAAAATGGCCATTTTTCAGTTTTTTGGGCTAAAAAGCTTTTTTTTTCAGCAAAACAGTGTTTTGGACACCTAAAATGTGCTTTTGTCGTCCAAAACTTGCGTTTAGCAGTGAAAACGTGGTGTTTTGAGCAAAAGAAAATTCTCAGCAAATTTCCAATTTTGTCAGCAAAAAACAGTTTTTTTGACCAAAAAGCACCTTTACTCAGCCAAAACCCCATTTTTTTTCGCCAAAAAGTCGTGTTTTTATCTCAAGAGGTATTTTCATGAGCAAAAAGTGGGGGTTTCAGCAAACAGGTCACGCCGTCAGCGAAAAACCTGGTTTTGAGAGCCAAAATGGCCATTTTTCAGTTTTTTGGGCTAAAAAGCTTTTTTTTCCAGCAAAACAGTGTTTTGGACACCTAAAATGTGCTTTTGTCGTCCAAAACTTGCGTTTAGCAGTGAAAACGTGGTGTTTTGAGCAAAAGAAAATTCTCAGCAAATTTCCAATTTTGTCAGCAAAAAACAGTTTTTTTGACCAAAAAGCACCTTTACTCAGCCAAAACCCCATTTTTTTTCGCCAAAAAGTCGTGTTTTTATCTCAAGAGGTATTTTCATGAGCAAAAAGTGGGCGTTTCAGCAAACAGGTCACGCCGTCAGCGAAAAACCTGGTTTTGAGAGCCAAAATGGCCATTTTTCAGTTTTTTGGGCTAAAAAGCTTTTTTTTCCAGCAAAACAGTGTTTTGGACACCTAAAATGTGCTTTTGTCGTCCAAAACTTGCGTTTAGCAGTGAAAACGTGGTGTTTTGAGCAAAAGAAAATTCTCAGCAAATTTCCAATTTTGTCAGCAAAAAACAGTTTTTTTGACCAAAAAGCACCTTTACTCAGCCAAAACCCCATTTTTTTTCGCCAAAAAGTCGTGTTTTTATCTCAAGAGGTATTTTCATGAGCAAAAAGTGGGGGTTTCAGCAAACAGGTCACGCCGTCAGCGAAAAACCTGGTTTTGAGAGCCAAAATGGCCATTTTTCAGTTTTTTGGGCTAAAAAGCTTTTTTTTCCAGCAAAACAGTGTTTTGGACACCTAAAATGTGCTTTTGTCGTCCAAAACTTGCGTTTAGCAGTGAAAACGTGGTGTTTTGAGCAAAAGAAAATTCTCAGCAAATTTCCAATTTTGTCAGCAAAAAACAGTTTTTTTGACCAAAAAGCACCTTTACTCAGCCAAAACCCCATTTTTTTTCGCCAAAAAGTCGTGTTTTTATCTCAAGAGGTATTTTCATGAGCAAAAAGTGGGGGTTTCAGCAAACAGGTCACGCCGTCAGCGAAAAACCTGGTTTTGAGAGCCAAAATGGCCATTTTTCAGTTTTTTGGGCTAAAAAGCTTTTTTTTCCAGCAAAACAGTGTTTTGGACACCTAAAATGTGCTTTTGTCGTCCAAAACTTGCGTTTAGCAGTGAAAACGTGGTGTTTTGAGCAAAAGAAAATTCTCAGCAAATTTCCAATTTTGTCAGCAAAAAACAGTTTTTTTGACCAAAAAGCACCTTTACTCAGCCAAAACCCCATTTTTTTTCGCCAAAAAGTCGTGTTTTTATCTCAAGAGGTATTTTCATGAGCAAAAAGTGGGCGTTTCAGCAAACAGGTCACGCCGTCAGCGAAAAACCTGGTTTTGAGAGCCAAAATGGCCATTTTTCAGTTTTTTGGGCTAAAAAGCTTTTTTTTCCAGCAAAACAGTGTTTTGGACACCTAAAATGTGCTTTTGTCGTCCAAAACTTGCGTTTAGCAGTGAAAACGTGGTGTTTTGAGCAAAAGAAAATTCTCAGCAAATTTCCAATTTTGTCAGCAAAAAACAGTTTTTTTGACCAAAAAGCACCTTTACTCAGCCAAAACCCCATTTTTTTTCGCCAAAAAGTCGTGTTTTTATCTCAAGAGGTATTTTCATGAGCAAAAAGTGGGGGTTTCAGCAAACAGGTCACGCCGTCAGCGAAAAACCTGGTTTTGAGAGCCAAAATGGCCATTTTTCAGTTTTTTGGGCTAAAAAGCTTTTTTTTCCAGCAAAACAGTGTTTTGGACACCTAAAATGTGCTTTTGTCGTCCAAAACTTGCGTTTAGCAGTGAAAACGTGGTGTTTTGAGCAAAAGAAAATTCTCAGCAAATTTCCAATTTTGTCAGCAAAAAACAGTTTTTTTGACCAAAAAGCACCTTTACTCAGCCAAAACCCCATTTTTTTTCGCCAAAAAGTCGTGTTTTTATCTCAAGAGGTATTTTCATGAGCAAAAAGTGGGGGTTTCAGCAAACAGGTCACGCCGTCAGCGAAAAACCTGGTTTTGAGAGCCAAAATGGCCATTTTTCAGTTTTTTGGGCTAAAAAGCTTTTTTTTCCAGCAAAACAGTGTTTTGGACACCTAAAATGTGCTTTTGTCGTCCAAAACTTGCGTTTAGCAGTGAAAACGTGGTGTTTTGAGCAAAAGAAAATTCTCAGCAAATTTCCAATTTTGTCAGCAAAAAACAGTTTTTTTGACCAAAAAGCACCTTTACTCAGCCAAAACCCCATTTTTTTTCGCCAAAAAGTCGTGTTTTTATCTCAAGAGGTATTTTCATGAGCAAAAAGTGGGGGTTTCAGCAAACAGGTCACGCCGTCAGCGAAAAACCTGGTTTTGAGAGCCAAAATGGCCATTTTTCAGTTTTTTGGGCTAAAAAGCTTTTTTTTCCAGCAAAACAGTGTTTTGGACACCTAAAATGTGCTTTTGTCGTCCAAAACTTGCGTTTAGCAGTGAAAACGTGGTGTTTTGAGCAAAAGAAAATTCTCAGCAAATTTCCAATTTTGTCAGCAAAAAAACAGTTTTTTTGACCAAAAAGCACCTTTACTCAGCCAAAACCCCATTTTTTTTCGCCAAAAAGTCGTGTTTTTATCTCAAGAGGTATTTTCATGAGCAAAAAGTGGGGGTTTCAGCAAACAGGTCACGCCGTCAGCGAAAAACCTGGTTTTGAGAGCCAAAATGGCCATTTTTCAGTTTTTTGGGCTAAAAAGCTTTTTTTTCCAGCAAAACAGTGTTTTGGACACCTAAAATGTGCTTTTGTCGTCCAAAACTTGCGTTTAGCAGTGAAAACGTGGTGTTTTGAGCAAAAGAAAATTCTCAGCAAATTTCCAATTTTGTCAGCAAAAAACAGTTTTTTTGACCAAAAAGCACCTTTACTCAGCCAAAACCCCATTTTTTTTCGCCAAAAAGTCGTGTTTTTATCTCAAGAGGTATTTTCATGAGCAAAAAGTGGGGGTTTCAGCAAACAGGTCACGCCGTCAGCGAAAAACCTGGTTTTGAGAGCCAAAATGGCCATTTTTCAGTTTTTTGGGCTAAAAAGCTTTTTTTTCCAGCAAAACAGTGTTTTGGACACCTAAAATGTGCTTTTGTCGTCCAAAACTTGCGTTTAGCAGTGAAAACGTGGTGTTTTGAGCAAAAGAAAATTCTCAGCAAATTTCCAATTTTGTCAGCAAAAAACAGTTTTTTTGACCAAAAAGCACCTTTACTCAGCCAAAACCCCATTTTTTTTCGCCAAAAAGTCGTGTTTTTATCTCAAGAGGTATTTTCATGAGCAAAAAGTGGGGGTTTCAGCAAACAGGTCACGCCGTCAGCGAAAAACCTGGTTTTGAGAGCCAAAATGGCCATTTTTCAGTTTTTTGGGCTAAAAAGCTTTTTTTTCCAGCAAAACAGTGTTTTGGACACCTAAAATGTGCTTTTGTCGTCCAAAACTTGCGTTTAGCAGTGAAAACGTGGTGTTTTGAGCAAAAGAAAATTCTCAGCAAATTTCCAATTTTGTCAGCAAAAAACAGTTTTTTTGACCAAAAAGCACCTTTACTCAGCCAAAACCCCATTTTTTTTCGCCAAAAAGTCGTGTTTTTATCTCAAGAGGTATTTTCATGAGCAAAAAGTGGGCGTTTCAGCAAACAGGTCACGCCGTCAGCGAAAAACCTGGTTTTGAGAGCCAAAATGGCCATTTTTCAGTTTTTTGGGCTAAAAAGCTTTTTTTTCCAGCAAAACAGTGTTTTGGACACCTAAAATGTGCTTTTGTCGTCCAAAACTTGCGTTTAGCAGTGAAAACGTGGTGTTTTGAGCAAAAGAAAATTCTCAGCAAATTTCCAATTTTGTCAGCAAAAAACAGTTTTTTTGACCAAAAAGCACGTTTACTCAGCCAAAACCCCATTTTTTTTCGCCAAAAAGTCGTGTTTTTATCTCAAGAGGTATTTTCATGAGCAAAAAGTGGGGGTTTCAGCAAACAGGTCACGCCGTCAGCGAAAAACCTGGTTTTGAGAGCCAAAATGGCCATTTTTCAGTTTTTTGGGCTAAAAAGCTTTTTTTTCCAGCAAAACAGTGTTTTGGACACCTAAAATGTGCTTTTGTCGTCCAAAACTTGCGTTTAGCAGTGAAAACGTGGTGTTTTGAGCAAAAGAAAATTCTCAGCAAATTTCCAATTTTGTCAGCAAAAAACAGTTTTTTTGACCAAAAAGCACGTTTACTCAGCCAAAACCCCATTTTTTTTCGCCAAAAAGTCGTGTTTTTATCTCAAGAGGTATTTTCATGAGCAAAAAGTGGGGGTTTCAGCAAACAGGTCACGCCGTCAGCGAAAAACCTGGTTTTGAGAGCCAAAATGGCCATTTTTCAGTTTTTTGGGCTAAAAAGCTTTTTTTTCCAGCAAAACAGTGTTTTGGACACCTAAAATGTGCTTTTGTCGTCCAAAACTTGCGTTTAGCAGTGAAAACGTGGTGTTTTGAGCAAAAGAAAATTCTCAGCAAATTTCCAATTTTGTCAGCAAAAAACAGTTTTTTTGACCAAAAAGCACCTTTACTCAGCCAAAACCCCATTTTTTTTCGCCAAAAAGTCGTGTTTTTATCTCAAGAGGTATTTTCATGAGCAAAAAGTGGGGGTTTCAGCAAACAGGTCATGCCGTCAGCGAAAAACCTGGTTTTGAGAGCCAAAATGGCCATTTTTCAGTTTTTTGGGCTAAAAAGCTTTTTTTTCCAGCAAAACAGTGTTTTGGACACCTAAAATGTGCTTTTGTCGTCCAAAACTTGCGTTTAGCAGTGAAAACGTGGTGTTTTGAGCAAAAGAAAATTCTCAGCAAATTTCCAATTTTGTCAGCAAAAAACAGTTTTTTTGACCAAAAAGCACCTTTACTCAGCCAAAACCCCATTTTTTTTCGCCAAAAAGTCGTGTTTTTATCTCAAGAGGTATTTTCATGAGCAAAAAGTGGGGGTTTCAGCAAACAGGTCACGCCGTCAGCGAAAAACCTGGTTTTGAGAGCCAAAATGGCCATTTTTCAGTTTTTTGGGCTAAAAAGCTTTTTTTTCCAGCAAAACAGTGTTTTGGACACCTAAAATGTGCTTTTGTCGTCCAAAACTTGCGTTTAGCAGTGAAAACGTGGTGTTTTGAGCAAAAGAAAATTCTCAGCAAATTTCCAATTTTGTCAGCAAAAAACAGTTTTTTTGACCAAAAAGCACCTTTACTCAGCCAAAACCCCATTTTTTTTCGCCAAAAAGTCGTGTTTTTATCTCAAGAGGTATTTTCATGAGCAAAAAGTGGGGGTTTCAGCAAACAGGTCACGCCGTCAGCGAAAAACCTGGTTTTGAGAGCCAAAATGGCCATTTTTCAGTTTTTTGGGCTAAAAAGCTTTTTTTTCCAGCAAAACAGTGTTTTGGACACCTAAAATGTGCTTTTGTCGTCCAAAACTTGCGTTTAGCAGTGAAAACGTGGTGTTTTGAGCAAAAGAAAATTCTCAGCAAATTTCCAATTTTGTCAGCAAAAAACAGTTTTTTTGACCAAAAAGCACCTTTACTCAGCCAAAACCCCATTTTTTTTCGCCAAAAAGTCGTGTTTTTATCTCAAGAGGTATTTTCATGAGCAAAAAGTGGGGGTTTCAGCAAACAGGTCACGCGGTAAGCGAAAAACCTGGTTTTGAGAGCCAAAATGGCCATTTTTCAGTTTTTTGGGCTAAAAAGCTTTTTTTTCCAGCAAAACAGTGTTTTGGACACCTAAAATGTGCTTTTGTCGTCCAAAACTTGCGTTTAGCAGTGAAAACGTGGTGTTTTGAGCAAAAGAAAATTCTCAGCAAATTTCCAATTTTGTCAGCAAAAAACAGTTTTTTTGACCAAAAAGCACCTTTACTCAGCCAAAACCCCATTTTTTTTCGCCAAAAAGTCGTGTTTTTATCTCAAGAGGTATTTTCATGAGCAAAAAGTGGGGGTTTCAGCAAACAGGTCACGCGGTAAGCGAAAAACCTGGTTTTGAGAGCCAAAATGGCCATTTTTCAGTTTTTTGGGCTAAAAAGCTTTTTTTTCCAGCAAAACAGTGTTTTGGACACCTAAAATGTGCTTTTGTCGTCCAAAACTTGCGTTTAGCAGTGAAAACGTGGTGTTTTGAGCAAAAGAAAATTCTCAGCAAATTTCCAATTTTGTCAGCAAAAAACAGTTTTTTTGACCAAAAAGCACCTTTACTCAGCCAAAACCCCATTTTTTTTCGCCAAAAAGTCGTGTTTTTATCTCAAGAGGTATTTTCATGAGCAAAAAGTGGGGGTTTCAGCAAACAGGTCACGCGGTAAGCGAAAAACCTGGTTTTGAGAGCCAAAATGGCCATTTTTCAGTTTTTTGGGCTAAAAAGCTTTTTTTTCCAGCAAAACAGTGTTTTGGACACCTAAAATGTGCTTTTGTCGTCCAAAACTTGCGTTTAGCAGTGAAAACGTGGTGTTTTGAGCAAAAGAAAATTCTCAGCAAATTTCCAATTTTGTCAGCAAAAAACAGTTTTTTTGACCAAAAAGCACCTTTACTCAGCCAAAACCCCATTTTTTTTCGCCAAAAAGTCGTGTTTTTATCTCAAGAGGTATTTTCATGAGCAAAAAGTGGGGGTTTCAGCAAACAGGTCACGCCGTCAGCGAAAAACCTGGTTTTGAGAGCCAAAATGGCCATTTTTCAGTTTTTTGGGCTAAAAAGCTTTTTTTTCCAGCAAAACAGTGTTTTGGACACCTAAAATGTGCTTTTGTCGTCCAAAACTTGCGTTTAGCAGTGAAAACGTGGTGTTTTGAGCAAAAGAAAATTCTCAGCAAATTTCCAATTTTGTCAGCAAAAAACAGTTTTTTTGACCAAAAAGCACCTTTACTCAGCCAAAACCCCATTTTTTTTCGCCAAAAAGTCGTGTTTTTATCTCAAGAGGTATTTTCATGAGCAAAAAGTGGGGGTTTCAGCAAACAGGTCACGCGGTAAGCGAAAAACCTGGTTTTGAGAGCCAAAATGGCCATTTTTCAGTTTTTTGGGCTAAAAAGCTTTTTTTTCCAGCAAAACAGTGTTTTGGACACCTAAAATGTGCTTTTGTCGTCCAAAACTTGCGTTTAGCAGTGAAAACGTGGTGTTTTGAGCAAAAGAAAATTCTCAGCAAATTTCCAATTTTGTCAGCAAAAAACAGTTTTTTTGACCAAAAAGCACCTTTACTCAGCCAAAACCCCATTTTTTTTCGCCAAAAAGTCGTGTTTTTATCTCAAGAGGTATTTTCATGAGCAAAAAGTGGGGGTTTCAGCAAACAGGTCACGCCGTCAGCGAAAAACCTGGTTTTGAGAGCCAAAATGGCCATTTTTCAGTTTTTTGGGCTAAAAAGCTTTTTTTTCCAGAAAAACAGTGTTTTGGACACCTAAAATGTGCTTTTGTCGTCCAAAACTTGCGTTTAGCAGTGAAAACGTGGTGTTTTGAGCAAAAGAAAATTCTCAGCAAATTTCCAATTTTGTCAGCAAAAAACAGTTTTTTTGACCAAAAAGCACCTTTACTCAGCCAAAACCCCATTTTTTTTCGCCAAAAAGTCGTGTTTTTATCTCAAGAGGTATTTTCATGAGCAAAAAGTGGGGGTTTCAGCAAACAGGTCACACCGTCAGCGAAAAATCTGGTTTTGAGAGCCAAAATGGCCATTTTTCAGTTTTTTGGGCTAAAAAGCTTTTTTTTCCAGCAAAACAGTGTTTTGGACACCTAAAATGTGCTTTTGTCGTCCAAAACTTGCGTTTAGCAGTGAAAACGTGGTGTTTTGAGCAAAAGAAAATTCTCAGCAAATTTCCAATTTTGTCAGCAAAAAACAGTTTTTTTGACCAAAAAGCACCTTTACTCAGCCAAAACCCCATTTTTTTTCGCCAAAAAGTCGTGTTTTTATCTCAAGAGGTATTTTCATGAGCAAAAAGTGGGGGTTTCAGCAAACAGGTCACGCGGTAAGCGAAAAACCTGGTTTTGAGAGCCAAAATGGCCATTTTTCAGTTTTTTGGGCTAAAAAGCTTTTTTTTCCAGCAAAACAGTGTTTTGGACACCTAAAATGTGCTTTTGTCGTCCAAAACTTGCGTTTAGCAGTGAAAACGTGGTGTTTTGAGCAAAAGAAAATTCTCAGCAAATTTCCAATTTTGTCAGCAAAAAACAGTTTTTTTGACCAAAAAGCACCTTTACTCAGCCAAAACCCCATTTTTTTTCGCCAAAAAGTCGTGTTTTTATCTCAAGAGGTATTTTCATGAGCAAAAAGTGGGGGTTTCAGCAAACAGGTCACGCCGTCAGCGAAAAACCTGGTTTTGAGAGCCAAAATGGCCATTTTTCAGTTTTTTGGGCTAAAAAGCTTTTTTTTCCAGAAAAACAGTGTTTTGGACACCTAAAATGTGCTTTTGTCGTCCAAAACTTGCGTTTAGCAGTGAAAACGTGGTGTTTTGAGCAAAAGAAAATTCTCAGCAAATTTCCAATTTTGTCAGCAAAAAACAGTTTTTTTGACCAAAAAGCACCTTTACTCAGCCAAAACCCCATTTTTTTTCGCCAAAAAGTCGTGTTTTTATCTCAAGAGGTATTTTCATGAGCAAAAAGTGGGGGTTTCAGCAAACAGGTCACACCGTCAGCGAAAAATCTGGTTTTGAGAGCCAAAATGGCCATTTTTCAGTTTTTTGGGCTAAAAAGCTTTTTTTTCCAGCAAAACAGTGTTTTGGACACCTAAAATGTGCTTTTGTCGTCCAAAACTTGCGTTTAGCAGTGAAAACGTGGTGTTTTGAGCAAAAGAAAATTCTCAGCAAATTTCCAATTTTGTCAGCAAAAAACAGTTTTTTTGACCAAAAAGCACCTTTACTCAGCCAAAACCCCATTTTTTTTCGCCAAAAAGTCGTGTTTTTATCTCAAGAGGTATTTTCATGAGCAAAAAGTGGGGGTTTCAGCAAACAGGTCACGCCGTCAGCGAAAAACCTGGTTTTGAGAGCCAAAATAGCCATTTTTCAGTTTTTTGGGCTAAAAAGCTTTTTTTTCCAGCAAAACAGTGTTTTGGACACCTAAAATGTGCTTTTGTCGTCCAAAACTTGCGTTTAGCAGTGAAAACGTGGTGTTTTGAGCAAAAGAAAATTCTCAGCAAATTTCCAATTTTGTCAGCAAAAAACAGTTTTTTTGACCAAAAAGCACCTTTACTCAGCCAAAACCCCATTTTTTTTCGCCAAAAAGTCGTGTTTTTATCTCAAGAGGTATTTTCATGAGCAAAAAGTGGGGGTTTCAGCAAACAGGTCACGCCGTCAGCGAAAAACCTGGTTTTGAGAGCCAAAATGGCCATTTTTCAGTTTTTTGGGCTAAAAAGCTTTTTTTTCCAGCAAAACAGTGTTTTGGACACCTAAAATGTGCTTTTGTCGTCCAAAACTTGCGTTTAGCAGTGAAAACGTGGTGTTTTGAGCAAAAGAAAATTCTCAGCAAATTTCCAATTTTGTCAGCAAAAAACAGTTTTTTTGACCAAAAAGCACCTTTACTCAGCCAAAACCCCATTTTTTTTCGCCAAAAAGTCGTGTTTTTATCTCAAGAGGTATTTTCATGAGCAAAAAGTGGGGGTTTCAGCAAACAGGTCACGCGGTCAGCGAAAAACCTGGTTTTGAGAGCCAAAATGGCCATTTTTCAGTTTTTTGGGCTAAAAAGCTTTTTTTTCCAGCAAAACAGTGTTTTGGACACCTAAAATGTGCTTTTGTCGTCCAAAACTTGCGTTTAGCAGTGAAAACGTGGTGTTTTGAGCAAAAGAAAATTCTCAGCAAATTTCCAATTTTGTCAGCAAAAAACAGTTTTTTTGACCAAAAAGCACCTTTACTCAGCCAAAACCCCATTTTTTTTCGCCAAAAAGTCGTGTTTTTATCTCAAGAGGTATTTTCATGAGCAAAAAGTGGGCGTTTCAGCAAACAGGTCACGCCGTCAGCGAAAAACCTGGTTTTGAGAGCCAAAATGGCCATTTTTCAGTTTTTTGGGCTAAAAAGCTTTTTTTCCCAGCAAAACAGTGTTTTGGACACCTAAAATGTGCTTTTGTCGTCCAAAACTTGCGTTTAGCAGTGAAAACGTGGTGTTTTGAGCAAAAGAAAATTCTCAGCAAATTTCCAATTTTGTCAGCAAAAAACAGTTTTTTTGACCAAAAAGCACCTTTACTCAGCCAAAACCCCATTTTTTTTCGCCAAAAAGTCGTGTTTTTATCTCAAGAGGTATTTTCATGAGCAAAAAGTGGGGGTTTCAGCAAACAGGTCACGCCGTCAGCGAAAAACCTGGTTTTGAGAGCCAAAATGGCCATTTTTCAGTTTTTTGGGCTAAAAAGCTTTTTTTTCCAGCAAAACAGTGTTTTGGACACCTAAAATGTGCTTTTGTCGTCCAAAACGTGCGTTTAGCAGTGAAAACGTGGTGTTTTGAGCAAAAGAAAATTCTCAGCAAATTTCCAATTTTGTCAGCAAAAAACAGTTTTTTTGACCAAAAAGCACCTTTACTCAGCCAAAACCCCATTTTTTTTCGCCAAAAAGTCGTGTTTTTATCTCAAGAGGTATTTTCATGAGCAAAAAGTGGGGGTTTCAGCAAACAGGTCACGCCGTCAGCGAAAAACCTGGTTTTGAGAGCCAAAATGGCCATTTTTCAGTTTTTTGGGCTAAAAAGCTTTTTTTTCCAGCAAAACAGTGTTTTGGACACCTCAGATGTGCTTTTGTCGTCCAAAACTTGCGTTTAGCAGTGAAAACGTGGTGGTTTGAGCAAAAGAAAATTCTCAGCAAATTTCCAATTTTGTCAGCAAAAAACAGTTTTTTTGACCAAAAAGCACCTTTACTCAGCCAAAACCCCATTTTTTTTCGCCAAAAAGTCGTGTTTTTATCTCAAGAGGTATTTTCATGAGCAAAAAGTGGGGGTTTCAGCAAACAGGTCACGCGGTAAGCGAAAAACCTGGTTTTGAGAGCCAAAATGGCCATTTTTCAGTTTTTTGGGCTAAAAAGCTTTTTTTTCCAGCAAAACAGTGTTTTGGACACCTAAAATGTGCTTTTGTCGTCCAAAACTTGCGTTTAGCAGTGAAAACGTGGTGTTTTGAGCAAAAGAAAATTCTCAGCAAATTTCCAATTTTGTCAGCAAAAAAAAGTTTTTTTGACCAAAAAGCACGTTTACTCAGCCAAAACCCCATTTTTTTTCGCCAAAAAGTCGTGTTTTTATCTCAAGAGGTATTTTCATGAGCAAAAAGTGGGCGTTTCAGCAAACAGGTCACGCCGTCAGCGAAAAACCTGGTTTTGAGAGCCAAAATGGCCATTTTTCAGTTTTTTGGGCTAAAAAGCTTTTTTTTCCAGCAAAACAGTGTTTTGGACACCTAAAATGTGCTTTTGTCGTCCAAAACTTGCGTTTAGCAGTGAAAACGTGGTGTTTTGAGCAAAAGAAAATTCTCAGCAAATTTCCAATTTTGTCAGCAAAAAAAAGTTTTTTTGACCAAAAAGCACCTTTACTCAGCCAAAACCCCATTTTTTTTCGCCAAAAAGTCGTGTTTTTATCTCAAGAGGTATTTTCATGAGCAAAAAGTGGGCGTTTCAGCAAACAGGTCACGCCGTCAGCGAAAAACCTGGTTTTGAGAGCCAAAATGGCCATTTTTCAGTTTTTTGGGCTAAAAAGCTTTTTTTTCCAGCAAAACAGTGTTTTGGACACCTAAAATGTGCTTTTGTCGTCCAAAACTTGCGTTTAGCAGTGAAAACGTGGTGTTTTGAGCAAAAGAAAATTCTCAGCAAATTTCCAATTTTGTCAGCAAAAAACAGTTTTTTTGACCAAAAAGCACCTTTACTCAGCCAAAACCCCATTTTTTTTCGCCAAAAAATCGTGTTTTTATCTCAAGAGGTATTTTCATGAGCAAAAAGTGGGCGTTTCAGCAAACAGGTCACGCCGTCAGCGAAAAACCTGGTTTTGAGAGCCAAAATGGCCATTTTTCAGTTTTTTGGGCTAAAAAGCTTTTTTTCCCAGCAAAACAGTGTTTTGGACACCTAAAATGTGCTTTTGTCGTCCAAAACTTGCGTTTAGCAGTGAAAACGTGGTGTTTTGAGCAAAAGAAAATTCTCAGCAAATTTCCAATTTTGTCAGCAAAAAACAGTTTTTTTGACCAAAAAGCACGTTTACTCAGCCAAAACCCCATTTTTTTTCGCCAAAAAGTCGTGTTTTTATCTCAAGAGGTATTTTCATGAGCAAAAAGTGGGGGTTTCAGCAAACAGGTCACGCCGTCAGCGAAAAACCTGGTTTTGAGAGCCAAAATGGCCATTTTTCAGTTTTTTGGGCTAAAAAGCTTTTTTTCCCAGCAAAACAGTGTTTTGGACACCTAAAATGTGCTTTTGTCGTCCAAAACTTGCGTTTAGCAGTGAAAACGTGGTGTTTTGAGCAAAAGAAAATTCTCAGCAAATTTCCAATTTTGTCAGCAAAAAACAGTTTTTTTGACCAAAAAGCACCTTTACTCAGCCAAAACCCCATTTTTTTTCGCCAAAAAGTCGTGTTTTTATCTCAAGAGGTATTTTCATGAGCAAAAAGTGGGCGTTTCAGCAAACAGGTCACGCCGTCAGCGAAAAACCTGGTTTTGAGAGCCAAAATGGCCATTTTTCAGTTTTTTGGGCTAAAAAGCTTTTTTTTCCAGCAAAACAGTGTTTTGGACACCTAAAATGTGCTTTTGTCGTCCAAAACTTGCGTTAAGCAGTGAAAACGTGGTGTTTTGAGCAAAAGAAAATTCTCAGCAAATTTCCAATTTTGTCAGCAAAAAACAGTTTTTTTGACCAAAAAGCACGTTTACTCAGCCAAAACCCCATTTTTTTTCGCCAAAAAGTCGTGTTTTTATCTCAAGAGGTATTTTCATGAGCAAAAAGTGGGCGTTTCAGCAAACAGGTCACGCCGTCAGCGAAAAACCTGGTTTTGAGAGCCAAAATGGCCATTTTTCAGTTTTTTGGGCTAAAAAGCTTTTTTTTCCAGCAAAACAGTGTTTTGGACACCTAAAATGTGCTTTTGTCGTCCAAAACTTGCGTTAAGCAGTGAAAACGTGGTGTTTTGAGCAAAAGAAAATTCTCAGCAAATTTCCAATTTTGTCAGCAAAAAACAGTTTTTTTGACCAAAAAGCACGTTTACTCAGCCAAAACCCCATTTTTTTTCGCCAAAAAGTCGTGTTTTTATCTCAAGAGGTATTTTCATGAGCAAAAAGTGGGGGTTTCAGCAAACAGGTCACGCCGTCAGCGAAAAACCTGGTTTTGAGAGCCAAAATGGCCATTTTTCAGTTTTTTGGGCTAAAAAGCTTTTTTTTCCAGCAAAACAGTGTTTTGGACACCTAAAATGTGCTTTTGTCGTCCAAAACTTGCGTTTAGCAGTGAAAACGTGGTGTTTTGAGCAAAAGAAAATTCTCAGCAAATTTCCAATTTTGTCAGCAAAAAACAGTTTTTTTGACCAAAAAGCACCTTTACTCAGCCAAAACCCCATTTTTTTTCGCCAAAAAGTCGTGTTTTTATCTCAAGAGGTATTTTCATGAGCAAAAAGTGGGGGTTTCAGCAAACAGGTCACGCCGTCAGCGAAAAACCTGGTTTTGAGAGCCAAAATGGCCATTTTTCAGTTTTTTGGGCTAAAAAGCTTTTTTTCCCAGCAAAACAGTGTTTTGGACACCTAAAATGTGCTTTTGTCGTCCAAAACTTGCGTTTAGCAGTGAAAACGTGGTGTTTTGAGCAAAAGAAAATTCTCAGCAAATTTCCAATTTTGTCAGCAAAAAACAGTTTTTTTGACCAAAAAGCACCTTTACTCAGCCAAAACCCCATTTTTTTTCGCCAAAAAGTCGTGTTTTTATCTCAAGAGGTATTTTCATGAGCAAAAAGTGGGGGTTTCAGGAAACAGGTCACGCCGTCAGCGAAAAACCTGGTTTTGAGAGCCAAAATGGCCATTTTTCAGTTTTTTGGGCTAAAAAGCTTTTTTTTCCCAGCAAAACAGTGTTTTGGACACCTAAAATGTGCTTTTGTCGTCCAAAACTTGCGTTTAGCAGTGAAAACGTGGTGTTTTGAGCAAAAGAAAATTCTCAGCAAATTTCCAATTTTGTCAGCAAAAAACAGTTTTTTTGACCAAAAAGCACCTTTACTCAGCCAAAACCCCATTTTTTTTCGCCAAAAAGTCGTGTTTTTATCTCAAGAGGTATTTTCATGAGCAAAAAGTGGGGGTTTCAGCAAACAGGTCACGCCGTCAGCGAAAAACCTGGTTTTGAGAGCCAAAATGGCCATTTTTCAGTTTTTTGGGCTAAAAAGCTTTTTTTTCCAGCAAAACAGTGTTTTGGACACCTAAAATGTGCTTTTGTCGTCCAAAACTTGCGTTTAGCAGTGAAAACGTGGTGTTTTGAGCAAAAGAAAATTCTCAGCAAATTTCCAATTTTGTCAGCAAAAAACAGTTTTTTTGACCAAAAAGCACCTTTACTCAGCCAAAACCCCATTTTTTTTCGCCAAAAAGTCGTGTTTTTATCTCAAGAGGTATTTTCATGAGCAAAAAGTGGGGGTTTCAGCAAACAGGTCACGCCGTCAGCGAAAAACCTGGTTTTGAGAGCCAAAATGGCCATTTTTCAGTTTTTTGGGCTAAAAAGCTTTTTTTTCCAGCAAAACAGTGTTTTGGACACCTAAAATGTGCTTTTGTCGTCCAAAACTTGCGTTTAGCAGTGAAAACGTGGTGTTTTGAGCAAAAGAAAATTCTCAGCAAATTTCCAATTTTGTCAGCAAAAAACAGTTTTTTTGACCAAAAAGCACCTTTACTCAGCCAAAACCCCATTTTTTTTCGCCAAAAAGTCGTGTTTTTATCTCAAGAGGTATTTTCATGAGCAAAAAGTGGGGGTTTCAGCAAACAGGTCACGCCGTCAGCGAAAAACCTGGTTTTGAGAGCCAAAATGGCCATTTTTCAGTTTTTTGGGCTAAAAAGCTTTTTTTTCCAGCAAAACAGTGTTTTGGACACCTAAAATGTGCTTTTGTCGTCCAAAACTTGCGTTTAGCAGTGAAAACGTGGTGTTTTGAGCAAAAGAAAATTCTCAGCAAATTTCCAATTTTGTCAGCAAAAAACAGTTTTTTTGACCAAAAAGCACCTTTACTCAGCCAAAACCCCATTTTTTTTCGCCAAAAAGTCGTGTTTTTATCTCAAGAGGTATTTTCATGAGCAAAAAGTGGGCGTTTCAGCAAACAGGTCATGCCGTCAGCGAAAAACCTGGTTTTGAGAGCCAAAATGGCCATTTTTCAGTTTTTTGGGCTAAAAAGCTTTTTTTTTCCAGCAAAACAGTGTTTTGGACACCTAAAATGTGCTTTTGTCGTCCAAAACTTGCGTTTAGCAGTGAAAACGTGGTGTTTTGAGCAAAAGAAAATTCTCAGCAAATTTCCAATTTTGTCAGCAAAAAACAGTTTTTTTGACCAAAAAGCACGTTTACTCAGCCAAAACCCCATTTTTTTTCGCCAAAAAGTCGTGTTTTTATCTCAAGAGGTATTTTCATGAGCAAAAAGTGGGGGTTTCAGCAAACAGGTCACGCCGTCAGCGAAAAACCTGGTTTTGAGAGCCAAAATGGCCATTTTTCAGTTTTTTGGGCTAAAAAGCTTTTTTTTCCAGCAAAACAGTGTTTTGGACACCTAAAATGTGCTTTTGTCGTCCAAAACTTGCGTTTAGCAGTGAAAACGTGGTGTTTTGAGCAAAAGAAAATTCTCAGCAAATTTCCAATTTTGTCAGCAAAAAACAGTTTTTTTGACCAAAAAGCACCTTTACTCAGCCAAAACCCCATTTTTTTTCGCCAAAAAGTCGTGTTTTTATCTCAAGAGGTATTTTCATGAGCAAAAAGTGGGGGTTTCAGCAAACAGGTCACGCCGTCAGCGAAAAACCTGGTTTTGAGAGCCAAAATGGCCATTTTTCAGTTTTTTGGGCTAAAAAGCTTTTTTTTCCAGCAAAACAGTGTTTTGGACACCTAAAATGTGCTTTTGTCGTCCAAAACTTGCGTTTAGCAGTGAAAACGTGGTGTTTTGAGCAAAAGAAAATTCTCAGCAAATTTCCAATTTTGTCAGCAAAAAACAGTTTTTTTGACCAAAAAGCACCTTTACTCAGCCAAAACCCCATTTTTTTTTCGCCAAAAAGTCGTGTTTTTATCTCAAGAGGTATTTTCATGAGCAAAAAGTGGGGGTTTCAGCAAACAGGTCACGCCGTCAGCGAAAAACCTGGTTTTGAGAGCCAAAATGGCCATTTTTCAGTTTTTTGGGATAAAAAGCTTTTTTTTCCAGCAAAACAGTGTTTTGGACACCTAAAATGTGCTTTTGTCGTCCAAAACTTGCGTTTAGCAGTGAAAACGTGGTGTTTTGAGCAAAAGAAAATTCTCAGCAAATTTCCAATTTTGTCAGCAAAAAACAGTTTTTTTGACCAAAAAGCACCTTTACTCAGCCAAAACCCCATTTTTTTTCGCCAAAAAGTCGTGTTTTTATCTCAAGAGGTATTTTCATGAGCAAAAAGTGGGCGTTTCAGCAAACAGGTCACGCCGTCAGCGAAAAACCTGGTTTTGAGAGCCAAAATGGCCATTTTTCAGTTTTTTGGGCTAAAAAGCTTTTTTTTCCAGCAAAACAGTGTTTTGGACACCTAAAATGTGCTTTTGTCGTCCAAAACTTGCGTTTAGCAGTGAAAACGTGGTGTTTTGAGCAAAAGAAAATTCTCAGCAAATTTCCAATTTTGTCAGCAAAAAACAGTTTTTTGGACCAAAAAGCACCTTTACTCAGCCAAAACCCCATTTTTTTTCGCCAAAAAGTCGTGTTTTTATCTCAAGAGGTATTTTCATGAGCAAAAAGTGGGGGTTTCAGCAAACAGGTCACGCCGTCAGCGAAAAACCTGGTTTTGAGAGCCAAAATGGCCATTTTTCAGTTTTTTGGGCTAAAAAGCTTTTTTTTCCAGCAAAACAGTGTTTTGGACACCTAAAATGTGCTTTTGTCGTCCAAAACTTGCGTTTAGCAGTGAAAACGTGGTGTTTTGAGCAAAAGAAAATTCTCAGCAAATTTCCAATTTTGTCAGCAAAAAACAGTTTTTTTGACCAAAAAGCACCTTTACTCAGCCAAAACCCCATTTTTTTTCGCCAAAAAGTCGTGTTTTTATCTCAAGAGGTATTTTCATGAGCAAAAAGTGGGGGTTTCAGCAAACAGGTCACGCCGTCAGCGAAAAACCTGGTTTTGAGAGCCAAAATGGCCATTTTTCAGTTTTTTGGGCTAAAAAGCTTTTTTTCCCAGCAAAACAGTGTTTTGGACACCTAAAATGTGCTTTTGTCGTCCAAAACTTGCGTTTAGCAGTGAAAACGTGGTGTTTTGAGCAAAAGAAAATTCTCAGCAAATTTCCAATTTTGTCAGCAAAAAACAGTTTTTTTGACCAAAAAGCACCTTTACTCAGCCAAAACCCCATTTTTTTTCGCCAAAAAGTCGTGTTTTTATCTCAAGAGGTATTTTCATGAGCAAAAAGTGGGGGTTTCAGCAAACAGGTCACGCCGTCAGCGAAAAACCTGGTTTTGAGAGCCAAAATGGCCATTTTTCAGTTTTTTGGGCTAAAAAGCTTTTTTTTCCAGCAAAACAGTGTTTTGGACACCTAAAATGTGCTTTTGTCGTCCAAAACTTGCGTTTAGCAGTGAAAACGTGGTGTTTTGAGCAAAAGAAAATTCTCAGCAAATTTCCAATTTTGTCAGCAAAAAACAGTTTTTTTGACCAAAAAGCACCTTTACTCAGCCAAAACCCCATTTTTTTTCGCCAAAAAGTCGTGTTTTTATCTCAAGAGGTATTTTCATGAGCAAAAAGTGGGGGTTTCAGCAAACAGGTCACGCCGTCAGCGAAAAACCTGGTTTTGAGAGCCAAAATGGCCATTTTTCAGTTTTTTGGGCTAAAAAGCTTTTTTTTCCAGCAAAACAGTGTTTTGGACACCTAAAATGTGCTTTTGTCGTCCAAAACTTGCGTTTAGCAGTGAAAACGTGGTGTTTTGAGCAAAAGAAAATTCTCAGCAAATTTCCAATTTTGTCAGCAAAAAACAGTTTTTTTGACCAAAAAGCACCTTTACTCAGCCAAAACCCCATTTTTTTTCGCCAAAAAGTCGTGTTTTTATCTCAAGAGGTATTTTCATGAGCAAAAAGTGGGGGTTTCAGCAAACAGGTCACGCCGTCAGCGAAAAACCTGGTTTTGAGAGCCAAAATGGCCATTTTTCAGTTTTTTGGGCTAAAAAGCTTTTTTTTCCAGCAAAACAGTGTTTTGGACACCTAAAATGTGCTTTTGTCGTCCAAAACTTGCGTTTAGCAGTGAAAACGTGGTGTTTTGAGCAAAAGAAAATTCTCAGCAAATTTCCAATTTTGTCAGCAAAAAACAGTTTTTTTGACCAAAAAGCACCTTTACTCAGCCAAAACCCCATTTTTTTTCGCCAAAAAGTCGTGTTTTTATCTCAAGAGGTATTTTCATGAGCAAAAAGTGGGCGTTTCAGCAAACAGGTCACGCCGTCAGCGAAAAACCTGGTTTTGAGAGCCAAAATGGCCATTTTTCAGTTTTTTGGGCTAAAAAGCTTTTTTTTCCAGCAAAACAGTGTTTTGGACACCTAAAATGTGCTTTTGTCGTCCAAAACTTGCGTTTAGCAGTGAAAACGTGGTGTTTTGAGCAAAAGAAAATTCTCAGCAAATTTCCAATTTTGTCAGCAAAAAACAGTTTTTTTGACCAAAAAGCACCTTTACTCAGCCAAAACCCCATTTTTTTTCGCCAAAAAGTCGTGTTTTTATCTCAAGAGGTATTTTCATGAGCAAAAAGTGGGGGTTTCAGCAAACAGGTCACGCCGTCAGCGAAAAACCTGGTTTTGAGAGCCAAAATGGCCATTTTTCAGTTTTTTGGGCTAAAAAGCTTTTTTTTCCAGCAAAACAGTGTTTTGGACACCTAAAATGTGCTTTTGTCGTCCAAAACTTGCGTTTAGCAGTGAAAACGTGGTGTTTTGAGCAAAAGAAAATTCTCAGCAAATTTCCAATTTTGTCAGCAAAAAACAGTTTTTTTGACCAAAAAGCACCTTTACTCAGCCAAAACCCCATTTTTTTTCGCCAAAAAGTCGTGTTTTTATCTCAAGAGGTATTTTCATGAGCAAAAAGTGGGGGTTTCAGCAAACAGGTCACGCCGTCAGCGAAAAACCTGGTTTTGAGAGCCAAAATGGCCATTTTTCAGTTTTTTGGGCTAAAAAGCTTTTTTTTCCAGCAAAACAGTGTTTTGGACACCTAAAATGTCCTTTTGTCGTCCAAAACTTGCGTTTAGCAGTGAAAACGTGGTGTTTTGAGCAAAAGAAAATTCTCAGCAAATTTCCAATTTTGTCAGCAAAAAACAGTTTTTTTGACCAAAAAGCACCTTTACTCAGCCAAAACCCCATTTTTTTTCGCCAAAAAGTCGTGTTTTTATCTCAAGAGGTATTTTCATGAGCAAAAAGTGGGGGTTTCAGCAAACAGGTCACGCCGTCAGCGAAAAACCTGGTTTTGAGAGCCAAAATGGCCATTTTTCAGTTTTTTGGGCTAAAAAGCTTTTTTTTCCAGCAAAACAGTGTTTTGGACACCTAAAATGTCCTTTTGTCGTCCAAAACTTGCGTTTAGCAGTGAAAACGTGGTGTTTTGAGCAAAAGAAAATTCTCAGCAAATTTCCAATTTTGTCAGCAAAAAACAGTTTTTTTGACCAAAAAGCACCTTTACTCAGCCAAAACCCCATTTTTTTTCGCCAAAAAGTCGTGTTTTTATCTCAAGAGGTATTTTCATGAGCAAAAAGTGGGGGTTTCAGCAAACAGGTCACGCCGTCAGCGAAAAACCTGGTTTTGAGAGCCAAAATGGCCATTTTTCAGTTTTTTGGGCTAAAAAGCTTTTTTTTCCAGCAAAACAGTGTTTTGGACACCTAAAATGTGCTTTTGTCGTCCAAAACTTGCGTTTAGCAGTGAAAACGTGGTGTTTTGAGCAAAAGAAAATTCTCAGCAAATTTCCAATTTTGTCAGCAAAAAACAGTTTTTTTGACCAAAAAGCACCTTTACTCAGCCAAAACCCCATTTTTTTTCGCCAAAAAGTCGTGTTTTTATCTCAAGAGGTATTTTCATGAGCAAAAAGTGGGGGTTTCAGCAAACAGGTCACGCCGTCAGCGAAAAACCTGGTTTTGAGAGCCAAAATGGCCATTTTTCAGTTTTTTGGGCTAAAAAGCTTTTTTTTCCAGCAAAACAGTGTTTTGGACACCTAAAATGTCCTTTTGTCGTCCAAAACTTGCGTTTAGCAGTGAAAACGTGGTGTTTTGAGCAAAAGAAAATTCTCAGCAAATTTCCAATTTTGTCAGCAAAAAACAGTTTTTTTGACCAAAAAGCACCTTTACTCAGCCAAAACCCCATTTTTTTTCGCCAAAAAGTCGTGTTTTTATCTCAAGAGGTATTTTCATGAGCAAAAAGTGGGCGTTTCAGCAAACAGGTCACGCCGTCAGCGAAAAACCTGGTTTTGAGAGCCAAAATGGCCATTTTTCAGTTTTTTGGGCTAAAAAGCCTTTTTTTCCAGCAAAACAGTGTTTTGGACACCTAAAATGTGCTTTTGTCGTCCAAAACTTGCGTTTAGCAGTGAAAACGTGGTGTTTTGAGCAAAAGAAAATTCTCAGCAAATTTCCAATTTTGTCAGCAAAAAACAGTTTTTTTGACCAAAAAGCACCTTTACTCAGCCAAAACCCCATTTTTTTTCGCCAAAAAGTCGTGTTTTTATCTCAAGAGGTATTTTCATGAGCAAAAAGTGGGGGTTTCAGCAAACAGGTCACGCCGTCAGCGAAAAACCTGGTTTTGAGAGCCAAAATGGCCATTTTTCAGTTTTTTGGGCTAAAAAGCTTTTTTTTCCAGCAAAACAGTGTTTTGGACACCTAAAATGTGCTTTTGTCGTCCAAAACTTGCGTTTAGCAGTGAAAACGTGGTGTTTTGAGCAAAAGAAAATTCTCAGCAAATTTCCAATTTTGTCAGCAAAAAACAGTTTTTTTGACCAAAAAGCACCTTTACTAAGCCAAAACCCCATTTTTTTTCGCCAAAAAGTCGTGTTTTTATCTCAAGAGGTATTTTCATGAGCAAAAAGTGGGGGTTTCAGCAAACAGGTCACGCCGTCAGCGAAAAACCTGGTTTTGAGAGCCAAAATGGCCATTTTTCAGTTTTTTGGGCTAAAAAGCTTTTTTTTCCAGCAAAACAGTGTTTTGGACACCTAAAATGTGCTTTTGTCGTCCAAAACTTGCGTTTAGCAGTGAAAACGTGGTGTTTTGAGCAAAAGAAAATTCTCAGCAAATTTCCAATTTTGTCAGCAAAAAACAGTTTTTTTGACCAAAAAGCACCTTTACTCAGCCAAAACCCCATTTTTTTTCGCCAAAAAGTCGTGTTTTTATCTCAAGAGGTATTTTCATGAGCAAAAAGTGGGCGTTTCAGCAAACAGGTCACGCCGTCAGCGAAAAACCTGGTTTTGAGAGCCAAAATGGCCATTTTTCAGTTTTTTGGGCTAAAAAGCTTTTTTTTCCAGCAAAACAGTGTTTTGGACACCTAAAATGTGCTTTTGTCGTCCAAAACTTGCGTTTAGCAGTGAAAACGTGGTGTTTTGAGCAAAAGAAAATTCTCAGCAAATTTCCAATTTTGTCAGCAAAAAACAGTTTTTTTGACCAAAAAGCACCTTTACTCAGCCAAAACCCCATTTTTTTTCGCCAAAAAGTCGTGTTTTTATCTCAAGAGGTATTTTCATGAGCAAAAAGTGGGGGTTTCAGCAAACAGGTCACGCCGTCAGCGAAAAACCTGGTTTTGAGAGCCAAAATGGCCATTTTTCAGTTTTTTGGGCTAAAAAGCTTTTTTTCCCAGCAAAACAGTGTTTTGGACACCTAAAATGTGCTTTTGTCGTCCAAAACTTGCGTTTAGCAGTGAAAACGTGGTGTTTTGAGCAAAAGAAAATTCTCAGCAAATTTCCAATTTTGTCAGCAAAAAACAGTTTTTTTGACCAAAAAGCACCTTTACTCAGCCAAAACCCCATTTTTTTTCGCCAAAAAGTCGTGTTTTTATCTCAAGAGGTATTTTCATGAGCAAAAAGTGGGGGTTTCAGCAAACAGGTCACGCCGTCAGCGAAAAACCTGGTTTTGAGAGCCAAAATGGCCATTTTTCAGTTTTTTGGGCTAAAAAGCTTTTTTTTCCAGCAAAACAGTGTTTTGGACACCTAAAATGTGCTTTTGTCGTCCAAAACTTGCGTTTAGCAGTGAAAACGTGGTGTTTTGAGCAAAAGAAAATTCTCAGCAAATTTCCAATTTTGTCAGCAAAAAACAGTTTTTTTGACCAAAAAGCACCTTTACTCAGCCAAAACCCCATTTTTTTTCGCCAAAAAGTCGTGTTTTTATCTCAAGAGGTATTTTCATGAGCAAAAAGTGGGCGTTTCAGCAAACAGGTCACGCCGTCAGCGAAAAACCTGGTTTTGAGAGCCAAAATGGCCATTTTTCAGTTTTTTGGGCTAAAAAGCTTTTTTTTCCAGCAAAACAGTGTTTTGGACACCTAAAATGTGCTTTTGTCGTCCAAAACTTGCGTTTAGCAGTGAAAACGTGGTGTTTTGAGCAAAAGAAAATTCTCAGCAAATTTCCAATTTTGTCAGCAAAAAACAGTTTTTTTGACCAAAAAGCACCTTTACTCAGCCAAAAGCCCATTTTTTTTCGCCAAAAAGTCGTGTTTTTATCTCAAGAGGTATTTTCATGAGCAAAAAGTGGGGGTTTCAGCAAACAGGTCACGCCGTCAGCGAAAAACCTGGTTTTGAGAGCCAAAATGGCCATTTTTCAGTTTTTTGGGCTAAAAAGCTTTTTTTTCCAGCAAAACAGTGTTTTGGACACCTAAAATGTGCTTTTGTCGTCCAAAACTTGCGTTTAGCAGTGAAAACGTGGTGTTTTGAGCAAAAGAAAATTCTCAGCAAATTTCCAATTTTGTCAGCAAAAAACAGTTTTTTTGACCAAAAAGCACCTTTACTCAGCCAAAACCCCATTTTTTTTCGCCAAAAAGTCGTGTTTTTATCTCAAGAGGTATTTTCATGAGCAAAAAGTGGGCGTTTCAGCAAACAGGTCACGCCGTCAGCGAAAAACCTGGTTTTGAGAGCCAAAATGGCCATTTTTCAGTTTTTTGGGCTAAAAAGCTTTTTTTTCCAGCAAAACAGTGTTTTGGACACCTAAAATGTGCTTTTGTCGTCCAAAACTTGCGTTTAGCAGTGAAAACGTGGTGTTTTGAGCAAAAGAAAATTCTCAGCAAATTTCCAATTTTGTCAGCAAAAAACAGTTTTTTTTTGACCAAAAAGCACCTTTACTCAGCCAAAACCCCATTTTTTTTCGCCAAAAAGTCGTGTTTTTATCTCAAGAGGTATTTTCATGAGCAAAAAGTGGGGGTTTCAGCAAACAGGTCACGCCGTCAGCGAAAAACCTGGTTTTGAGAGCCAAAATGGCCATTTTTCAGTTTTTTGGGCTAAAAAGCTTTTTTTTCCAGCAAAACAGTGTTTTGGACACCTAAAATGTGCTTTTGTCGTCCAAAACTTGCGTTTAGCAGTGAAAACGTGGTGTTTTGAGCAAAAGAAAATTCTCAGCAAATTTCCAATTTTGTCAGCAAAAAACAGTTTTTTTGACCAAAAAGCACCTTTACTCAGCCAAAACCCCATTTTTTTTCGCCAAAAAGTCGTGTTTTTATCTCAAGAGGTATTTTCATGAGCAAAAAGTGGGGGTTTCAGCAAACAGGTCACGCCGTCAGCGAAAAACCTGGTTTTGAGAGCCAAAATGGCCATTTTTCAGTTTTTTGGGCTAAAAAGCTTTTTTCTCCAGCAAAACAGTGTTTTGGACACCTAAAATGTGCTTTTGTCGTCCAAAACTTGCGTTTAGCAGTGAAAACGTGGTGTTTTGAGCAAAAGAAAATTCTCAGCAAATTTCCAATTTTGTCAGCAAAAAACAGTTTTTTTGACCAAAAAGCACCTTTACTCAGCCAAAACCCCATTTTTTTTCGCCAAAAAGTCGTGTTTTTATCTCAAGAGGTATTTTCATGAGCAAAAAGTGGGCGTTTCAGCAAACAGGTCACGCCGTCAGCGAAAAACCTGGTTTTGAGAGCCAAAATGGCCATTTTTCAGTTTTTTGGGCTAAAAAGCTTTTTTTTCCAGCAAAACAGTGTTTTGGACACCTAAAATGCGCTTTTGTCGTCCAAAACTTGCGTTTAGCAGTGAAAACGTGGTGTTTTGAGCAAAAGAAAATTCTCAGCAAATTTCCAATTTTGTCAGCAAAAAACAGTTTTTTTTTGACCAAAAAGCACCTTTACTCAGCCAAAACCCCATTTTTTTTCGCCAAAAAGTCGTGTTTTTATCTCAAGAGGTATTTTCATGAGCAAAAAGTGGGGGTTTCAGCAAACAGGTCACGCCGTCAGCGAAAAACCTGGTTTTGAGAGCCAAAATGGCCATTTTTCAGTTTTTTGGGCTAAAAAGCTTTTTTTTCCAGCAAAACAGTGTTTTGGACACCTAAAATGTGCTTTTGTCGTCCAAAACTTGCGTTTAGCAGTGAAAACGTGGTGTTTTGAGCAAAAGAAAATTCTCAGCAAATTTCCAATTTTGTCAGCAAAAAACAGTTTTTTTTTGACCAAAAAGCACCTTTACTCAGCCAAAACCCCATTTTTTTTCGCCAAAAAGTCGTGTTTTTATCTCAAGAGGTATTTTCATGAGCAAAAAGTGGGGGTTTCAGCAAACAGGTCACGCCGTCAGCGAAAAACCTGGTTTTGAGAGCCAAAATGGCCATTTTTCAGTTTTTTGGGCTAAAAAGCTTTTTTCTCCAGCAAAACAGTGTTTTGGACACCTAAAATGTGCTTTTGTCGTCCAAAACTTGCGTTTAGCAGTGAAAACGTGGTGTTTTGAGCAAAAGAAAATTCTCAGCAAATTTCCAATTTTGTCAGCAAAAAACAGTTTTTTTTGACCAAAAAGCACCTTTACTCAGCCAAAACCCCATTTTTTTTCGCCAAAAAGTCGTGTTTTTATCTCAAGAGGTATTTTCATGAGCAAAAAGTGGGGGTTTCAGCAAACAGGTCACGCCGTCAGCGAAAAACCTGGTTTTGAGAGCCAAAATGGCCATTTTTCAGTTTTTTGGGCTAAAAAGCTTTTTTTTCCAGCAAAACAGTGTTTTGGACACCTAAAATGTGCTTTTGTCGTCCAAAACTTGCGTTTAGCAGTGAAAACGTGGTGTTTTGAGCAAAAGAAAATTCTCAGCAAATTTCCAATTTTGTCAGCAAAAAACAGTTTTTTTTTGACCAAAAAGCACCTTTACTCAGCCAAAACCCCATTTTTTTTCGCCAAAAAGTCGTGTTTTTATCTCAAGAGGTATTTTCATGAGCAAAAAGTGGGGGTTTCAGCAAACAGGTCACGCCGTCAGCGAAAAACCTGGTTTTGAGAGCCAAAATGGCCATTTTTCAGTTTTTTGGGCTAAAAAGCTTTTTTTTCCAGCAAAACAGTGTTTTGAACACCTAAAATGTGCTTTTGTCGTCCAAAACTTGCGTTTAGCAGTGAAAACGTGGTGTTTTGAGCAAAAGAAAATTCTCAGCAAATTTCCAATTTTGTCAGCAAAAAACAGTTTTTTTTTGACCAAAAAGCACCTTTACTCAGCCAAAACCCCATTTTTTTTCGCCAAAAAGTCGTGTTTTTATCTCAAGAGGTATTTTCATGAGCAAAAAGTGGGGGTTTCAGCAAACAGGTCACGCCGTCAGCGAAAAACCTGGTTTTGAGAGCCAAAATGGCCATTTTTCAGTTTTTTGGGCTAAAAAGCTTTTTTTTCCAGCAAAACAGTGTTTTGGACACCTAAAATGTGCTTTTGTCGTCCAAAACTTGCGTTTAGCAGTGAAAACGTGGTGTTTTGAGCAAAAGAAAATTCTCAGCAAATTTCCAATTTTGTCAGCAAAAAACAGTTTTTTTTTGACCAAAAAGCACCTTTACTCAGCCAAAACCCCATTTTTTTTCGCCAAAAAGTCGTGTTTTTATCTCAAGAGGTATTTTCATGAGCAAAAAGTGGGCGTTTCAGCAAACAGGTCACGCCGTCAGCGAAAAACCTGGTTTTGAGAGCCAAAATGGCCATTTTTCAGTTTTTTGGGCTAAAAAGCTTTTTTCTCCAGCAAAACAGTGTTTTGGACACCTAAAATGTGCTTTTGTCGTCCAAAACTTGCGTTTAGCAGTGAAAACGTGGTGTTTTGAGCAAAAGAAAATTCTCAGCAAATTTCCAATTTTGTCAGCAAAAAACAGTTTTTTTGACCAAAAAGCACCTTTACTCAGCCAAAACCCCATTTTTTTTCGCCAAAAAGTCGTGTTTTTATCTCAAGAGGTATTTTCATGAGCAAAAAGTGGGGGTTTCAGCAAACAGGTCACGCCGTCAGCGAAAAACCTGGTTTTGAGAGCCAAAATGGCCATTTTTCAGTTTTTTGGGCTAAAAAGCTTTTTTTTCCAGCAAAACAGTGTTTTGGACACCTAAAATGTGCTTTTGTCGTCCAAAACTTGCGTTTAGCAGTGAAAACGTGGTGTTTTGAGCAAAAGAAAATTCTCAGCAAATTTCCAATTTTGTCAGCAAAAAACAGTTTTTTTTTGACCAAAAAGCACCTTTACTCAGCCAAAACCCCATTTTTTTTCGCCAAAAAGTCGTGTTTTTATCTCAAGAGGTATTTTCATGAGCAAAAAGTGGGGGTTTCAGCAAACAGGTCACGCCGTCAGCGAAAAACCTGGTTTTGAGAGCCAAAATGGCCATTTTTCAGTTTTTTGGGCTAAAAAGCTTTTTTTTCCAGCAAAACAGTGTTTTGAACACCTAAAATGTGCTTTTGTCGTCCAAAACTTGCGTTTAGCAGTGAAAACGTGGTGTTTTGAGCAAAAGAAAATTCTCAGCAAATTTCCAATTTTGTCAGCAAAAAACAGTTTTTTTTTGACCAAAAAGCACCTTTACTCAGCCAAAACCCCATTTTTTTTCGCCAAAAAGTCGTGTTTTTATCTCAAGAGGTATTTTCATGAGCAAAAAGTGGGGGTTTCAGCAAACAGGTCACGCCGTCAGCGAAAAACCTGGTTTTGAGAGCCAAAATGGCCATTTTTCAGTTTTTTGGGCTAAAAAGCTTTTTTTTCCAGCAAAACAGTGTTTTGGACACCTAAAATGTGCTTTTGTCGTCCAAAACTTGCGTTTAGCAGTGAAAACGTGGTGTTTTGAGCAAAAGAAAATTCTCAGCAAATTTCCAATTTTGTCAGCAAAAAACAGTTTGTTTGACCAAAAAGCACCTTTACTCAGCCAAAACCCCATTTTTTTTCGCCAAAAAGTCGTGTTTTTATCTCAAGAGGTATTTTCATGAGCAAAAAGTGGGGGTTTCAGCAAACAGGTCACGCCGTCAGCGAAAAACCTGGTTTTGAGAGCCAAAATGGCCATTTTTCAGTTTTTTGGGCTAAAAAGCTTTTTTTTCCAGCAAAACAGTGTTTTGGACACCTAAAATGTGCTTTTGTCGTCCAAAACTTGCGTTTAGCAGTGAAAACGTGGTGTTTTGAGCAAAAGAAAATTCTCAGCAAATTTCCAATTTTGTCAGCAAAAAACAGTTTTTTGGACCAAAAAGCACCTTTACTCAGCCAAAACCCCATTTTTTTTCGCCAAAAAGTCGTGTTTTTATCTCAAGAGGTATTTTCATGAGCAAAAAGTGGGCGTTTCAGCAAACAGGTCACGCCGTCAGCGAAAAACCTGGTTTTGAGAGCCAAAATGGCCATTTTTCAGTTTTTTGGGCTAAAAAGCTTTTTTTTCCAGCAAAACAGTGTTTTGGACACCTAAAATGTGCTTTTGTCGTCCAAAACTTGCGTTTAGCAGTGAAAACGTGGTGTTTTGAGCAAAAGAAAATTCTCAGCAAATTTCCAATTTTGTCAGCAAAAAACAGTTTGTTTGACCAAAAAGCACCTTTACTCAGCCAAAACCCCATTTTTTTTCGCCAAAAACTCGTGTTTTTATCTCAAGAGGTATTTTCATGAGCAAAAAGTGGGGGTTTCAGCAAACAGGTCACGCCGTCAGCGAAAAACCTGGTTTTGAGAGCCAAAATGGCCATTTTTCAGTTTTTTGGGCTAAAAAGCTTTTTTTTCCAGCAAAACAGTGTTTTGGACACCTAAAATGTGCTTTTGTCGTCCAAAACTTGCGTTTAGCAGTGAAAACGTGGTGTTTTGAGCAAAAGAAAATTCTCAGCAAATTTCCAATTTTGTCAGCAAAAAACAGTTTTTTGGACCAAAAAGCACCTTTACTCAGCCAAAACCCCATTTTTTTTCGCCAAAAAGTCGTGTTTTTATCTCAAGAGGTATTTTCATGAGCAAAAAGTGGGCGTTTCAGCAAACAGGTCACGCCGTCAGCGAAAAACCTGGTTTTGAGAGCCAAAATGGCCATTTTTCAGTTTTTTGGGCTAAAAAGCTTTTTTTTCCAGCAAAACAGTGTTTTGGACACCTAAAATGTGCTTTTGTCGTCCAAAACTTGCGTTTAGCAGTGAAAACGTGGTGTTTTGAGCAAAAGAAAATTCTCAGCAAATTTCCAATTTTGTCAGCAAAAAACAGTTTGTTTGACCAAAAAGCACCTTTACTCAGCCAAAACCCCATTTTTTTTCGCCAAAAACTCGTGTTTTTATCTCAAGAGGTATTTTCATGAGCAAAAAGTGGGGGTTTCAGCAAACAGGTCACGCCGTCAGCGAAAAACCTGGTTTTGAGAGCCAAAATGGCCATTTTTCAGTTTTTTGGGCTAAAAAGCTTTTTTTTCCAGCAAAACAGTGTTTTGGACACCTAAAATGTGCTTTTGTCGTCCAAAACTTGCGTTTAGCAGTGAAAACGTGGTGTTTTGAGCAAAAGAAAATTCTCAGCAAATTTCCAATTTTGTCAGCAAAAAACAGTTTTTTTGACCAAAAAGCACCTTTACTCAGCCAAAACCCCATTTTTTTTCGCCAAAAAGTCGTGTTTTTATCTCAAGAGGTATTTTCATGAGCAAAAAGTGGGGGTTTCAGCAAACAGGTCACGCCGTCAGCGAAAAACCTGGTTTTGAGAGCCAAAATGGCCATTTTTCAGTTTTTTGGGCTAAAAAGCTTTTTTTTCCAGCAAAACAGTGTTTTGGACACCTAAAATGTGCTTTTGTCGTCCAAAACTTGCGTTTAGCAGTGAAAACGTGGTGTTTTGAGCAAAAGAAAATTCTCAGCAAATTTCCAATTTTGTCAGCAAAAAACAGTTTTTTTGACCAAAAAGCACCTTTACTCAGCCAAAACCCCATTTTTTTTCGCCAAAAAGTCGTGTTTTTATCTCAAGAGGTATTTTCATGAGCAAAAAGTGGGGGTTTCAGCAAACAGGTCACGCCGTCAGCGAAAAACCTGGTTTTGAGAGCCAAAATGGCCATTTTTCAGTTTTTTGGGCTAAAAAGCTTTTTTTTCCAGCAAAACAGTGTTTTGGACACCTAAAATGTGCTTTTGTCGTCCAAAACTTGCGTTTAGCAGTGAAAACGTGGTGTTTTGAGCAAAAGAAAATTCTCAGCAAATTTCCAATTTTGTCAGCAAAAAACAGTTTTTTTGACCAAAAAGCACCTTTACTCAGCCAAAACCCCATTTTTTTTCGCCAAAAAGTCGTGTTTTTATCTCAAGAGGTATTTTCATGAGCAAAAAGTGGGGGTTTCAGCAAACAGGTCACGCCGTCAGCGAAAAACCTGGTTTTGAGAGCCAAAATGGCCATTTTTCAGTTTTTTGGGCTAAAAAGCTTTTTTTTCCAGCAAAACAGTGTTTTGGACACCTAAAATGTGCTTTTGTCGTCCAAAACTTGCGTTTAGCAGTGAAAACGTGGTGTTTTGAGCAAAAGAAAATTCTCAGCAAATTTCCAATTTTGTCAGCAAAAAACAGTTTTTTTGACCAAAAAGCACCTTTACTCAGCCAAAACCCCATTTTTTTTCGCCAAAAAGTCGTGTTTTTATCTCAAGAGGTATTTTCATGAGCAAAAAGTGGGGGTTTCAGCAAACAGGTCACGCCGTCAGCGAAAAACCTGGTTTTGAGAGCCAAAATGGCCATTTTTCAGTTTTTTGGGCTAAAAAGCTTTTTTTTCCAGCAAAACAGTGTTTTGGACACCTAAAATGTGCTTTTGTCGTCCAAAACTTGCGTTTAGCAGTGAAAACGTGGTGTTTTGAGCAAAAGAAAATTCTCAGCAAATTTCCAATTTTGTCAGCAAAAAACAGTTTTTTTGACCAAAAAGCACCTTTACTCAGCCAAAACCCCATTTTTTTTCGCCAAAAAGTCGTGTTTTTATCTCAAGAGGTATTTTCATGAGCAAAAAGTGGGGGTTTCAGCAAACAGGTCACGCCGTCAGCGAAAAACCTGGTTTTGAGAGCCAAAATGGCCATTTTTCAGTTTTTTGGGCTAAAAAGCTTTTTTTTCCAGCAAAACAGTGTTTTGGACACCTAAAATGTGCTTTTGTCGTCCAAAACTTGCGTTTAGCAGTGAAAACGTGGTGTTTTGAGCAAAAGAAAATTCTCAGCAAATTTCCAATTTTGTCAGCAAAAAACAGTTTTTTTGACCAAAAAGCACCTTTACTCAGCCAAAACCCCATTTTTTTTCGCCAAAAAGTCGTGTTTTTATCTCAAGAGGTATTTTCATGAGCAAAAAGTGGGGGTTTCAGCAAACAGGTCACGCCGTCAGCGAAAAACCTGGTTTTGAGAGCCAAAATGGCCATTTTTCAGTTTTTTGGGCTAAAAAGCTTTTTTTTCCAGCAAAACAGTGTTTTGGACACCTAAAATGTGCTTTTGTCGTCCAAAACTTGCGTTTAGCAGTGAAAACGTGGTGTTTTGAGCAAAAGAAAATTCTCAGCAAATTTCCAATTTTGTCAGCAAAAAACAGTTTTTTTGACCAAAAAGCACCTTTACTCAGCCAAAACCCCATTTTTTTTCGCCAAAAAGTCGTGTTTTTATCTCAAGAGGTATTTTCATGAGCAAAAAGTGGGGGTTTCAGCAAACAGGTCACGCCGTCAGCGAAAAACCTGGTTTTGAGAGCCAAAATGGCCATTTTTCAGTTTTTTGGGCTAAAAAGCTTTTTTTTCCAGCAAAACAGTGTTTTGGACACCTAAAATGTGCTTTTGTCGTCCAAAACTTGCGTTTAGCAGTGAAAACGTGGTGTTTTGAGCAAAAGAAAATTCTCAGCAAATTTCCAATTTTGTCAGCAAAAAACAGTTTTTTTGACCAAAAAGCACCTTTACTCAGCCAAAACCCCATTTTTTTTCGCCAAAAAGTCGTGTTTTTATCTCAAGAGGTATTTTCATGAGCAAAAAGTGGGGGTTTCAGCAAACAGGTCACGCCGTCAGCGAAAAACCTGGTTTTGAGAGCCAAAATGGCCATTTTTCAGTTTTTTGGGCTAAAAAGCTTTTTTTTCCAGCAAAACAGTGTTTTGGACACCTAAAATGTGCTTTTGTCGTCCAAAACTTGCGTTTAGCAGTGAAAACGTGGTGTTTTGAGCAAAAGAAAATTCTCAGCAAATTTCCAATTTTGTCAGCAAAAAACAGTTTTTTTGACCAAAAAGCACCTTTACTCAGCCAAAACCCCATTTTTTTTCGCCAAAAAGTCGTGTTTTTATCTCAAGAGGTATTTTCATGAGCAAAAAGTGGGGGTTTCAGCAAACAGGTCACGCCGTCAGCGAAAAACCTGGTTTTGAGAGCCAAAATGGCCATTTTTCAGTTTTTTGGGCTAAAAAGCTTTTTTTTCCAGCAAAACAGTGTTTTGGACACCTAAAATGTGCTTTTGTCGTCCAAAACTTGCGTTTAGCAGTGAAAACGTGGTGTTTTGAGCAAAAGAAAATTCTCAGCAAATTTCCAATTTTGTCAGCAAAAAACAGTTTTTTTGACCAAAAAGCACCTTTACTCAGCCAAAACCCCATTTTTTTTCGCCAAAAAGTCGTGTTTTTATCTCAAGAGGTATTTTCATGAGCAAAAAGTGGGGGTTTCAGCAAACAGGTCACGCCGTCAGCGAAAAACCTGGTTTTGAGAGCCAAAATGGCCATTTTTCAGTTTTTTGGGCTAAAAAGCTTTTTTTTCCAGCAAAACAGTGTTTTGGACACCTAAAATGTGCTTTTGTCGTCCAAAACTTGCGTTTAGCAGTGAAAACGTGGTGTTTTGAGCAAAAGAAAATTCTCAGCAAATTTCCAATTTTGTCAGCAAAAAACAGTTTTTTTGACCAAAAAGCACCTTTACTCAGCCAAAACCCCATTTTTTTTCGCCAAAAAGTCGTGTTTTTATCTCAAGAGGTATTTTCATGAGCAAAAAGTGGGGGTTTCAGCAAACAGGTCACGCCGTCAGCGAAAAACCTGGTTTTGAGAGCCAAAATGGCCATTTTTCAGTTTTTTGGGCTAAAAAGCTTTTTTTTCCAGCAAAACAGTGTTTTGGACACCTAAAATGTGCTTTTGTCGTCCAAAACTTGCGTTTAGCAGTGAAAACGTGGTGTTTTGAGCAAAAGAAAATTCTCAGCAAATTTCCAATTTTGTCAGCAAAAAACAGTTTTTTTGACCAAAAAGCACCTTTACTCAGCCAAAACCCCATTTTTTTTCGCCAAAAAGTCGTGTTTTTATCTCAAGAGGTATTTTCATGAGCAAAAAGTGGGGGTTTCAGCAAACAGGTCACGCCGTCAGCGAAAAACCTGGTTTTGAGAGCCAAAATGGCCAGTTTTTTGGGCTAAAAAGCTTTTTTTTCCAGCAAAACAGTGTTTTGGACACCTAAAATGTGCTTTTGTCGTCCAAAACTTGCGTTTAGCAGTGAAAACGTGGTGTTTTGAGCAAAAGAAAATTCTCAGCAAATTTCCAATTTTGTCAGCAAAAAACAGTTTTTTTGACCAAAAAGCACCTTTACTCAGCCAAAACCCCATTTTTTTTCGCCAAAAAGTCGTGTTTTTATCTCAAGAGGTATTTTCATGAGCAAAAAGTGGGGGTTTCAGCAAACAGGTCACGCCGTCAGCGAAAAACCTGGTTTTGAGAGCCAAAATGGCCATTTTTCAGTTTTTTGGGCTAAAAAGCTTTTTTTTCCAGCAAAACAGTGTTTTGGACACCTAAAATGTGCTTTTGTCGTCCAAAACTTGCGTTTAGCAGTGAAAACGTGGTGTTTTGAGCAAAAGAAAATTCTCAGCAAATTTCCAATTTTGTCAGCAAAAAACAGTTTTTTTGACCAAAAAGCACCTTTACTCAGCCAAAACCCCATTTTTTTTCGCCAAAAAGTCGTGTTTTTATCTCAAGAGGTATTTTCATGAGCAAAAAGTGGGGGTTTCAGCAAACAGGTCACGCCGTCAGCGAAAAACCTGGTTTTGAGAGCCAAAATGGCCATTTTTCAGTTTTTTGGGCTAAAAAGCTTTTTTTTCCAGCAAAACAGTGTTTTGGACACCTAAAATGTGCTTTTGTCGTCCAAAACTTGCGTTTAGCAGTGAAAACGTGGTGTTTTGAGCAAAAGAAAATTCTCAGCAAATTTCCAATTTTGTCAGCAAAAAACAGTTTTTTTGACCAAAAAGCACCTTTACTCAGCCAAAACCCCATTTTTTTTCGCCAAAAAGTCGTGTTTTTATCTCAAGAGGTATTTTCATGAGCAAAAAGTGGGGGTTTCAGCAAACAGGTCACGCCGTCAGCGAAAAACCTGGTTTTGAGAGCCAAAATGGCCATTTTTCAGTTTTTTGGGCTAAAAAGCTTTTTTTTCCAGCAAAACAGTGTTTTGGACACCTAAAATGTGCTTTTGTCGTCCAAAACTTGCGTTTAGCAGTGAAAACGTGGTGTTTTGAGCAAAAGAAAATTCTCAGCAAATTTCCAATTTTGTCAGCAAAAAACAGTTTTTTTGACCAAAAAGCACCTTTACTCAGCCAAAACCCCATTTTTTTTCGCCAAAAAGTCGTGTTTTTATCTCAAGAGGTATTTTCATGAGCAAAAAGTGGGGGTTTCAGCAAACAGGTCACGCCGTCAGCGAAAAACCTGGTTTTGAGAGCCAAAATGGCCATTTTTCAGTTTTTTGGGCTAAAAAGCTTTTTTTTCCAGCAAAACAGTGTTTTGGACACCTAAAATGTGCTTTTGTCGTCCAAAACTTGCGTTTAGCAGTGAAAACGTGGTGTTTTGAGCAAAAGAAAATTCTCAGCAAATTTCCAATTTTGTCAGCAAAAAACAGTTTTTTTGACCAAAAAGCACCTTTACTCAGCCAAAACCCCATTTTTTTTCGCCAAAAACTCGTGTTTTTATCTCAAGAGGTATTTTCATGAGCAAAAAGTGGGGGTTTCAGCAAACAGGTCACGCCGTCAGCGAAAAACCTGGTTTTGAGAGCCAAAATGGCCATTTTTCAGTTTTTTGGGCTAAAAAGCTTTTTTTTCCAGCAAAACAGTGTTTTGGACACCTAAAATGTGCTTTTGTCGTCCAAAACTTGCGTTTAGCAGTGAAAACGTGGTGTTTTGAGCAAAAGAAAATTCTCAGCAAATTTCCAATTTTGTCAGCAAAAAACAGTTTTTTTGACCAAAAAGCACCTTTACTCAGCCAAAACCCCATTTTTTTTCGCCAAAAACTCGTGTTTTTATCTCAAGAGGTATTTTCATGAGCAAAAAGTGGGGGTTTCAGCAAACAGGTCACGCCGTCAGCGAAAAACCTGGTTTTGAGAGCCAAAATGGCCATTTTTCAGTTTTTTGGGCTAAAAAGCTTTTTTTTCCAGCAAAACAGTGTTTTGGACACCTAAAATGTGCTTTTGTCGTCCAAAACTTGCGTTTAGCAGTGAAAACGTGGTGTTTTGAGCAAAAGAAAATTCTCAGCAAATTTCCAATTTTGTCAGCAAAAAACAGTTTTTTTGACCAAAAAGCACCTTTACTCAGCCAAAACCCCATTTTTTTTCGCCAAAAAGTCGTGTTTTTATCTCAAGAGGTATTTTCATGAGCAAAAAGTGGGGGTTTCAGCAAACAGGTCACGCCGTCAGCGAAAAACCTGGTTTTGAGAGCCAAAATGGCCATTTTTCAGTTTTTTGGGCTAAAAAGCTTTTTTTTCCAGCAAAACAGTGTTTTGGACACCTAAAATGTGCTTTTGTCGTCCAAAACTTGCGTTTAGCAGTGAAAACGTGGTGTTTTGAGCAAAAGAAAATTCTCAGCAAATTTCCAATTTTGTCAGCAAAAAACAGTTTTTTTGACCAAAAAGCACCTTTACTCAGCCAAAACCCCATTTTTTTTCGCCAAAAAGTCGTGTTTTTATCTCAAGAGGTATTTTCATGAGCAAAAAGTGGGGGTTTCAGCAAACAGGTCACGCCGTCAGCGAAAAACCTGGTTTTGAGAGCCAAAATGGCCATTTTTCAGTTTTTTGGGCTAAAAAGCTTTTTTTTCCAGCAAAACAGTGTTTTGGACACCTAAAATGTGCTTTTGTCGTCCAAAACTTGCGTTTAGCAGTGAAAACGTGGTGTTTTGAGCAAAAGAAAATTCTCAGCAAATTTCCAATTTTGTCAGCAAAAAACAGTTTTTTTGACCAAAAAGCACCTTTACTCAGCCAAAACCCCATTTTTTTTCGCCAAAAAGTCGTGTTTTTATCTCAAGAGGTATTTTCATGAGCAAAAAGTGGGGGTTTCAGCAAACAGGTCACGCCGTCAGCGAAAAACCTGGTTTTGAGAGCCAAAATGGCCATTTTTCAGTTTTTTGGGCTAAAAAGCTTTTTTTTCCAGCAAAACAGTGTTTTGGACACCTAAAATGTGCTTTTGTCGTCCAAAACTTGCGTTTAGCAGTGAAAACGTGGTGTTTTGAGCAAAAGAAAATTCTCAGCAAATTTCCAATTTTGTCAGCAAAAAACAGTTTTTTTGACCAAAAAGCACCTTTACTCAGCCAAAACCCCATTTTTTTTCGCCAAAAAGTCGTGTTTTTATCTCAAGAGGTATTTTCATGAGCAAAAAGTGGGGGTTTCAGCAAACAGGTCACGCCGTCAGCGAAAAACCTGGTTTTGAGAGCCAAAATGGCCATTTTTCAGTTTTTTGGGCTAAAAAGCTTTTTTTTCCAGCAAAACAGTGTTTTGGACACCTAAAATGTGCTTTTGTCGTCCAAAACTTGCGTTTAGCAGTGAAAACGTGGTGTTTTGAGCAAAAGAAAATTCTCAGCAAATTTCCAATTTTGTCAGCAAAAAACAGTTTTTTTGACCAAAAAGCACCTTTACTCAGCCAAAACCCCATTTTTTTTGGCCAAAAAGTCGTGTTTTTATCTCAAGAGGTATTTTCATGAGCAAAAAGTGGGGGTTTCAGCAAACAGGTCACGCCGTCAGCGAAAAACCTGGTTTTGAGAGCCAAAATGGCCAATTTTTCAGTTTTTTGGGCTAAAAAGCTTTTTTTTCCAGCAAAACAGTGTTTTGGACACCTAAAATGTGCTTTTCTCGTCCAAAACTTGCGTTTAGCAGTGAAAACGTGGTGTTTTGAGCAAAAGAAAATTCTCAGCAAATTTCAAATTTTCTCAGCAAAAAACAGTTTTTTGGACCAAAAAGCACCTTTACTCAGCCAAAACCCCATTTTTTTTCGCCAAAAAGTCGTGTTTTTTATCTCAAGAGGTATTTTCATGAGCAAAAAGTGGGGGTTTCAGCCAACAGGTCACGCCGTCAGCGAAAAACCTGGTTTTGAGAGCCAAAATGGCCATTTTTCAGTTTTTTGGGCTAAAAAGCTTTTTTTTCCAGCAAAACAGTGTTTTGGACACCTAAAATGTGCTTTTCTCGTCCAAAACTTGCGTTTAGCAGTGAAAACGTGGTGTTTTGAGCAAAAGAAAATTCTCAGCAAATTTCAAATTTTCTCAGCAAAAAACAGTTTTTTGGACCAAAAAGCACCTTTACTCAGCCAAAACCCCATTTTTTTTCGCCAAAAAGTCGTGTTTTTTATCTCAAGAGGTATTTTCATGAGCAAAAAGTGGGGGTTTCAGCCAACAGGTCACGCCGTCAGCGAAAAACCTGGTTTTGAGAGCCAAAATGGCCATTTTTCAGTTTTTTGGGCTAAAAAGCTTTTTTTTCCAGCAAAACAGTGTTTTGGACACCTAAAATGTGCTTTTCTCGTCCAAAACTTGCGTTTAGCAGTGAAAACGTGGTGTTTTGAGCAAAAGAAAATTCTCAGCAAATTTCAAATTTTCTCAGCAAAAAACAGTTTTTTGGACCAAAAAGCACCTTTACTCAGCCAAAACCCCATTTTTTTTCGCCAAAAAGTCGTGTTTTTATCTCAAGAGGTATTTTCATGAGCAAAAAGTGGGGGTTTCAGCCAACAGGTCACGCCGTCAGCGAAAAACCTGGTTTTGAGAGCCAAAATGGCCATTTTTCAGTTTTTTGGGCTAAAAAGCTTTTTTTTCCAGCAAAACAGTGTTTTGGACACCTAAAATGTGCTTTTCTCGTCCAAAACTTGCGTTTAGCAGTGAAAACGTGGTGTTTTGAGCAAAAGAAAATTCTCAGCAAATTTCAAATTTTCTCAGCAAAAAACAGTTTTTTGGACCAAAAAGCACCTTTACTCAGCCAAAACCCCATTTTTTTTCGCCAAAAAGTCGTGTTTTTTATCTCAAGAGGTATTTTCATGAGCAAAAAGTGGGGGTTTCAGCCAACAGGTCACGCCGTCAGCGAAAAACCTGGTTTTGAGAGCCAAAATGGCCATTTTTCAGTTTTTTGGGCTAAAAAGCTTTTTTTTCCAGCAAAACAGTGTTTTGGACACCTAAAATGTGCTTTTCTCGTCCAAAACTTGCGTTTAGCAGTGAAAACGTGGTGTTTTGAGCAAAAGAAAATTCTCAGCAAATTTCAAATTTTCTCAGCAAAAAACAGTTTTTTGGACCAAAAAGCACCTTTACTCAGCCAAAACCCCATTTTTTTTCGCCAAAAAGTTGTGTTTTTATCTCAAGAGGTATTTTCATGAGCAAAAAGTGGGGGTTTCAGCCAACAGGTCACGCCGTCAGCGAAAAACCTGGTTTTGAGAGCCAAAATGGCCATTTTTCAGTTTTTTGGGCTAAAAAGCTTTTTTTTCCAGCAAAACAGTGTTTTGGACACCTAAAATGTGCTTTTCTCGTCCAAAACTTGCGTTTAGCAGTGAAAACGTGGTGTTTTGAGCAAAAGAAAATTCTCAGCAAATTTCAAATTTTCTCAGCAAAAAACAGTTTTTTGGACCAAAAAGCACCTTTACTCAGCCAAAACCCCATTTTTTTTCGCCAAAAAGTCGTGTTTTTTATCTCAAGAGGTATTTTCATGAGCAAAAAGTGGGGGTTTCAGCCAACAGGTCACGCCGTCAGCGAAAAACCTGGTTTTGAGAGCCAAAATGGCCATTTTTCAGTTTTTTGGGCTAAAAAGCTTTTTTTTCCAGCAAAACAGTGTTTTGGACACCTAAAATGTGCTTTTCTCGTCCAAAACTTGCGTTTAGCAGTGAAAACGTGGTGTTTTGAGCAAAAGAAAATTCTCAGCAAATTTCAAATTTTCTCAGCAAAAAACAGTTTTTTGGACCAAAAAGCACCTTTACTCAGCCAAAACCCCATTTTTTTTCGCCAAAAAGTCGTGTTTTTTATCTCAAGAGGTATTTTCATGAGCAAAAAGTGGGGGTTTCAGCCAACAGGTCACGCCGTCAGCGAAAAACCTGGTTTTGAGAGCCAAAATGGCCATTTTTCAGTTTTTTGGGCTAAAAAGCTTTTTTTTCCAGCAAAACAGTGTTTTGGACACCTAAAATGTGCTTTTCTCGTCCAAAACTTGCGTTTAGCAGTGAAAACGTGGTGTTTTGAGCGAAAGAAAATTCTCAGCAAATTTCAAATTTTCTCAGCAAAAAACAGTTTTTTGGACCAAAAAGCACCTTTACTCAGCCAAAACCCCATTTTTTTTCGCCAAAAAGTCGTGTTTTTATCTCAAGAGGTATTTTCATGAGCAAAAAGTGGGGGTTTCAGCCAACAGGTCACGCCGTCAGCGAAAAACCTGGTTTTGAGAGCCAAAATGGCCATTTTTCAGTTTTTTGGGCTAAAAAGCTTTTTTTTCCAGCAAAACAGTGTTTTGGACACCTAAAATGTGCTTTTCTCGTCCAAAACTTGCGTTTAGCAGTGAAAACGTGGTGTTTTGAGCAAAAGAAAATTCTCAGCAAATTTCAAATTTTCTCAGCAAAAAACAGTTTTTTGGACCAAAAAGCACCTTTACTCAGCCAAAACCCCATTTTTTTTCGCCAAAAAGTCGTGTTTTTATCTCAAGAGGTATTTTCATGAGCAAAAAGTGGGGGTTTCAGCCAACAAGTCACGCCGTCAGCGAAAAACCTGGTTTTGAGAGCCAAAATGGCCATTTTTCAGTTTTTTGGGCTAAAAAGCTTTTTTTTCCAGCAAAACAGTGTTTTGGACACCTAAAATGTGCTTTTCTCGTCCAAAACTTGCGTTTAGCAGTGAAAACGTGGTGTTTAGAGCAAAAGAAAATTCTCAGCAAATTTCAAATTTTCTCAGCAAAAAACAGTTTTTTGGACCAAAAAGCACCTTTACTCAGCCAAAACCCCATTTTTTTTCGCCAAAAAGTCGTGTTTTTATCTGAAGAGGTATTTTCATGAGCAAAAAGTGGGGGTTTCAGCCAACAGGTCACGCCGTCAGCGAAAAACCTGGTTTTGAGAGCCAAAATGGCCATTTTTCAGTTTTTTGGGCTAAAAAGGTTTTTTTTCCAGCAAAACAGTGTTTTGGACACCTAAAATGTGCTTTTCTCGTCCAAAACTTGCGTTTAGCAGTGAAAACGTGGTGTTTTGAGCAAAAGAAAATTCTCAGCAAATTTCAAATTTTCTCAGCAAAAAACAGTTTTTTGGACCAAAAAGCACCTTTACTCAGCCAAAACCCCATTTTTTTTCGCCAAAAAGTCGTGTTTTTATCTCAAGAGGTATTTTCATGAGCAAAAAGTGGGGTTTCAGCCAACAGGTCACGCCGTCAGCGAAAAACCTGGTTTTGAGAGCCAAAATGGCCATTTTTCAGTTTTTTGGGCTAAAAAGCTTTTTTTTCCAGCAAAACAGTGTTTTGGACACCTAAAATGTGCTTTTCTCGTCCAAAACTTGCGTTTAGCAGTGAAAACGTGGTGTTTTGAGCAAAAGAAAATTCTCAGCAAATTTCAAATTTTCTCAGCAAAAAACAGTTTTTTGGACCAAAAAGCACCTTTACTCAGCCAAAACCCCATTTTTTTTCGCCAAAAAGTCGTGTTTTTATCTCAAGAGGTATTTTCATGAGCAAAAAGTGGGGGTTTCAGCCAACAGGTCACGCCGTCAGCGAAAAACCTGGTTTTGAGAGCCAAAATGGCCATTTTTCAGTTTTTTGGGCTAAAAAGCTTTTTTTTCCAGCAAAACAGTGTTTTGGACACCTAAAATGTGCTTTTCTCGTCCAAAACTTGCGTTTAGCAGTGAAAACGTGGTGTTTTGAGCAAAAGAAAATTCTCAGCAAATTTCAAATTTTCTCAGCAAAAAACAGTTTTTTGGACCAAAAAGCACCTTTACTCAGCCAAAACCCCATTTTTTTTCGCCAAAAAGTCGTGTTTTTATCTCAAGAGGTATTTTCATGAGCAAAAAGTGGGGGTTTCAGCCAACAGGTCACGCCGTCAGCGAAAAACCCGGTTTTGAGAGCCAAAATGGCCATTTTTCAGTTTTTTGGGCTAAAAAGCTTTTTTTTCCAGCAAAACAGTGTTTTGGACACCTAAAATGTGCTTTTCTCGTCCAAAACTTGCGTTTAGCAGTGAAAACGTGGTGTTTTGAGCAAAAGAAAATTCTCAGCAAATTTCAAATTTTCTCAGCAAAAAACAGTTTTTTGGACCAAAAAGCACCTTTACTCAGCCAAAACCCCATTTTTTTTCGCCAAAAAGTCGTGTTTTTATCTCAAGAGGTATTTTCATGAGCAAAAAGTGGGGGTTTCAGCCAACAGGTCACGCCGTCAGCGAAAAACCTGGTTTTGAGAGCCAAAATGGCCATTTTTCAGTTTTTTGGGCTAAAAAGCTTTTTTTTCCAGCAAAACAGTGTTTTGGACACCTAAAATGTGCTTTTCTCGTCCAAAACTTGCGTTTAGCAGTGAAAACGTGGTGTTTTGAGCAAAAGAAAATTCTCAGCAAATTTCAAATTTTCTCAGCAAAAAACAGTTTTTTGGACCAAAAAGCACCTTTACTCAGCCAAAACCCCATTTTTTTTCGCCAAAAAGTCGTGTTTTTATCTCAAGAGGTATTTTCATGAGCAAAAAGTGGGGGTTTCAGCCAACAGGTCACGCCGTCAGCGAAAAACCTGGTTTTGAGAGCCAAAATGGCCATTTTTCAGTTTTTTGGGCTAAAAAGCTTTTTTTTCCAGCAAAACAGTGTTTTGGACACCTAAAATGTGCTTTTCTCGTCCAAAACTTGCGTTTAGCAGTGAAAACGTGGTGTTTTGAGCAAAAGAAAATTCTCAGCAAATTTCAAATTTTCTCAGCAAAAAACAGTTTTTTGGACCAAAAAGCACCTTTACTCAGCCAAAACCCCATTTTTTTTCGCCAAAAAGTCGTGTTTTTATCTCAAGAGGTATTTTCATGAGCAAAAAGTGGGGGTTTCAGCCAACAGGTCACGCCGTCAGCGAAAAACCTGGTTTTGAGAGCCAAAATGGCCATTTTTCAGTTTTTTGGGCTAAAAAGCTTTTTTTTCCAGCAAAACAGTGTTTTGGACACCTAAAATGTGCTTTTCTCGTCCAAAACTTGCGTTTAGCAGTGAAAACGTGGTGTTTTGAGCAAAAGAAAATTCTCAGCAAATTTCAAATTTTCTCAGCAAAAAACAGTTTTTTGGACCAAAAAGCACCTTTACTCAGCCAAAACCCCATTTTTTTTCGCCAAAAAGTCTTGTTGTTATCTCAAGAGGTATTTTCATGAGCAAAAAGTGGGGGTTTCAGCCAACAGGTCACGCCGTCAGCGAAAAACCTGGTTTTGAGAGCCAAAATGGCCATTTTTCAGTTTTTTGGGCTAAAAAGGTTTTTTTTCCAGCAAAACAGTGTTTTGGACACTTAAAATGTGCTTTTCTCGTCCAAAACTTGCGTTTAGCAGTGAAAACGTGGTGTTTTGAGCAAAAGAAAATTCTCAGCAAATTTCAAATTTTCTCAGCAAAAAACAGTTTTTTGGACCAAAAAGCACCTTTACTCAGCCAAAACCCCATTTTTTTTCGCCAAAAAGTCGTGTTTTTATCTCAAGAGGTATTTTCATGAGCAAAAAGTGGGGGTTTCAGCCAACAGGTCACGCCGTCAGCGAAAAACCTGGTTTTGAGAGCCAAAATGGCCATTTTTCAGTTTTTTGGGCTAAAAAGCTTTTTTTTCCAGCAAAACAGTGTTTTGGACACCTAAAATGTGCTTTTCTCGTCCAAAACTTGCGTTTAGCAGTGAAAACGTGGTGTTTTGAGCAAAAGAAAATTCTCAGCAAATTTCAAATTTTCTCAGCAAAAAACAGTTTTTTGGACCAAAAAGCACCTTTACTCAGCCAAAACCCCATTTTTTTTCGCCAAAAAGTCGTGTTTTTATCTCAAGAGGTATTTTCATGAGCAAAAAGTGGGGGTTTCAGCCAACAGGTCACGCCGTCAGCGAAAAACCTGGTTTTGAGAGCCAAAATGGCCATTTTTCAGTTTTTTGGGCTAAAAAGCTTTTTTTTCCAGCAAAACAGTGTTTTGGACACCTAAAATGTGCTTTTCTCGTCCAAAACTTGCGTTGAGCAGTGAAAACGTGGTGTTTTGAGCAAAAGAAAATTCTCAGCAAATTTCAAATTTTCTCAGCAAAAAACAGTTTTTTGGACCAAAAAGCACCTTTACTCAGCCAAAACCCCATTTTTTTTCGCCAAAAAGTCGTGTTTTTATCTGAAGAGGTATTTTCATGAGCAAAAAGTGGGGGTTTCAGCCAACAGGTCACGCCGTCAGCGAAAAACCTGGTTTTGAGAGCCAAAATGGCCATTTTTCAGTTTTTTGGGCTAAAAAGGTTTTTTTTCCAGCAAAACAGTGTTTTGGACACCTAAAATGTGCTTTTCTCGTCCAAAACTTGCGTTTAGCAGTGAAAACGTGGTGTTTTGAGCAAAAGAAAATTCTCAGCAAATTTCAAATTTTCTCAGCAAAAAACAGTTTTTTGGACCAAAAAGCACCTTTACTCAGCCAAAACCCCATTTTTTTTCGCCAAAAAGTCGTGTTTTTATCTCAAGAGGTATTTTCATGAGCAAAAAGTGGGGGTTTCAGCCAACAGGTCACGCCGTCAGCGAAAAACCTGGTTTTGAGAGCCAAAATGGCCATTTTTCAGTTTTTTGGGCTAAAAAGCTTTTTTTTCCAGCAAAACAGTGTTTTGTGGACACCTAAAATGTGCTTTTCTCGTCCAAAACTTGCGTTGAGCAGTGAAAACGTGGTGTTTTGAGCGAAAGAAAATTCTCAGCAAATTTCAAATTTTCTCAGCAAAAAACAGTTTTTTGGACCAAAAAGCACCTTTACTCAGCCAAAACCCCATTTTTTTTCTCCAAAAAGTCGTGTTTTTATCTCAAGAGGTATTTTCATGAGCAAAAAGTGGGGGTTTCAGCCAACAGGTCACGCCGTCAGCGAAAAACCTGGTTTTGAGAGCCAAAATGGCCATTTTTCAGTTTTTTGGGCTAAAAAGCTTTTTTTTCCAGCAAAACAGTGTTTTGGACACCTAAAATGTGCTTTTCTCGTCCAAAACTTGCGTTGAGCAGTGAAAACGTGGTGTTTTGAGCAAAAGAAAATTCTCAGCAAATTTCAAATTTTCTCAGCAAAAAACAGTTTTTTGGACCAAAAAGCACCTTTACTCAGCCAAAACCCCATTTTTTTTCGCCAAAAAGTCGTGTTTTTATCTCAAGAGGTATTTTCATGAGCAAAAAGTGGGGGTTTCAGCCAACAGGTCACGCCGTCAGCGAAAAACCTGGTTTTGAGAGCCAAAATGGCCATTTTTCAGTTTTTTGGGCTAAAAAGCTTTTTTTTCCAGCAAAACAGTGTTTTGGACACCTAAAATATGCTTTTCTCGTCCAAAACTTGCGTTGAGCAGTGAAAACGTGGTGTTTTGAGCAAAAGAAAATTCTCAGCAAATTTCAAATTTTCTCAGCAAAAAACAGTTTTTTGGACCAAAAAGCACCTTTACTCAGCCAAAACCCCATTTTTTTTCGCCAAAAAGTCGTGTTTTTATCTCAAGAGGTATTTTCATGAGCAAAAAGTGGGGGTTTCAGCCAACAGGTCACGCCGTCAGCGAAAAACCTGGTTTTGAGAGCCAAAATGGCCATTTTTCAGTTTTTTGGGCTAAAAAGCTTTTTTTTCCAGCAAAACAGTGTTTTGGACACCTAAAATGTGCTTTTCTCGTCAAAACTTGCGTTGAGCAGTGAAAACGTGGTGTTTTGAGCAAAAGAAAATTCTCAGCAAATTTCAAATTTTCTCAGCAAAAAACAGTTTTTTGGACCAAAAAGCACCTTTACTCAGCCAAAACCCCATTTTTTTTCGCCAAAAAGTCGTGTTTTTATCTCAAGAGGTATTTTCATGAGCAAAAAGTGGGGGTTTCAGCCAACAGGTCACGCCGTCAGCGAAAAACCTGGTTTTGAGAGCCAAAATGGCCATTTTTCAGTTTTTTGGGCTAAAAAGCTTTTTTTTCCAGCAAAACAGTGTTTTGGACACCTAAAATGTGCTTTTCTCGTCCAAAACTTGCGTTTAGCAGTGAAAACGTGGTGTTTTGAGCAAAAGAAAATTCTCAGCAAATTTCAAATTTTCTCAGCAAAAAACAGTTTTTTGGACCAAAAAGCACCTTTACTCAGCCAAAACCCCATTTTTTTTCGCCAAAAAGTCTTGTTGTTATCTCAAGAGGTATTTTCATGAGCAAAAAGTGGGGGTTTCAGCCAACAGGTCACGCCGTCAGCGAAAAACCTGGTTTTGAGAGCCAAAATGGCCATTTTTCAGTTTTTTGGGCTAAAAAGGTTTTTTTTCCAGCAAAACAGTGTTTTGGACACTTAAAATGTGCTTTTCTCGTCCAAAACTTGCGTTTAGCAGTGAAAACGTGGTGTTTTGAGCAAAAGAAAATTCTCAGCAAATTTCAAATTTTCTCAGCAAAAAACAGTTTTTTGGACCAAAAAGCACCTTTACTCAGCCAAAACCCCATTTTTTTTCGCCAAAAAGTCGTGTTTTTATCTCAAGAGGTATTTTCATGAGCAAAAAGTGGGGGTTTCAGCCAACAGGTCACGCCGTCAGCGAAAAACCTGGTTTTGAGAGCCAAAATGGCCATTTTTCAGTTTTTTGGGCTAAAAAGCTTTTTTTTCCAGCAAAACAGTGTTTTGGACACCTAAAATGTGCTTTTCTCGTCCAAAACTTGCGTTGAGCAGTGAAAACGTGGTGTTTTGAGCAAAAGAAAATTCTCAGCAAATTTCAAATTTTCTCAGCAAAAAACAGTTTTTTGGACCAAAAAGCACCTTTACTCAGCCAAAACCCCATTTTTTTTCGCCAAAAAGTCGTGTTTTTATCTCAAGAGGTATTTTCATGAGCAAAAAGTGGGGGTTTCAGCCAACAGGTCACGCCGTCAGCGAAAAACCTGGTTTTGAGAGCCAAAATGGCCATTTTTCAGTTTTTTGGGCTAAAAAGCTTTTTTTTCCAGCAAAACAGTGTTTTGGACACCTAAAATGTGCTTTTCTCGTCCAAAACTTGCGTTGAGCAGTGAAAACGTGGTGTTTTGAGCAAAAGAAAATTCTCAGCAAATTTCAAATTTTCTCAGCAAAAAACAGTTTTTTGGACCAAAAAGCACCTTTACTCAGCCAAAACCCCATTTTTTTTCGCCAAAAAGTCGTGTTTTTATCTGAAGAGGTATTTTCATGAGCAAAAAGTGGGGGTTTCAGCCAACAGGTCACGCCGTCAGCGAAAAACCTGGTTTTGAGAGCCAAAATGGCCATTTTTCAGTTTTTTGGGCTAAAAAGGTTTTTTTTCCAGCAAAACAGTGTTTTGGACACCTAAAATGTGCTTTTCTCGTCCAAAACTTGCGTTTAGCAGTGAAAACGTGGTGTTTTGAGCAAAAGAAAATTCTCAGCAAATTTCAAATTTTCTCAGCAAAAAACAGTTTTTTGGACCAAAAAGCACCTTTACTCAGCCAAAACCCCATTTTTTTTCGCCAAAAAGTCGTGTTTTTATCTCAAGAGGTATTTTCATGAGCAAAAAGTGGGGGTTTCAGCCAACAGGTCACGCCGTCAGCGAAAAACCTGGTTTTGAGAGCCAAAATGGCCATTTTTCAGTTTTTTGGGCTAAAAAGCTTTTTTTTCCAGCAAAACAGTGTTTTGTGGACACCTAAAATGTGCTTTTCTCGTCCAAAACTTGCGTTGAGCAGTGAAAACGTGGTGTTTTGAGCGAAAGAAAATTCTCAGCAAATTTCAAATTTTCTCAGCAAAAAACAGTTTTTTGGACCAAAAAGCACCTTTACTCAGCCAAAACCCCATTTTTTTTCTCCAAAAAGTCGTGTTTTTATCTCAAGAGGTATTTTCATGAGCAAAAAGTGGGGGTTTCAGCCAACAGGTCACGCCGTCAGCGAAAAACCTGGTTTTGAGAGCCAAAATGGCCATTTTTCAGTTTTTTGGGCTAAAAAGCTTTTTTTTCCAGCAAAACAGTGTTTTGGACACCTAAAATGTGCTTTTCTCGTCCAAAACTTGCGTTGAGCAGTGAAAACGTGGTGTTTTGAGCAAAAGAAAATTCTCAGCAAATTTCAAATTTTCTCAGCAAAAAACAGTTTTTTGGACCAAAAAGCACCTTTACTCAGCCAAAACCCCATTTTTTTTCGCCAAAAAGTCGTGTTTTTATCTCAAGAGGTATTTTCATGAGCAAAAAGTGGGGGTTTCAGCCAACAGGTCACGCCGTCAGCGAAAAACCTGGTTTTGAGAGCCAAAATGGCCATTTTTCAGTTTTTTGGGCTAAAAAGCTTTTTTTTCCAGCAAAACAGTGTTTTGGACACCTAAAATATGCTTTTCTCGTCCAAAACTTGCGTTGAGCAGTGAAAACGTGGTGTTTTGAGCAAAAGAAAATTCTCAGCAAATTTCAAATTTTCTCAGCAAAAAACAGTTTTTTGGACCAAAAAGCACCTTTACTCAGCCAAAACCCCATTTTTTTTCGCCAAAAAGTCGTGTTTTTATCTCAAGAGGTATTTTCATGAGCAAAAAGTGGGGGTTTCAGCCAACAGGTCACGCCGTCAGCGAAAAACCTGGTTTTGAGAGCCAAAATGGCCATTTTTCAGTTTTTTGGGCTAAAAAGCTTTTTTTTCCAGCAAAACAGTGTTTTGGACACCTAAAATATGCTTTTCTCGTCCAAAACTTGCGTTGAGCAGTGAAAACGTGGTGTTTTGAGCAAAAGAAAATTCTCAGCAAATTTCAAATTTTCTCAGCAAAAAACAGTTTTTTGGACCAAAAAGCACCTTTACTCAGCCAAAACCCCATTTTTTTTCGCCAAAAAGTCGTGTTTTTATCTCAAGAGGTATTTTCATGAGCAAAAAGTGGGGGTTTCAGCCAACAGGTCACGCCGTCAGCGAAAAACCTGGTTTTGAGAGCCAAAATGGCCATTTTTCAGTTTTTTGGGCTAAAAAGCTTTTTTTTCCAGCAAAACAGTGTTTTGGACACCTAAAATGTGCTTTTCTCGTCAAAACTTGCGTTGAGCAGTGAAAACGTGGTGTTTTGAGCAAAAGAAAATTCTCAGCAAATTTCAAATTTTCTCAGCAAAAAACAGTTTTTTGGACCAAAAAGCACCTTTACTCAGCCAAAACCCCATTTTTTTTCGCCAAAAAGTCGTGTTTTTATCTCAAGAGGTATTTTCATGAGCAAAAAGTGGGGGTTTCAGCCAACAGGTCACGCCGTCAGCGAAAAACCTGGTTTTGAGAGCCAAAATGGCCATTTTTCAGTTTTTTGGGCTAAAAAGCTTTTTTTTCCAGCAAAACAGTGTTTTGGACACCTAAAATGTGCTTTTCTCGTCCAAAACTTGCGTTGAGCAGTGAAAACGTGGTGTTTTGAGCAAAAGAAAATTCTCAGCAAATTTCAAATTTTCTCAGCAAAAAACAGTTTTTTGGACCAAAAAGCACCTTTACTCAGCCAAAACCCCATTTTTTTTCGCCAAAAAGTCGTGTTTTTATCTCAAGAGGTATTTTCATGAGCAAAAAGTGGGGGTTTCAGCCAACAGGTCACGCCGTCAGCGAAAAACCTGGTTTTGAGAGCCAAAATGGCCATTTTTCAGTTTTTTGGGCTAAAAAGCTTTTTTTTCCAGCAAAACAGTGTTTTGGACACCTAAAATGTGCTTTTCTCGTCCAAAACTTGCGTTGAGCAGTGAAAACGTGGTGTTTTGAGCAAAAGAAAATTCTCAGCAAATTTCAAATTTTCTCAGCAAAAAACAGTTTTTTGGACCAAAAAGCACCTTTACTCAGCCAAAACCCCATTTTTTTTCGCCAAAAAGTCGTGTTTTTATCTCAAGAGGTATTTTCATGAGCAAAAAGTGGGGGTTTCAGCCAACAGGTCACGCCGTCAGCGAAAAACCTGGTTTTGAGAGCCAAAATGGCCATTTTTCAGTTTTTTGGGCTAAAAAGCTTTTTTTTCCAGCAAAACAGTGTTTTGGACACCTAAAATGTGCTTTTCTCGTCCAAAACTTGCGTTGAGCAGTGAAAACGTGGTGTTTTGAGCAAAAGAAAATTCTCAGCAAATTTCAAATTTTCTCAGCAAAAAACAGTTTTTTGGACCAAAAAGCACCTTTACTCAGCCAAAACCCCATTTTTTTTCGCCAAAAAGTCGTGTTTTTATCTCAAGAGGTATTTTCATGAGCAAAAAGTGGGGGTTTCAGCCAACAGGTCACGCCGTCAGCGAAAAACCTGGTTTTGAGAGCCAAAATGGCCATTTTTCAGTTTTTTGGGCTAAAAAGCTTTTTTTTCCAGCAAAACAGTGTTTTGGACACCTAAAATGTGCTTTTCTCGTCCAAAACTTGCGTTGAGCAGTGAAAACGTGGTGTTTTGAGCAAAAGAAAATTCTCAGCAAATTTCAAATTTTCTCAGCAAAAAACAGTTTTTTGGACCAAAAAGCACCTTTACTCAGCCAAAACCCCATTTTTTTTCGCCAAAAAGTCGTGTTTTTATCTCAAGAGGTATTTTCATGAGCAAAAAGTGGGGGTTTCAGCCAACAGGTCACGCCGTCAGCGAAAAACCTGGTTTTGAGAGCCAAAATGGCCATTTTTCAGTTTTTTGGGCTAAAAAGCTTTTTTTTCCAGCAAAACAGTGTTTTGGACACCTAAAATGTGCTTTTCTCGTCAAAACTTGCGTTGAGCAGTGAAAACGTGGTGTTTTGAGCAAAAGAAAATTCTCAGCAAATTTCAAATTTTCTCAGCAAAAAACAGTTTTTTGGACCAAAAAGCACCTTTACTCAGCCAAAACCCCATTTTTTTTCGCCAAAAAGTCGTGTTTTTATCTCAAGAGGTATTTTCATGAGCAAAAAGTGGGGGTTTCAGCCAACAGGTCACGCCGTCAGCGAAAAACCTGGTTTTGAGAGCCAAAATGGCCATTTTTCAGTTTTTTGGGCTAAAAAGCTTTTTTTTCCAGCAAAACAGTGTTTTGGACACCTAAAATGTGCTTTTCTCGTCCAAAACTTGCGTTGAGCAGTGAAAACGTGGTGTTTTGAGCAAAAGAAAATTCTCAGCAAATTTCAAATTTTCTCAGCAAAAAACAGTTTTTTGGACCAAAAAGCACCTTTACTCAGCCAAAACCCCATTTTTTTTCGCCAAAAAGTCGTGTTTTTATCTCAAGAGGTATTTTCATGAGCAAAAAGTGGGGGTTTCAGCCAACAGGTCACGCCGTCAGCGAAAAACCTGGTTTTGAGAGCCAAAATGGCCATTTTTCAGTTTTTTGGGCTAAAAAGCTTTTTTTTCCAGCAAAACAGTGTTTTGGACACCTAAAATGTGCTTTTCTCGTCCAAAACTTGCGTTGAGCAGTGAAAACGTGGTGTTTTGAGCAAAAGAAAATTCTCAGCAAATTTCAAATTTTCTCAGCAAAAAACAGTTTTTTGGACCAAAAAGCACCTTTACTCAGCCAAAACCCCATTTTTTTTCGCCAAAAAGTCGTGTTTTTATCTCAAGAGGTATTTTCATGAGCAAAAAGTGGGGGTTTCAGCCAACAGGTCACGCCGTCAGCGAAAAACCTGGTTTTGAGAGCCAAAATGGCCATTTTTCAGTTTTTTGGGCTAAAAAGCTTTTTTTTCCAGCAAAACAGTGTTTTGGACACCTAAAATGTGCTTTTCTCGTCCAAAACTTGCGTTTAGCAGTGAAAACGTGGTGTTTTGAGCAAAAGAAAATTCTCAGCAAATTTCAAATTTTCTCAGCAAAAAACAGTTTTTTGGACCAAAAAGCACCTTTACTCAGCCAAAACCCCATTTTTTTTCGCCAAAAAGTCGTGTTTTTATCTCAAGAGGTATTTTCATGAGCAAAAAGTGGGGGTTTCAGCCAACAGGTCACGCCGTCAGCGAAAAACCTGGTTTTGAGAGCCAAAATGGCCATTTTTCAGTTTTTTGGGCTAAAAAGCTTTTTTTTCCAGCAAAACAGTGTTTTGGACACCTAAAATGTGCTTTTCTCGTCCAAAACTTGCGTTTAGCAGTGAAAACGTGGTGTTTTGAGCAAAAGAAAATTCTCAGCAAATTTCAAATTTTCTCAGCAAAAAACAGTTTTTTGGACCAAAAAGCACCTTTACTCAGCCAAAACCCCATTTTTTTTCGCCAAAAAGTCGTGTTTTTATCTCAAGAGGTATTTTCATGAGCAAAAAGTGGGGGTTTCAGCCAACAGGTCACGCCGTCAGCGAAAAACCTGGTTTTGAGAGCCAAAATGGCCATTTTTCAGTTTTTTGGGCTAAAAAGCTTTTTTTTCCAGCAAAACAGTGTTTTGGACACCTAAAATGTGCTTTTCTCGTCCAAAACTTGCGTTTAGCAGTGAAAACGTGGTGTTTTGAGCAAAAGAAAATTCTCAGCAAATTTCAAATTTTCTCAGCAAAAAACAGTTTTTTGGACCAAAAAGCACCTTTACTCAGCCAAAACCCCATTTTTTTTCGCCAAAAAGTCGTGTTTTTATCTCAAGAGGTATTTTCATGAGCAAAAAGTGGGGGTTTCAGCCAACAGGTCACGCCGTCAGCGAAAAACCTGGTTTTGAGAGCCAAAATGGCCATTTTTCAGTTTTTTGGGCTAAAAAGCTTTTTTTCCAGCAAAACAGTGTTTTGGACACCTAAAATGTGCTTTTCTCGTCCAAAACTTGCGTTGAGCAGTGAAAACGTGGTGTTTTGAGCAAAAGAAAATTCTCAGCAAATTTCAAATTTTCTCAGCAAAAAACAGTTTTTTGGACCAAAAAGCACCTTTACTCAGCCAAAACCCCATTTTTTTTCGCCAAAAAGTCGTGTTTTTATCTCAAGAGGTATTTTCATGAGCAAAAAGTGGGGGTTTCAGCCAACAGGTCACGCCGTCAGCGAAAAACCTGGTTTTGAGAGCCAAAATGGCCATTTTTCAGTTTTTTGGGCTAAAAAGCTTTTTTTTCCAGCAAAACAGTGTTTTGGACACCTAAAATGTGCTTTTCTCGTCCAAAACTTGCGTTGAGCAGTGAAAACGTGGTGTTTTGAGCAAAAGAAAATTCTCAGCAAATTTCAAATTTTCTCAGCAAAAAACAGTTTTTTGGACCAAAAAGCACCTTTACTCAGCCAAAACCCCATTTTTTTTCGCCAAAAAGTCGTGTTTTTATCTCGAGGTATTTTCATGAGCAAAAAGTGGGGGTTTCAGCCAACAGGTCACGCCGTCAGCGAAAAACCTGGTTTTGAGAGCCAAAATGGCCATTTTTCAGTTTTTTGGGCTAAAAAGCTTTTTTTTCCAGCAAAACAGTGTTTTGGACACCTAAAATGTGCTTTTCTCGTCCAAAACTTGCGTTGAGCAGTGAAAACGTGGTGTTTTGAGCAAAAGAAAATTCTCAGCAAATTTCAAATTTTCTCAGCAAAAAACAGTTTTTTGGACCAAAAAGCACCTTTACTCAGCCAAAACCCCATTTTTTTTCGCCAAAAAGTCGTGTTTTTATCTCAAGAGGTATTTTCATGAGCAAAAAGTGGGGGTTTCAGCCAACAGGTCACGCCGTCAGCGAAAAACCTGGTTTTGAGAGCCAAAATGGCCATTTTTCAGTTTTTTGGGCTAAAAAGCTTTTTTTTCCAGCAAAACAGTGTTTTGGACACCTAAAATGTGCTTTTCTCGTCCAAAACTTGCGTTGAGCAGTGAAAACGTGGTGTTTTGAGCAAAAGAAAATTCTCAGCAAATTTCAAATTTTCTCAGCAAAAAACAGTTTTTTGGACCAAAATTAAAAGCACCTATACTCAGCCAAAACCCCATTTTTTTTCGCCAAAAAGTCGTGTTTTTATCTCAAGAGGTATTTTCATGAGCAAAAAGTGGGGGTTTCAGCCAACAGGTCACGCCGTCAGCGAAAAACCTGGTTTTGAGAGCCAAAATGGCCATTTTTCAGTTTTTTGGGCTAAAAAGCTTTTTTTTCCAGCAAAACAGTGTTTTGGACACCTAAAATGTGCTTTTCTCGTCCAAAACTTGCGTTTAGCAGTGAAAACGTGGTGTTTTGAGCAAAAGAAAATTCTCAGCAAATTTCAAATTTTCTCAGCAAAAAACAGTTTTTTGGACCAAAAAGCACCTTTACTCAGCCAAAACCCCATTTTTTTTCGCCAAAAAGTCGTGTTTTTATCTCAAGAGGTATTTTCATGAGCAAAAAGTGGGGGTTTCAGCCAACAGGTCACGCCGTCAGCGAAAAACCTGGTTTTGAGAGCCAAAATGGCCATTTTTCAGTTTTTTGGGCTAAAAAGCTTTTTTTTCCAGCAAAACAGTGTTTTGGACACCTAAAATGTGCTTTTCTCGTCCAAAACTTGCGTTTAGCAGTGAAAACGTGGTGTTTTGAGCAAAAGAAAATTCTCAGCAAATTTCAAATTTTCTCAGCAAAAAACAGTTTTTTGGACCAAAAAGCACCTTTACTCAGCCAAAACCCCATTTTTTTTCGCCAAAAAGTCGTGTTTTTATCTCAAGAGGTATTTTCATGAGCAAAAAGTGGGGGTTTCAGCCAACAGGTCACGCCGTCAGCGAAAAACCTGGTTTTGAGAGCCAAAATGGCCATTTTTCAGTTTTTTGGGCTAAAAAGCTTTTTTTTCCAGCAAAACAGTGTTTTGGACACCTAAAATGTGCTTTTCTCGTCCAAAACTTGCGTTTAGCAGTGAAAACGTGGTGTTTTGAGCAAAAGAAAATTCTCAGCAAATTTCAAATTTTCTCAGCAAAAAACAGTTTTTTGGACCAAAAAGCACCTTTACTCAGCCAAAACCCCATTTTTTTTCGCCAAAAAGTCGTGTTTTTATCTCAAGAGGTATTTTCATGAGCAAAAAGTGGGGGTTTCAGCCAACAGGTCACGCCATCAGCGAAAAACCTGGTTTTGAGAGCCAAAATGGCCATTTTTCAGTTTTTTGGGCTAAAAAGCTTTTTTTTCCAGCAAAACAGTGTTTTGGACACCTAAAATGTGCTTTTCTCGTCCAAAACTTGCGTTGAGCAGTGAAAACGTGGTGTTTTGAGCAAAAGAAAATTCTCAGCAAATTTCAAATTTTCTCAGCAAAAAACAGTTTTTTGGACCAAAAAGCACCTTTACTCAGCCAAAACCCCATTTTTTTTCGCCAAAAAGTCGTGTTTTTATCTCAAGAGGTATTTTCATGAGCAAAAAGTGGGGGTTTCAGCCAACAGGTCACGCCGTCAGCGAAAAACCTGGTTTTGAGAGCCAAAATGGCCATTTTTCAGTTTTTTGGGCTAAAAAGCTTTTTTTTCCAGCAAAACAGTGTTTTGGACACCTAAAATGTGCTTTTCTCGTCCAAAACTTGCGTTTAGCAGTGAAAACGTGGTGTTTTGAGCAAAAGAAAATTCTCAGCAAATTTCAAATTTTCTCAGCAAAAAACAGTTTTTTGGACCAAAAAGCACCTTTACTCAGCCAAAACCCCATTTTTTTTCGCCAAAAAGTCGTGTTTTTATCTCAAGAGGTATTTTCATGAGCAAAAAGTGGGGGTTTCAGCCAACAGGTCACGCCGTCAGCGAAAAACCTGGTTTTGAGAGCCAAAATGGCCATTTTTCAGTTTTTTGGGCTAAAAAGCTTTTTTTTCCAGCAAAACAGTGTTTTGGACACCTAAAATGTGCTTTTCTCGTCCAAAACTTGCGTTTAGCAGTGAAAACGTGGTGTTTTGAGCAAAAGAAAATTCTCAGCAAATTTCAAATTTTCTCAGCAAAAAACAGTTTTTTGGACCAAAAAGCACCTTTACTCAGCCAAAACCCCATTTTTTTTCGCCAAAAAGTCGTGTTTTTATCTCAAGAGGTATTTTCATGAGCAAAAAGTGGGGGTTTCAGCCAACAGGTCACGCCGTCAGCGAAAAACCTGGTTTTGAGAGCCAAAATGGCCATTTTTCAGTTTTTTGGGCTAAAAAGCTTTTTTTTCCAGCAAAACAGTGTTTTGGACACCTAAAATGTGCTTTTCTCGTCCAAAACTTGCGTTTAGCAGTGAAAACGTGGTGTTTTGAGCAAAAGAAAATTCTCAGCAAATTTCAAATTTTCTCAGCAAAAAACAGTTTTTTGGACCAAAAAGCACCTTTACTCAGCCAAAACCCCATTTTTTTTCGCCAAAAAGTCGTGTTTTTATCTCAAGAGGTATTTTCATGAGCAAAAAGTGGGGGTTTCAGCCAACAGGTCACGCCGTCAGCGAAAAACCTGGTTTTGAGAGCCAAAATGGCCATTTTTCAGTTTTTTGGGCTAAAAAGCTTTTTTTTCCAGCAAAACAGTGTTTTGGACACCTAAAATGTGCTTTTCTCGTCAAAACTTGCGTTGAGCAGTGAAAACGTGGTGTTTTGAGCAAAAGAAAATTCTCAGCAAATTTCAAATTTTCTCAGCAAAAAACAGTTTTTTGGACCAAAAAGCACCTTTACTCAGCCAAAACCCCATTTTTTTTCGCCAAAAAGTCGTGTTTTTATCTCAAGAGGTATTTTCATGAGCAAAAAGTGGGGGTTTCAGCCAACAGGTCACGCCGTCAGCGAAAAACCTGGTTTTGAGAGCCAAAATGGCCATTTTTCAGTTTTTTGGGCTAAAAAGCTTTTTTTTCCAGCAAAACAGTGTTTTGGACACCTAAAATGTGCTTTTCTCGTCCAAAACTTGCGTTTAGCAGTGAAAACGTGGTGTTTTGAGCAAAAGAAAATTCTCAGCAAATTTCAAATTTTCTCAGCAAAAAACAGTTTTTTGGACCAAAAAGCACCTTTACTCAGCCAAAACCCCATTTTTTTTCGCCAAAAAGTCGTGTTTTTATCTCAAGAGGTATTTTCATGAGCAAAAAGTGGGGGTTTCAGCCAACAGGTCACGCCGTCAGCGAAAAACCTGGTTTTGAGAGCCAAAATGGCCATTTTTCAGTTTTTTGGGCTAAAAAGCTTTTTTTTCCAGCAAAACAGTGTTTTGGACACCTAAAATGTGCTTTTCTCGTCCAAAACTTGCGTTGAGCAGTGAAAACGTGGTGTTTTGAGCAAAAGAAAATTCTCAGCAAATTTCAAATTTTCTCAGCAAAAAACAGTTTTTTGGACCAAAAAGCACCTTTACTCAGCCAAAACCCCATTTTTTTTCGCCAAAAAGTCGTGTTTTTATCTCAAGAGGTATTTTCATGAGCAAAAAGTGGGGGTTTCAGCCAACAGGTCACGCCGTCAGCGAAAAACCTGGTTTTGAGAGCCAAAATGGCCATTTTTCAGTTTTTTGGGCTAAAAAGCTTTTTTTCCCAGCAAAACAGTGTTTTGGACACCTAAAATGTGCTTTTCTCGTCCAAAACTTGCGTTTAGCAGTGAAAACGTGGTGTTTTGAGCAAAAGAAAATTCTCAGCAAATTTCAAATTTTCTCAGCAAAAAACAGTTTTTTGGACCAAAAAGCACCTTTACTCAGCCAAAACCCCATTTTTTTTCGCCAAAAAGTCGTGTTTTTATCTCAAGAGGTATTTTCATGAGCAAAAAGTGGGGGTTTCAGCCAACAGGTCACGCCGTCAGCGAAAAACCTGGTTTTGAGAGCCAAAATGGCCATTTTTCAGTTTTTTGGGCTAAAAAGCTTTTTTTTCCAGCAAAACAGTGTTTTGGACACCTAAAATGTGCTTTTCTCGTCCAAAACTTGCGTTTAGCAGTGAAAACGTGTTTTGAGCAAAAGAAAATTCTCAGCAAATTTCAAATTTTCTCAGCAAAAAACAGTTTTTTGGACCAAAAAGCACCTTTACTCAGCCAAAACCCCATTTTTTTTCGCCAAAAAGTCGTGTTTTTATCTCAAGAGGTAATTTCATGAGCAAAAAGTGGGGGTTTCAGCCAACAGGTCACGCCGTCAGCGAAAAACCTGGTTTTGAGAGCCAAAATGGCCATTTTTCAGTTTTTTGGGCTAAAAAGCTTTTTTTTCCAGCAAAACAGTGTTTTGGACACCTAAAATGTGCTTTTCTCGTCCAAAACTTGCGTTTAGCAGTGAAAACGTGGTGTTTTGAGCAAAAGAAAATTCTCAGCAAATTTCAAATTTTCTCAGCAAAAAACAGTTTTTTGGACCAAAAAGCACCTTTACTCAGCCAAAACCCCATTTTTTTTCGCCAAAAAGTCGTGTTTTTATCTCAAGAGGTATTTTCATGAGCAAAAAGTGGGGGTTTCAGCCAACAGGTCACGCCGTCAGCGAAAAACCTGGTTTTGAGAGCCAAAATGGCCATTTTTCAGTTTTTTGGGCTAAAAAGCTTTTTTTTCCAGCAAAACAGTGTTTTGGACACCTAAAATGTGCTTTTCTCGTCCAAAACTTGCGTTGAGCAGTGAAAACGTGGTGTTTTGAGCAAAAGAAAATTCTCAGCAAATTTCAAATTTTCTCAGCAAAAAACAGTTTTTTGGACCAAAAAGCACCTTTACTCAGCCAAAACCCCATTTTTTTTCGCCAAAAAGTCGTGTTTTTATCTCAAGAGGTATTTTCATGAGCAAAAAGTGGGGGTTTCAGCCAACAGGTCACGCCATCAGCGAAAAACCTGGTTTTGAGAGCCAAAATGGCCATTTTTCAGTTTTTTGGGCTAAAAAGCTTTTTTTTCCAGCAAAACAGTGTTTTGGACACCTAAAATGTGCTTTTCTCGTCCAAAACTTGCGTTTAGCAGTGAAAACGTGGTGTTTTGAGCAAAAGAAAATTCTCAGCAAATTTCAAATTTTCTCAGCAAAAAACAGTTTTTTGGACCAAAAAGCACCTTTACTCAGCCAAAACCCCATTTTTTTTCGCCAAAAAGTCGTGTTTTTATCTCAAGAGGTATTTTCATGAGCAAAAAGTGGGGGTTTCAGCCAACAGGTCACGCCGTCAGCGAAAAACCTGGTTTTGAGAGCCAAAATGGCCATTTTTCAGTTTTTTGGGCTAAAAAGCTTTTTTTTCCAGCAAAACAGTGTTTTGGACACCTAAAATGTGCTTTTCTCGTCCAAAACTTGCGTTGAGCAGTGAAAACGTGGTGTTTTGAGCAAAAGAAAATTCTCAGCAAATTTCAAATTTTCTCAGCAAAAAACAGTTTTTTGGACCAAAAAGCACCTTTACTCAGCCAAAACCCCATTTTTTTTCGCCAAAAAGTCGTGTTTTTATCTCAAGAGGTATTTTCATGAGCAAAAAGTGGGGGTTTCAGCCAACAGGTCACGCCGTCAGCGAAAAACCTGGTTTTGAGAGCCAAAATGGCCATTTTTCAGTTTTTTGGGCTAAAAAGCTTTTTTTTCCAGCAAAACAGTGTTTTGGACACCTAAAATGTGCTTTTCTCGTCCAAAACTTGCGTTGAGCAGTGAAAACGTGGTGTTTTGAGCAAAAGAAAATTCTCAGCAAATTTCAAATTTTCTCAGCAAAAAACAGTTTTTTGGACCAAAAAGCACCTTTACTCAGCCCAAACCCCATTTTTTTTCGCCAAAAAGTCGTGTTTTTATCTCAAGAGGTATTTTCATGAGCAAAAAGTGGGGGTTTCAGCCAACAGGTCACGCCGTCAGCGAAAAACCTGGTTTTGAGAGCCAAAATGGCCATTTTTCAGTTTTTTGGGCTAAAAAGCTTTTTTTTCCAGCAAAACAGTGTTTTGGACACCTAAAATGTGCTTTTCTCGTCCAAAACTTGCGTTGAGCAGTGAAAACGTGGTATTTTGAGCAAAAGAAAATTCTCAGCAAATTTCAAACTTTCTCAGCAAAAAACAGTTTTTTGGACCAAAAAGCACCTTTACTCAGCCAAAACCCCATTTTTTTTCGCCAAAAAGTCGTGTTTTTATCTCAAGAGGTATTTTCATGAGCAAAAAGTGGGGGTTTCAGCCAACAGGTCACGCCGTCAGCGAAAAACCTGGTTTTGAGAGCCAAAATGGCCATTTTTCAGTTTTTTGGGCTAAAAAGCTTTTTTTTCCAGCAAAACAGTGTTTTGGACACCTAAAATGTGCTTTTCTCGTCCAAAACTTGCGTTTAGCAGTGAAAACGTGGTGTTTTGAGCAAAACAAAATTCTCAGCAAATTTCAAATTTTCTCAGCAAAAAACAGTTTTTTGGACCAAAAAGCACCTTTACTCAGCCAAAACCCCATTTTTTTTCGCCAAAAAGTCGTGTTTTTATCTCAAGAGGTATTTTCATGAGCAAAAAGTGGGGGTTTCAGCCAACAGGTCACGCCGTCAGCGAAAAACCTGGTTTTGAGAGCCAAAATGGCCATTTTTCAGTTTTTTGGGCTAAAAAGCTTTTTTTTTCCAGCAAAACAGTGTTTTGGACACCTAAAATGTGCTTTTCTCGTCCAAAACTTGCGTTGAGCAGTGAAAACGTGGTGTTTTGAGCAAAAGAAAATTCTCAGCAAATTTCAAATTTTCTCAGCAAAAAACAGTTTTTTGGACCAAAAAGCACCTTTACTCAGCCAAAACCCCATTTTTTTTCGCCAAAAAGTCGTGTTTTTATCTCAAGAGGTATTTTCATGAGCAAAAAGTGGGGGTTTCAGCCAACAGGTCACGCCGTCAGCGAAAGACCTGGTTTTGAGAGCCAAAATGGCCATTTTTCAGTTTTTTGGGCTAAAAAGCTTTTTTTTCCAGCAAAACCGTGATTTGGACACCTAAAATGTGCTTTTCTCGTCCAAAACTTGCGTTTAGCAGTGAAAACGTGGTGTTTTGAGCAAAAGAAAATTCTCAGCAAATTTCAAATTTTCTCAGCAAAAAACAGTTTTTTGGACCAAAAAGCACCTTTACTCAGCCAAAATCCCATTTTTTTTTTGCCAAAAGTCGTGTTTTTATCTCAAGAGGTATTTTCATGAGCAAAAAGTGGGGGTTTCAGCCAACAGGTCACGCCGTCAGCGAAAAACCTGGTTTTGAGAGCCAAAATGGCCATTTTTCAGTTTTTTGGGCTAAAAAGCTTTTTTTTCCAGCAAAACAGTGTTTTGGACACCTAAAATGTGCTTTTCTCGTCCAAAACTTGCGTTTAGCAGTGAAAACGTGGTGTTTTGAGCAAAAGAAAATTCTCAGCAAATTTCAAATTTTCTCAGCAAAAAACAGTTTTTTGGACCAAAAAGCACCTTTACTCAGCCAAAACCCCATTTTTTTTCGCCAAAAAGTCGTGTTTTTATCTCAAGAGGTATTTTCATGAGCAAAAAGTGGGGGTTTCAGCCAACAGGTCACGCCGTCAGCGAAAAACCTGGTTTTGAGAGCCAAAATGGCCATTTTTCAGTTTTTTGGGCTAAAAAGCTTTTTTTTCCAGCAAAACCGTGATTTCGACACCTAAAATGTGCTTTTCTCGTCCAAAACTTGCGTTTAGCAGTGAAAACGTGGTGTTTTGAGCAAAAGAAAATTCTCAGCAAATTTCAAATTTTCTCAGCAAAAAACAGTTTTTTGGACCAAAAAGCACCTTTACTCAGCCAAAATCCCATTTTTTTTTTGCCAAAAGTCGTGTTTTTATCTCAAGAGGTATTTTCATGAGCAAAAAGTGGGGGTTTCAGCCAACAGGTCACGCCGTCAGCGAAAAACCTGGTTTTGAGAGCCAAAATGGCCATTTTTCAGTTTTTTGGGCTAAAAAGCTTTTTTTTCCAGCAAAACAGTGTTTTGGACACCTAAAATGTGCTTTTCTCGTCCAAAACTTGCGTTTAGCAGTGAAAACGTGGTGTTTTGAGCAAAAGAAAATTCTCAGCAAATTTCAAATTTTCTCAGCAAAAAACAGTTTTTTGGACCAAAAAGCACCTTTACTCAGCCAAAACCCCATTTTTTTTCGCCAAAAAGTCGTGTTTTTATCTCAAGAGGTATTTTCATGAGCAAAAAGTGGGGGTTTCAGCCAACAGGTCACGCCGTCAGCGAAAAACCTGGTTTTGAGAGCCAAAATGGCCATTTTTCAGTTTTTTGGGCTAAAAAGCTTTTTTTTTCCAGCAAAACAGTGTTTTGGACACCTAAAATGTGCTTTTCTCGTCCAAAACTTGCGTTGAGCAGTGAAAACGTGGTGTTTTGAGCAAAAGAAAATTCTCAGCAAATTTCAAATTTTCTCAGCAAAAAACAGTTTTTTGGACCAAAAAGCACCTTTACTCAGCCAAAACCCCATTTTTTTCGCCAAAAAGTCGTGTTTTTATCTCAAGAGGTATTTTCATGAGCAAAAAGTGGGGGTTTCAGCCAACAGGTCACGCCGTCAGCGAAAAACCTGGTTTTGAGAGCCAAAATGGCCATTTTTCAGTTTTTTGGGCTAAAAAGCTTTTTTTTCCCAGCAAAACAGTGTTTTGGACACCTAAAATGTGCTTTTCTCGTCCAAAACTTGCGTTGAGCAGTGAAAACGTGGTGTTTTGAGCAAAAGAAAATTCTCAGCAAATTTCAAATTTTCTCAGCAAAAAACAGTTTTTTGGACCAAAAAGCACCTTTACTCAGCCAAAACCCCATTTTTTTTCGCCAAAAAGTCGTGTTTTTATCTCAAGAGGTATTTTCATGAGCAAAAAGTGGGGGTTTCAGCCAACAGGTCACGCCGTCAGCGAAAGACCTGGTTTTGAGAGCCAAAATGGCCATTTTTCAGTTTTTTGGGCTAAAAAGCTTTTTTTTCCAGCAAAACCGTGATTTGGACACCTAAAATGTGCTTTTCTCGTCCAAAACTTGCGTTTAGCAGTGAAAACGTGGTGTTTTGAGCAAAAGAAAATTCTAAGCAAATTTCAAATTTTCTCAGCAAAAAACAGTTTTTTGGACCAAAAAGCACCTTTACTCAGCCAAAACCCCATTTTTTTTCGCCAAAAAGTCGTGTTTTTATCTCAAGAGGTATTTTCATGAGCAAAAAGTGGGGGTTTCAGCCAACAGGTCACGCCGTCAGCGAAAAACCTGGTTTTGAGAGCCAAAATGGCCATTTTTCAGTTTTTTGGGCTAAAAAGCTTTTTTTTCCCAGCAAAACAGTGTTTTGGACACCTAAAATGTGCTTTTCTCGTCCAAAACTTGCGTTGAGCAGTGAAAACGTGGTGTTTTGAGCAAAAGAAAATTCTCAGCAAATTTCAAATTTTCTCAGCAAAAAACAGTTTTTTGGACCAAAAAGCACCTTTACTCAGCCAAAACCCCATTTTTTTTCGCCAAAAAGTCGTGTTTTTATCTCAAGAGGTATTTTCATGAGCAAAAAGTGGGGGTTTCAGCCAACAGGTCACGCCGTCAGCGAAAGACCTGGTTTTGAGAGCCAAAATGGCCATTTTTCAGTTTTTTGGGCTAAAAAGCTTTTTTTTCCACCAAAACCGTGATTTGGACACCTAAAATGTGCTTTTCTCGTCCAAAACTTGCGTTTAGCAGTGAAAACGTGGTGTTTTGAGCAAAAGAAAATTCTCAGCAAATTTCAAATTTTCTCAGCAAAAAACAGTTTTTTGGACCAAAAAGCACCTTTACTCAGCCAAAATCCCATTTTTTTTTTGCCAAAAAGTCGTGTTTTTATCTCAAGAGGTATTTTCATGAGCAAAAAGTGGGGGTTTCAGCCAACAGGTCACGCCGTCAGCGAAAAACCTGGTTTTGAGAGCCAAAATGGCCATTTTTCAGTTTTTTGGGCTAAAAAGCTTTTTTTTCCCAGCAAAACAGTGTTTTGGACACCTAAAATGTGCTTTTCTCGTCCAAAACTTGCGTTGAGCAGTGAAAACGTGGTGTTTTGAGCAAAAGAAAATTCTCAGCAAATTTCAAATTTTCTCAGCAAAAAACAGTTTTTTGGACCAAAAAGCACCTTTACTCAGCCAAAACCCCATTTTTTTTCGCCAAAAAGTCGTGTTTTTATCTCAAGAGGTATTTTCATGAGCAAAAAGTGGGGGTTTCAGCCAACAGGTCACGCCGTCAGCGAAAGACCTGGTTTTGAGAGCCAAAATGGCCATTTTTCAGTTTTTTGGGCTAAAAAGCTTTTTTTTCCAGCAAAACCGTGATTTGGACACCTAAAATGTGCTTTTCTCGTCCAAAACTTGCGTTTAGCAGTGAAAACGTGGTGTTTTGAGCAAAAGAAAATTCTCAGCAAATTTCAAATTTTCTCAGCAAAAAACAGTTTTTTGGACCAAAAAGCACCTTTACTCAGCCAAAATCCCATTTTTTTTTTGCCAAAAAGTCGTGTTTTTATCTCAAGAGGTATTTTCATGAGCAAAAAGTGGGGGTTTCAGCCAACAGGTCACGGCGTCAGCGAAAAACCTGGTTTTGAGAGCCAAAATGGCCATTTTTCAGTTTTTTGGGCTAAAAAGCTTTTTTTTCCAGCAAAACAGTGTTTTGGACACCTAAAATGTGCTTTTCTCGTCCAAAACTTGCGTTTAGCAGTGAAAACGTGGTGTTTTGAGCAAAAGAAAATTCTCAGCAAATTTCAAATTTTCTCAGCAAAAAACAGTTTTTGGACCAAAAAGCACCTTTACTCAGCCAAAACTGCATTTTTTTTCGCCAAAAAGTCGTGTTTTCATCTCAAGAGGTATTTTCATGAGCAAAAAGTGGGGGTTTCAGCCAACAGGTCACGCCGTCAGCGAAAAACCTGGTTTTGAGAGCCAAAATGGCCATTTTTCAGTTTTTTGGGCTAAAAAGCTTTTTTTTCCAGCAAAACAGTGTTTTGGACACCTAAAATGTGCTTTTCTCGTCCAAAACTTGCGTTTAGCAGTGAAAACGTGGTGTTTTGAGCAAAAGAAAATTCTCAGCAAATTTCACATTTTCTCAGCAAAAAACAGTTTTTTGGACCAAAAAGCACCTTTACTCAGCCAAAACCCCATTTTTTTTCGCCAAAAAGTCGTGTTTTTATCTCAAGAGGTATTTTCATGAGCAAAAAGTGGGGGTTTCAGCCAACAGGTCACGCCGTCAGCGAAAAACCTGGTTTTGAGAGCCAAAATGGCCATTTTTCAGTTTTTTGGGCTAAAAAGCTTTTTTTTTCCAGCAAAACCGTGATTTGGACACCTAAAATGTGCTTTTCTCGTCCAAAACTTGCGTTTAGCAGTGAAAACGTGGTGTTTTGAGCAAAAGAAAATTCTCAGCAAATTTCAAATTTTCTCAGCAAAAAACAGTTTTTTGGACCAAAAAGCACCTTTACTCAGCCAAAATCCCATTTTTTTTTGCCAAAAAGTCGTGTTTTTATCTCAAGAGGTATTTTCATGAGCAAAAAGTGGGGGTTTCAGCCAACAGGTCACGGCGTCAGCGAAAAACCTGGTTTTGAGAGCCAAAATGGCCATTTTTCAGTTTTTTGGGCTAAAAAGCTTTTTTTTCCAGCAAAACAGTGTTTTGGACACCTAAAATGTGCTTTTCTCGTCCAAAACTTGCGTTTAGCAGTGAAAACGTGGTGTTTTGAGCAAAACAAAATTCTCAGCAAATTTCAAATTTTCTCAGCAAAAAACAGTTTTTGGACCAAAAAGCACCTTTACTCAGCCAAAACCGCATTTTTTTTCGCCAAAAAGTCGTGTTTTCATCTCAAGAGGTATTTTCATGAGCAAAAAGTGGGGGTTTCAGCCAACAGGTCACGCCGTCAGCGAAAAACCTGGTTTTGAGAGCCAAAATGGCCATTTTTCAGTTTTTTGGGCTAAAAAGCTTTTTTTTCCAGCAAAACAGTGTTTTGGACACCTAAAATGTGCTTTTCTCGTCCAAAACTTGCGTTTAGCAGTGAAAACGTGGTGTTTTGAGCAAAAGAAAATTCTCAGCAAATTTCAAATTTTCTCAGCAAAAAACAGTTTTTTGGACCAAAAAGCACCTTTACTCAGCCAAAACCCCATTTTTTTTCGCCAAAAAGTCGTGTTTTTATCTCAAGAGGTATTTTCATGAGCAAAAAGTGGGGGTTTCAGCCAACAGGTCACGCCGTCAGCGAAAAACCTGGTTTTGAGAGCCAAAATGGCCATTTTTCAGTTTTTTGGGCTAAAAAGCTTTTTTTTCCAGCAAAACAGTGTTTTGGACACCTAAAATGTGCTTTTCTCGTCCAAAACTTGCGTTGAGCAGTGAAAACGTGGTGTTTTGAGCAAAAGAAAATTCTCAGCAAATTTCAAATTTTCTCAGCAAAAAACAGTTTTTTGGACCAAAAAGCACCTTTACTCAGCCAAAACCCCATTTTTTTTCGCCAAAAAGTCGTGTTTTTATCTCAAGAGGTATTTTCATGAGCAAAAAGTGGGGGTTTCAGCCAACAGGTCACGCCGTCAGCGAAAAACCTGGTTTTGAGAGCCAAAATGGCCATTTTTCAGTTTTTTGGGCTAAAAAGCTTTTTTTTCCAGCAAAACAGTGTTTTGGACACCTAAAATGTGCTTTTCTCGTCCAAAACTTGCGTTGAGCAGTGAAAACGTGATGTTTTGAGCAAAAGAAAATTCTCAGCAAATTTCAAATTTTCTCAGCAAAAAACAGTTTTTTGGACCAAAAAGCACCTTTACTCAGCCAAAACCCCATTTTTTTTCGCCAAAAAGTCGTGTTTTTATCTCAAGAGGTATTTTCATGAGCAAAAAGTGGGGGTTTCAGCCAACAGGTCACGCCGTCAGCGAAAAACCTGGTTTTGAGAGCCAAAATGGCCATTTTTCAGTTTTTTGGGCTAAAAAGCTTTTTTTTCCAGCAAAACAGTGTTTTGGACACCTAAAATGTGCTTTTCTCGTCCAAAACTTGCGTTGAGCAGTGAAAACGTGGTGTTTTGAGCAAAAGAAAATTCTCAGCAAATTTCAAATTTTCTCAGCAAAAAACAGTTTTTTGGACCAAAAAGCACCTTTACTCAGCCAAAACCCCATTTTTTTTCGCCAAAAAGTCGTGTTTTTATCTCAAGAGGTATTTTCATGAGCAAAAAGTGGGGGTTTCAGCCAACAGGTCACGCCGTCAGCGAAAAACCTGGTTTTGAGAGCCAAAATGGCCATTTTTCAGTTTTTTGGGCTAAAAAGCTTTTTTTTCCAGCAAAACAGTGTTTTGGACACCTAAAATGTGCTTTTCTCGTCCAAAACTTGCGTTGAGCAGTGAAAACGTGGTGTTTTGAGCAAAAGAAAATTCTCAGCAAATTTCAAATTTTCTCAGCAAAAAACAGTTTTTTGGACCAAAAAGCACCTTTACTCAGCCAAAACCCCATTTTTTTTCGCCAAAAAGTCGTGTTTTTATCTCAAGAGGTATTTTCATGAGCAAAAAGTGGGGGTTTCAGCCAACAGGTCACGCCGTCAGCGAAAAACCTGGTTTTGAGAGCCAAAATGGCCATTTTTCAGTTTTTTGGGCTAAAAAGCTTTTTTTTCCAGCAAAACAGTGTTTTGGACACCTAAAATGTGCTTTTCTCGTCCAAAACTTGCGTTGAGCAGTGAAAACGTGATGTTTTGAGCAAAAGAAAATTCTCAGCAAATTTCAAATTTTCTCAGCAAAAAACAGTTTTTTGGACCAAAAAGCACCTTTACTCAGCCAAAACCCCATTTTTTTTCGCCAAAAAGTCGTGTTTTTATCTCAAGAGGTATTTTCATGAGCAAAAAGTGGGGGTTTCAGCCAACAGGTCACGCCGTCAGCGAAAAACCTGGTTTTGAGAGCCAAAATGGCCATTTTTCAGTTTTTTGGGCTAAAAAGCTTTTTTTTCCAGCAAAACAGTGTTTTGGACACCTAAAATGTGCTTTTCTCGTCCAAAACTTGCGTTGAGCAGTGAAAACGTGGTGTTTTGAGCAAAAGAAAATTCTCAGCAAATTTCAAATTTTCTCAGCAAAAAACAGTTTTTTGGACCAAAAAGCACCTTTACTCAGCCAAAACCCCATTTTTTTTTCGCCAAAAAGTCGTGTTTTTATCTCAAGAGGTATTTTCATGAGCAAAAAGTGGGGGTTTCAGCCAACAGGTCACGCCGTCAGCGAAAAACCTGGTTTTGAGAGCCAAAATGGCCATTTTTCAGTTTTTTGGGCTAAAAAGCTTTTTTTTTCCAGCAAAACAGTGTTTTGGACACCTAAAATGTGCTTTTCTCGTCCAAAACTTGCGTTTAGCAGTGAAAACGTGGTGTTTTGAGCAAAAGAAAATTCTCAGCAAATTTCAAATTTTCTCAGCAAAAAACAGTTTTTTGGACCAAAAAGCACCTTTACTCAGCCAAAACCCCATTTTTTTTCGCCAAAAAGTCGTGTTTTTATCTCAAGAGGTATTTTCATGAGCAAAAAGTGGGGGTTTCAGCCAACAGGTCACGCCGTCAGCGAAAAACCTGGTTTTGAGAGCCAAAATGGCCATTTTTCAGTTTTTTGGGCTAAAAAGCTTTTTTTTCCAGCAAAACAGTGTTTTGGACACCTAAAATGTGCTTTTCTCGTCCAAAACTTGCGTTTAGCAGTGAAAACGTGGTGTTTTGAGCAAAACAAAATTCTCAGCAAATTTCAAATTTTCTCAGCAAAAAACAGTTTTTTGGACCAAAAAGCACCTTTACTCAGCCAAAACCCCATTTTTTTTCGCCAAAAAGTCGTGTTTTTATCTCAAGAGGTATTTTCATGAGCAAAAAGTGGGGGTTTCAGCCAACAGGTCACGCCGTCAGCGAAAAACCTGGTTTTGAGAGCCAAAATGGCCATTTTTCAGTTTTTTGGGCTAAAAAGCTTTTTTTTCCAGCAAAACAGTGTTTTGGACACCTAAAATGTGCTTTTCTCGTCCAAAACTTGCGTTGAGCAGTGAAAACGTGGTGTTTTGAGCAAAAGAAAATTCTCAGCAAATTTCAAATTTTCTCAGCAAAAAACAGTTTTTTGGACCAAAAAGCACCTTTACTCAGCCAAAACCCCATTTTTTTTCGCCAAAAAGTCGTGTTTTTATCTCAAGAGGTATTTTCATGAGCAAAAAGTGGGGGTTTCAGCCAACAGGTCACGCCGTCAGCGAAAAACCTGGTTTTGAGAGCCAAAATGGCCATTTTTCAGTTTTTTGGGCTAAAAAGCTTTTTTTTCCAGCAAAACAGTGTTTTGGACACCTAAAATGTGCTTTTCTCGTCCAAAACTTGCGTTGAGCAGTGAAAACGTGGTGTTTTGAGCAAAAGAAAATTCTCAGCAAATTTCAAATTTTCTCAGCAAAAAACAGTTTTTTGGACCAAAAAGCACCTTTACTCAGCCAAAACCCCATTTTTTTTCGCCAAAAAGTCGTGTTTTTATCTCAAGAGGTATTTTCATGAGCAAAAAGTGGGGGTTTCAGCCAACAGGTCACGCCGTCAGCGAAAAACCTGGTTTTGAGAGCCAAAATGGCCATTTTTCAGTTTTTTGGGCTAAAAAGCTTTTTTTTCCAGCAAAACAGTGTTTTGGACACCTAAAATGTGCTTTTCTCGTCCAAAACTTGCGTTGAGCAGTGAAAACGTGGTGTTTTGAGCAAAAGAAAATTCTCAGCAAATTTCAAATTTTCTCAGCAAAAAACAGTTTTTTGGACCAAAAAGCACCTTTACTCAGCCAAAACCCCATTTTTTTTCGCCAAAAAGTCGTGTTTTTATCTCAAGAGGTATTTTCATGAGCAAAAAGTGGGGGTTTCAGCCAACAGGTCACGCCGTCAGCGAAAAACCTGGTTTTGAGAGCCAAAATGGCCATTTTTCAGTTTTTTGGGCTAAAAAGCTTTTTTTTCCAGCAAAACAGTGTTTTGGACACCTAAAATGTGCTTTTCTCGTCCAAAACTTGCGTTTAGCAGTGAAAACGTGGTGTTTTGAGCAAAAGAAAATTCTCAGCAAATTTCAAATTTTCTCAGCAAAAAACAGTTTTTTGGACCAAAAAGCACCTTTACTCAGCCAAAACCCCATTTTTTTTCGCCAAAAAGTCGTGTTTTTATCTCAAGAGGTATTTTCATGAGCAAAAAGTGGGGGTTTCAGCCAACAGGTCACGCCGTCAGCGAAAAACCTGGTTTTGAGAGCCAAAATGGCCATTTTTCAGTTTTTTGGGCTAAAAAGCTTTTTTTTTCAGCAAAACAGTGTTTTGGACACCTAAAATGTGCTTTTCTCGTCCAAAACTTGCGTTTAGCAGTGAAAACGTGGTGTTTTGAGCAAAAGAAAATTCTCAGCAAATTTCAAATTTTCTCAGCAAAAAACAGTTTTTTGGACCAAAAAGCACCTTTACTCAGCCAAAACCCCATTTTTTTTCGCCAAAAAGTCGTGTTTTTATCTCAAGAGGTATTTTCATGAGCAAAAAGTGGGGGTTTCAGCCAACAGGTCACGCCGTCAGCGAAAAACCTGGTTTTGAGAGCCAAAATGGCCATTTTTCAGTTTTTTGGGCTAAAAAGCTTTTTTTTCCAGCAAAACAGTGTTTTGGACACCTAAAATGTGCTTTTCTCGTCCAAAACTTGCGTTGAGCAGTGAAAACGTGGTGTTTTGAGCAAAAGAAAATTCTCAGCAAATTTCAAATTTTCTCAGCAAAAAACAGTTTTTTGGACCAAAAAGCACCTTTACTCAGCCAAAACCCCATTTTTTTTCGCCAAAAAGTCGTGTTTTTATCTCAAGAGGTATTTTCATGAGCAAAAAGTGGGGGTTTCAGCCAACAGGTCACGCCGTCAGCGAAAAACCTGGTTTTGAGAGCCAAAATGGGCATTTTTCAGTTTTTTGGACTAAAAAGGTTTTTTTTCCAGCAAAACAGTGTTTTGGACACCTAAAATGTGCTTTTCTCGTCCAAAACTTGCGTTGAGCAGTGAAAACGTGGTGTTTTGAGCAAAAGAAAATTCTCAGCAAATTTCAAATTTTCTCAGCAAAAAACAGTTTTTTGGACCAAAAAGCGCCTTTACTCAGCCAAAACCCCATTTTTTTTCGCCAAAAAGTCGTGTTTTTATCTCAAGAGGTATTTTCATGAGCAAAAAGTGGGGGTTTCAGCCAACAGGTCACGCCGTCAGCAAAAAACCTGGTTTTGAGAGCCAAAATGGCCATTTTTCAGTTTTTTGGGCTAAAAAGCTTTTTTTCCCAGCAAAACAGTGTTTTGGACACCTAAAATGTGCTTTTCTCGTCCAAAACTTGCGTTGAGCAGTGAAAACGTGGTGTTTTGAGCAAAAGAAAATTCTCAGCAAATTTCAAATTTTCTCAGCAAAAAACAGTTTTTTGGACCAAAAAGCACCTTTACTCAGCCAAAACCCCATTTTTTTTCGCCAAAAAGTCGTGTTTTTATCTCAAGAGGTATTTTCATGAGCAAAAAGTGGGGGTTTCAGCCAACAGGTCACGCCGTCAGCAAAAAACCTGGTTTTGAGAGCCAAAATGGCCATTTTTCAGTTTTTTGGGCTAAAAAGCTTTTTTTCCCAGCAAAACAGTGTTTTGGACACCTAAAATGTGCTTTTCTCGTCCAAAACTTGCGTTGAGCAGTGAAAACGTGGTGTTTTGAGCAAAAGAAAATTCTCAGCAAATTTCAAATTTTCTCAGCAAAAAACAGTTTTTTGGACCAAAAAGCACCTTTACTCAGCCAAAACCCCATTTTTTTTCGCCAAAAAGTCGTGTTTTTATCTCAAGAGGTATTTTCATGAGCAAAAAGTGGGGGTTTCAGCCAACAGGTCACGCCGTCAGCGAAAAACCTGGTTTTGAGAGCCAAAATGGCCATTTTTCAGTTTTTTGGGCTAAAAAGCTTTTTTTTCCAGCAAAACAGTGTTTTGGACACCTAAAATGTGCTTTTCTCGTCCAAAACTTGCGTTGAGCAGTGAAAACGTGGTGTTTTGAGCAAAAGAAAATTCTCAGCAAATTTCAAATTTTCTCAGCAAAAAACAGTTTTTTGGACCAAAAAGCACCTTTACTCAGCCAAAACCCCATTTTTTTTCGCCAAAAAGTCGTGTTTTTATCTCAAGAGGTATTTTCATGAGCAAAAAGTGGGGGTTTCAGCCAACAGGTCACGCCGTCAGCGAAAAACCTGGTTTTGAGAGCCAAAATGGGCATTTTTCAGTTTTTTGGACTAAAAAGGTTTTTTTTCCAGCAAAACAGTGTTTTGGACACCTAAAATGTGCTTTTCTCGTCCAAAACTTGCGTTGAGCAGTGAAAACGTGGTGTTTTGAGCAAAAGAAAATTCTCAGCAAATTTCAAATTTTCTCAGCAAAAAACAGTTTTTTGGACCAAAAAGCGCCTTTACTCAGCCAAAACCCCATTTTTTTTCGCCAAAAAGTCGTGTTTTTATCTCAAGAGGTATTTTCATGAGCAAAAAGTGGGGGTTTCAGCCAACAGGTCACGCCGTCAGCAAAAAACCTGGTTTTGAGAGCCAAAATGGCCATTTTTCAGTTTTTTGGGCTAAAAAGCTTTTTTTCCCAGCAAAACAGTGTTTTGGACACCTAAAATGTGCTTTTCTCGTCCAAAACTTGCGTTGAGCAGTGAAAACGTGGTGTTTTGAGCAAAAGAAAATTCTCAGCAAATTTCAAATTTTCTCAGCAAAAAACAGTTTTTTGGACCAAAAAGCACCTTTACTCAGCCAAAACCCCATTTTTTTTCGCCAAAAAGTCGTGTTTTTATCTCAAGAGGTATTTTCATGAGCAAAAAGTGGGGGTTTCAGCCAACAGGTCACGCCGTCAGCGAAAAACCTGGTTTTGAGAGCCAAAATGGCCATTTTTCAGTTTTTTGGGCTAAAAAGCTTTTTTTTCCAGCAAAACAGTGTTTTGGACACCTAAAATGTGCTTTTCTCGTCCAAAACTTGCGTTGAGCAGTGAAAACGTGGTGTTTTGAGCAAAAAAAAATTCTCAGCAAATTTCAAATTTTCTCAGCAAAAAACAGTTTTTTGGACCAAAAAGCACCTTTACTCAGCCAAAACCCCATTTTTTTTCGCCAAAAAGTCGTGTTTTTATCTCAAGAGGTATTTTCATGAGCAAAAAGTGGGGGTTTCAGCCAACAGGTCACGCCGTCAGCGAAAAACCTGGTTTTGAGAGCCAAAATGGCCATTTTTCAGTTTTTTGGGCTAAAAAGCTTTTTTTTCCAGCAAAACAGTGTTTTGGACACCTAAAATGTGCTTTTCTCGTCCAAAACTTGCGTTGAGCAGTGAAAACGTGGTGTTTTGAGCAAAAGAAAATTCTCAGCAAATTTCAAATTTTCTCAGCAAAAAACAGTTTTTTGGACCAAAAAGCACCTTTACTCGGCCAAAACCCCATTTTTTTTCGCCAAAAAGTCGTGTTTTTATCTCAAGAGTTATTTTCATGAGCAAAAAGTGGGGGTTTCAGCCAACAGGTCACGCCGTCAGCAAAAAACCTGGTTTTGAGAGCCAAAATGGCCATTTTTCAGTTTTTTGGGCTAAAAAGCTTTTTTTCCCAGCAAAACAGTGTTTTGGACACCTAAAATGTGCTTTTCTCGTCCAAAACTTGCGTTTAGCAGTGAAAACGTGGTGTTTTGAGCAAAAGAAAATTCTCAGCAAATTTCAAATTTTCTCAGCAAAAAACAGTTTTTTGGACCAAAAAGCACCTTTACTCAGCCAAAACCCCATTTTTTTTCGCCAAAAAGTCGTGTTTTTATCTCAAGAGGTATTTTCATGAGCAAAAAGTGGGGGTTTCAGCCAACAGGTCACGCCGTCAGCGAAAAACCTGGTTTTGAGAGCCAAAATGGCCATTTTTCAGTTTTTTGGGCTAAAAAGCTTTTTTTTCCAGCAAAACAGTGTTTTGGACACCTAAAATGTGCTTTTCTCGTCCAAAACTTGCGTTGAGCAGTGAAAACGTGGTGTTTCGAGCAAAAGAAAATTCTCAGCAAATTTCAAATTTTCTCAGCAAAAAACAGTTGTTTGGACCAAAAAGCACCTTTACTCAGCCAAAACCCCATTTTTTTTCGCCAAAAAGTCGTGTTTTTATCTCAAGAGGTATTTTCATGAGCAAAAAGTGGGGGTTTCAGCCAACAGGTCACGCCGTCAGCGAAAAACCTGGTTTTGAGAGCCAAAATGGCCATTTTTCAGTTTTTTGGGCTAAAAAGCTTTTTTTTCCAGCAAAACAGTGTTTTGGACACCTAAAATGTGCTTTTCTCGTCCAAAACTTGCGTTGAGCAGTGAAAACGTGGTGTTTTGAGCAAAAGAAAATTCTCAGCAAATTTCAAATTTTCTCAGCAAAAAACAGTTTTTTGGACCAAAAAGCACCTTTACTCAGCCAAAACCCCATTTTTTTTCGCCAAAAAGTCGTGTTTTTATCTCAAGAGGTATTTTCATGAGCAAAAAGTGGGGGTTTCAGCCAACAGGTCACGCCGTCAGCGAAAAACCTGGTTTTGAGAGCCAAAATGGCCATTTTTCAGTTTTTTGGGCTAAAAAGCTTTTTTTTCCAGCAAAACAGTGTTTTGGACACCTAAAATGTGCTTTTCTCGTCCAAAACTTGCGTTTAGCAGTGAAAACGTGGTGTTTTGAGCAAAAGAAAATTCTCAGCAAATTTCAAATTTTCTCAGCAAAAAACAGTTTTTTGGACCAAAAAGCACCTTTACTCAGCCAAAACCCCATTTTTTTTCGCCAAAAAGTTGTGTTTTTATCTCAAGAGGTATTTTCATGAGCAAAAAGTGGGGGTTTCAGCCAACAGGTCACGCCGTCAGCGAAAAACCTGGTTTTGAGAGCCAAAATGGCCATTTTTCAGTTTTTTGGGCTAAAAAGCTTTTTTTTCCAGCAAAACAGTGTTTTGGACACCTAAAATGTGCTTTTCTCGTCCAAAACTTGCGTTTAGCAGTGAAAACGTGGTGTTTTGAGCAAAAGAAAATTCTCAGCAAATTTCAAATTTTCTCAGCAAAAAACAGTTTTTTGGACCAAAAAGCACCTTTACTCAGCCAAAACCCCATTTTTTTTCGCCAAAAAGTCGTGTTTTTATCTCAAGAGGTATTTTCATGAGCAAAAAGTGGGGGTTTCAGCCAACAGGTCACGCCGTCAGCGAAAAACCTGGTTTTGAGAGCCAAAATGGCCATTTTTCAGTTTTTTGGGCTAAAAAGCTTTTTTTTCCAGCAAAACAGTGTTTTGGACACCTAAAATGTGCTTTTCTCGTCCAAAACTTGCGTTTAGCAGTGAAAACGTGGTGTTTTGAGCAAAAGAAAATTCTCGGCAAATTTCAAATTTTCTCAGCAAAAAACAGTTTTTTGGACCAAAAAGCACCTTTACTCAGCCAAAACCCCATTTTTTTTCGCCAAAAAGTCGTGTTTTTATCTCAAGAGGCATTTTCATGAGCAAAAAGTGGGGGTTTCAGCCAACAGGTCACGCCGTCAGCGAAAAACCTGGTTTTGAGAGCCAAAATGGCCATTTTTCAGTTTTTTGGGCTAAAAAGCTTTTTTTTCCAGCAAAACAGTGTTTTGGACACCTAAAATGTGCTTTTCTCGTCCAAAACTTGCGTTTAGCAGTGAAAACGTGGTGTTTTGAGCAAAAGAAAATTCTCAGCAAATTTCAAATTTTCTCAGCAAAAAACAGTTTTTTGGACCAAAAAGCACCTTTACTCAGCCAAAACCCCATTTTTTTTCGCCAAAAAGTCGTGTTTTTATCTCAAGAGGTATTTTCATGAGCAGAAAGTGGGGGTTTCAGCCAACAGGTCACGCCGTCAGCGAAAAACCTGGTTTTGAGAGCCAAAATGGCCATTTTTCAGTTTTTTGGGCTAAAAAGCTTTTTTTTCCAGCAAAACAGTGTTTTGGACACCTAAAATGTGCTTTTCTCGTCCAAAACTTGCGTTTAGCAGTGAAAACGTGGTGTTTTGAGCAAAAGAAAATTCTCAGCAAATTTCAAATTTTCTCAGCAAAAAACAGTTTTTTGGACCAAAAAGCACCTTTACTCAGCCAAAACCCCATTTTTTTTCGCCAAAAAGTCGTGTTTTTATCTCAAGAGGTATTTTCATGAGCAAAAAGTGGGGGTTTCAGCCAACAGGTCACGCCGTCAGCGAAAAACCTGGTTTTGAGAGCCAAAATGGCCATTTTTCAGTTTTTTGGGCTAAAAAGCTTTTTTTTCCAGCAAAACAGTGTTTTGGACACCTAAAATGTGCTTTTCTCGTCCAAAACTTGCGTTGAGCAGTGAAAACGTGGTGTTTTGAGCAAAAGAAAATTCTCAGCAAATTTCAAATTTTCTCAGCAAAAAACAGTTTTTTGGACCAAAAAGCACCTTTACTCAGCCAAAACCCCATTTTTTTTCGCCAAAAAGTCGTGTTTTTATCTCAAGAGGTATTTTCATGAGCAAAAAGTGGGGGTTTCAGCCAACAGGTCACGCCGTCAGCGAAAAACCTGGTTTTGAGAGCCAAAATGGCCATTTTTCAGTTTTTTGGGCTAAAAAGCTTTTTTTTCCAGCAAAACAGTGTTTTGGACACCTAAAATGTGCTTTTCTCGTCCAAAACTTGCGTTTAGCAGTGAAAACGTGGTGTTTTGAGCAAAAGAAAATTCTCGGCAAATTTCAAATTTTCTCAGCAAAAAACAGTTTGTTGGACCAAAAAGCACCTTTACTCAGCCAAAACCCCATTTTTTTTCGCCAAAAAGTCGTGTTTTTATCTCAAGAGGTATTTTCATGAGCAAAAAGTGGGGGTTTCAGCCAACAGGTCACGCCGTCAGCGAAAAACCTGGTTTTGAGAGCCAAAATGGCCATTTTTCAGTTTTTTGGGCTAAAAAGCTTTTTTTTCCAGCAAAACAGTGTTTTGGACACCTAAAATGTGCTTTTCTCGTCCAAAACTTGCGTTTAGCAGTGAAAACGTGGTGTTTTGAGCAAAAGAAAATTCTCAGCAAATTTCAAATTTTCTCAGCAAAAAACAGTTTTTTGGACCAAAAAGCACCTTTACTCAGCCAAAACCCCATTTTTTTTCGCCAAAAAGTCGTGTTTTTATCTCAAGAGGTATTTTCATGAGCAAAAAGTGGGGGGTTTCAGCCAACAGGTCACGCCGTCAGCGAAAAACCTGGTTTTGAGAGCCAAAATGGCCATTTTTCAGTTTTTTGGGCTAAAAAGCTTTTTTTTCCAGCAAAACAGTGTTTTGGACACCTAAAATGTGCTTTTCTCGTCCAAAACTTGCGTTGAGCAGTGAAAACGTGGTGTTTTGAGCAAAAGAAAATTCTCAGCAAATTTCAAATTTTCTCAGCAAAAAACAGTTTTTTGGACCAAAAAGCACCTTTACTCAGCCAAAACCCCATTTTTTTTCGCCAAAAAGTCGTGCTTTTATCTCAAGAGGTATTTTCATGAGCAAAAAGTGGGGGTTTCAGCCAACAGGTCACGCCGTCAGCGAAAAACCTGGTTTTGAGAGCCAAAATGGCCATTTTTCAGTTTTTTGGGCTAAAAAGCTTTTTTTTCCAGCAAAACAGTGTTTTGGACACCTAAAATGTGCTTTTCTCGTCCAAAACTTGCGTTGAGCAGTGAAAACGTGGTGTTTTGAGCAAAAGAAAATTCTCAGCAAATTTCAAATTTTCTCAGCAAAAAACAGTTTTTTGGACCAAAAAGCACCTTTACTCAGCCAAAACCCCATTTTTTTTCGCCAAAAAGTCGTGTTTTTATCTCAAGAGGTATTTTCATGAGCAAAAAGTGGGGGTTTCAGCCAACAGGTCACGCCGTCAGCGAAAAACCTGGTTTTGAGAGCCAAAATGGCCATTTTTCAGTTTTTTGGGCTAAAAAGCTTTTTTTTCCAGCAAAACAGTGTTTTGGACACCTAAAATGTGCTTTTCTCGTCCAAAACTTGCGTTGAGCAGTGAAAACGTGGTGTTTTGAGCAAAAGAAAATTCTCAGCAAATTTCAAATTTTCTCAGCAAAAAACAGTTTTTTGGACCAAAAAGCACCTTTACTCAGCCAAAACCTCATTTTTTTTCGCCAAAAAGTCGTATTTTTATCTCAAGAGGTATTTTCATGAGCAAAAAGTGGGGGTTTCAGCCAACAGGTCACGCCGTCAGCGAAAAACCTGGTTTTGAGAGCCAAAATGGCCATTTTTCAGTTTTTTGGGCTAAAAAGCTTTTTTTTCCAGCAAAACAGTGTTTTGGACACCTAAAATGTGCTTTTCTCGTCCAAAACTTGCGTTTAGCAGTGAAAACGTGGTGTTTTGAGCAAAAGAAAATTCTCAGCAAATTTCAAATTTTCTCAGCAAAAAACAGTTTTTTGGACCAAAAAGCACCTTTACTCAGCCAAAACCCCATTTTTTTTCGCCAAAAAGTCGTGTTTTTATCTCAAGAGGTATTTTCATGAGCAAAAAGTGGGGGTTTCAGCCAACAGGTCACGCCGTCAGCGAAAAACCTGGTTTTGAGAGCCAAAATGGCCATTTTTCAGTTTTTTGGGCTAAAAAGCTTTTCTTTTCCAGCAAAACAGTGTTTTGGACACCTAAAATGTGCTTTTCTCGTCCAAAACTTGCGTTGAGCAGTGAAAACGTGGTGTTTTGAGCAAAAGAAAATTCTCAGCAAATTTCAAATTTTCTCAGCAAAAAACAGTTTTTTGGACCAAAAAGCACCTTTATCAGCCAAAACCCCATTTTTTTTCGCCAAAAAGTCGTGTTTTTATCTCAAGAGGTATTTTCATGAGCAAAAAGTGGGGGTTTCAGCCAACAGGTCACGCCGTCAGCGAAAAACCTGGTTTTGAGAGCCAAAATGGCCATTTTTCAATTTTTTGGGCTAAAAAGCTTTTTTTTCCAGCAAAACAGTGTTTTGGACACCTAAAATGTGCTTTTCTCGTCCAAAACTTGCGTTGAGCAGTGAAAACGTGGTGTTTTGAGCAAAAGAAAATTCTCAGCAAATTTCAAATTTTCTCAGCAAAAAACAGTTTTTTGGACCAAAAAGCACCTTTACTCAGCCAAAACCCCATTTTTTTTCGCCAAAAAGTCGTGTTTTTATCTCAAGAGGTATTTTCATGAGCAAAAAGTGGGGGTTTCAGCCAACAGGTCACGCCGTCAGCGAAAAACCTGGTTTTGAGAGCCAAAATGGCCATTTTTCAGTTTTTTGGGCTAAAAAGCTTTTTTTTCCAGCAAAACAGTGTTTTGGACACCTAAAATGTGCTTTTCTCGTCCAAAACTTGCGTTTAGCAGTGAAAACGTGGTGTTTTGAGCAAAAGAAAATTCTCAGCAAATTTCAAATTTTCTCAGCAAAAAACAGTTTTTTGGACCAAAAAGCACCTTTACTCAGCCAAAACCCCATTTTTTTTCGCCAAAAAGTCGTGTTTTTATCTCAAGAGGTATTTTCATGAGCAAAAAGTGGGGGTTTCAGCCAACAGGTCACGCCGTCAGCGAAAAACCTGGTTTTGAGAGCCAAAATGGCCATTTTTCAGTTTTTTGGGCTAAAAAGCTTTTCTTTTCCAGCAAAACAGTGTTTTGGACACCTAAAATGTGCTTTTCTCGTCCAAAACTTGCGTTGAGCAGTGAAAACGTGGTGTTTTGAGCAAAAGAAAATTCTCAGCAAATTTCAAATTTTCTCAGCAAAAAACAGTTTTTTGGACCAAAAAGCACCTTTATCAGCCAAAACCCCATTTTTTTTCGCCAAAAAGTCGTGTTTTTATCTCAAGAGGTATTTTCATGAGCAAAAAGTGGGGGTTTCAGCCAACAGGTCACGCCGTCAGCGAAAAACCTGGTTTTGAGAGCCAAAATGGCCATTTTTCAATTTTATGGGCTAAAAAGCTTTTTTTTCCAGCAAAACAGTGTTTTGGACACCTAAAATGTGCTTTTCTCGTCCAAAACTTGCGTTGAGCAGTGAAAACGTGGTGTTTTGAGCAAAAGAAAATTCTCAGCAAATTTCAAATTTTCTCAGCAAAAAACAGTTTTTTGGACCAAAAAGCACCTTTACTCAGCCAAAACCCCATTTTTTTTCGCCAAAAAGTCGTGTTTTTATCTCAAGAGGTATTTTCATGAGCAAAAAGTGGGGGTTTCAGCCAACAGGTCACGCCGTCAGCGAAAAACCTGGTTTTGAGAGCCAAAATGGCCATTTTTCAGTTTTTTGGGCTAAAAAGCTTTTTTTTCCAGCAAAACAGTGTTTTGGACACCTAAAATGTGCTTTTCTCGTCCAAAACTTGCGTTTAGCAGTGAAAACGTGGTGTTTTGAGCAAAAGAAAATTCTCAGCAAATTTCAAATTTTCTCAGCAAAAAACAGTTTTTTGGACCAAAAAGCACCTTTACTCAGCCAAAACCCCATTTTTTTTCGCCAAAAAGTCGTGTTTTTATCTCAAGAGGTATTTTCATGAGCAAAAAGTGGGGGTTTCAGCCAACAGGTCACGCCGTCAGCGAAAAACCTGGTTTTGAGAGCCAAAATGGCCATTTTTCAGTTTTTTGGGCTAAAAAGCTTTTTTTTCCAGCAAAACAGTGTTTTGGACACCTAAAATGTGCTTTGCTCGTCCAAAACTTGCGTTTAGCAGTGAAAACGTGGTGTTTTGAGCAAAAGAAAATTCTCAGCAAATTTCAAATTTTCTCAGCAAAAAACAGTTTTTTGGACCAAAAAGCACCTTTACTCAGCCAAAACCCCATTTTTTTTCGCCAAAAAGTCGTGTTTTTATCTCAAGAGGTATTTTCATGAGCAAAAAGTGGGGGTTTCAGCCAACAGGTCACGCCGTCAGCGAAAAACCTGGTTTTGAGAGCCAAAATGGCCATTTTTCAGTTTTTTGGGCTAAAAAGCTTTTTTTTCCAGCAAAACAGTGTTTTGGACACCTAAAATGTGCTTTTCTCGTCCAAAACTTGCGTTTAGCAGTGAAAACGTGGTGTTTTGAGCAAAAGAAAATTCTCAGCAAATTTCAAATTTTCTCAGCAAAAAACAGTTTTTTGGACCAAAAAGCACCTTTACTCAGCCAAAACCCCATTTTTTTTCGCCAAAAAGTCGTGTTTTTATCTCAAGAGGTATTTTCATGAGCAAAAAGTGGGGGTTTCAGCCAACAGGTCACGCCGTCAGCGAAAAACCTGGTTTTGAGAGCCAAAATGGCCATTTTTCAGTTTTTTGGGCTAAAAAGCTTTTTTTTCCAGCAAAACAGTGTTTTGGACACCTAAAATGTGCTTTTCTCGTCCAAAACTTGCGTTGAGCAGTGAAAACGTGGTGTTTTGAGCAAAAGAAAATTCTCAGCAAATTTCAAATTTTCTCAGCAAAAAACAGTTTTTTGGACCAAAAAGCACCTTTACTCAGCCAAAACCCCATTTTTTTTCGCCAAAAAGTCGTGTTTTTATCTCAAGAGGTATTTTCATGAGCAAAAAGTGGGGGTTTCAGCCAACAGGTCACGCCGTCAGCGAAAAACCTGGTTTTGAGAGCCAAAATGGCCATTTTTCAGTTTTTTGGGCTAAAAAGCTTTTTTTTTCAGCAAAACAGTGTTTTGGACACCTAAAATGTGCTTTTCTCGTCCAAAACTTGCGTTTAGCAGTGAAAACGTGGTGTTTTGAGCAAAAGAAAATTCTCAGCAAATTTCAAATTTTCTCAGCAAAAAACAGTTTTTTGGACCAAAAAGCACCTTTACTCAGCCAAAACCCCATTTTTTTTCGCCAAAAAGTCGTGTTTTTATCTCAAGAGGTATTTTCATGAGCAAAAAGTGGGGGTTTCAGCCAACAGGTCACGCCGTCAGCGAAAAACCTGGTTTTGAGAGCCAAAATGGCCATTTTTCAGTTTTTTGGGCTAAAAAGCTTTTTTTTCCAGCAAAACAGTGTTTTGGACACCTAAAATGTGCTTTTCTCGTCCAAAACTTGCGTTGAGCAGTGAAAACGTGGTGTTTTGAGCAAAAGAAAATTCTCAGCAAATTTCAAATTTTCTCAGCAAAAAACAGTTTTTTGGACCAAAAAGCACCTTTACTCAGCCAAAACCCCATTTTTTTTCGCCAAAAAGTCGTGTTTTTATCTCAAGAGGTATTTTCATGAGCAAAAAGTGGGGGTTTCAGCCAACAGGTCACGCCGTCAGCGAAAAACCTGGTTTTGAGAGCCAAAATGGCCATTTTTCAGTTTTTTGGGCTAAAAAGCTTTTTTTTCCAGCAAAACAGTGTTTTGGACACCTAAAATGTGCTTTTCTCGTCCAAAACTTGCGTTTAGCAGTGAAAACGTGGTGTTTTGAGCAAAAGAAAATTCTCAGCAAATTTCAAATTTTCTCAGCAAAAAACAGTTTTTTGGACCAAAAAGCACCTTTACTCAGCCAAAACCTCATTTTTTTTCGCCAAAAAGTCGTGTTTTTATCTCAAGAGGTATTTTCATGAGCAAAAAGTGGGGGTTTCAGCCAACAGGTCACGCCGTCAGTGAAAAACCTGGTTTTGAGAGCCAAAATGGCCATTTTTCAGTTTTTTGGGCTAAAAAGCTTTTTTTTCCAGCAAAACAGTGTTTTGGACACCTAAAATGTGCTTTTCTCGTCCAAAACTTGCGTTTAGCAGTGAAAACGTGGTGTTTTGAGCAAAAGAAAATTCTCAGCAAATTTCAAATTTTCTCAGCAAAAAACAGTTTTTTGGACCAAAAAGCACCTTTACTCAGCCAAAACCCCATTTTTTTTCGCCAAAAAGTCGTGTTTTTATCTCAAGAGGTATTTTCATGAGCAAAAAGTGGGGGTTTCAGCCAACAGGTCACGCCGTCAGCGAAAAACCTGGTTTTGAGAGCCAAAATGGCCATTTTTCAGTTTTTTGGGCTAAAAAGCTTTTTTTTCCAGCAAAACAGTGTTTTGGACACCTAAAATGTGCTTTTCTCGTCCAAAACTTGCGTTTAGCAGTGAAAACGTGGTGTTTTGAGCAAAAGAAAATTCTCAGCAAATTTCAAATTTTCTCAGCAAAAAACAGTTTTTTGGACCAAAAAGCACCTTTACACAGCCAAAACCCCATTTTTTTTCGCCAAAAAGTCGTGTTTTTATCTCAAGAGGTATTTTCATGAGCAACAAGTGGGGGTTTCAGCCAACAGGTCACGCCGTCAGCAAAAAACCTGGTTTTGAGAGCCAAAATGGCCATTTTTCAGTTTTTTGGGCTAAAAAGCTTTTTTTTCCAGCAAAACAGTGTTTTGGACACCTAAAATGTGCTTTTCTCGTCCAAAACTTGCGTTGAGCAGTGAAAACGTGGTGTTTTGAGCAAAAGAAAATTCTCAGCAAATTTCAAATTTTCTCAGCAAAAAACAGTTTTTTGGACCAAAAAGCACCTTTACTCAGCCAAAACCCCATTTTTTTTCGCCAAAAAGTCGTGTTTTTATCTCAAGAGGTATTTTCATGAGCAAAAAGTGGGGGTTTCAGCCAACAGGTCACGCCGTCAGCGAAAAACCTGGTTTTGAGAGCCAAAATGGCCATTTTTCAGTTTTTTGGGCTAAAAAGCTTTTTTTTCCAGCAAAACAGTGTTTTGGACACCTAAAATGTGCTTTTCTCGTCCAAAACTTGCGTTGAGCAGTGAAAACGTGGTGTTTTGAGCAAAAGAAAATTCTCAGCAAATTTCAAATTTTCTCAGCAAAAAACAGTTTTTTGGACCAAAAAGCACCTTTACTCAGCCAAAACCCCATTTTTTTTCGCCAAAAAGTCGTGTTTTTATCTCAAGAGGTATTTTCATGAGCAAAAAGTGGGGGTTTCAGCCAACAGGTCACGCCGTCAGCGAAAAACCTGGTTTTGAGAGCCAAAATGGCCATTTTTCAGTTTTTTGGGCTAAAAAGCTTTTTTTTTCAGCAAAACAGTGTTTTGGACACCTAAAATGTGCTTTTCTCGTCCAAAACTTGCGTTTAGCAGTGAAAACGTGGTGTTTTGAGCAAAAGAAAATTCTCAGCAAATTTCAAATTTTCTCAGCAAAAAACAGTTTTTTGGACCAAAAAGCACCTTTACTCAGCCAAAACCCCATTTTTTTTCGCCAAAAAGTCGTGTTTTTATCTCAAGAGGTATTTTCATGAGCAAAAAGTGGGGGTTTCAGCCAACAGGTCACGCCGTCAGCGAAAAACCTGGTTTTGAGAGCCAAAATGGCCATTTTTCAGTTTTTTGGGCTAAAAAGCTTTTTTTTCCAGCAAAACAGTGTTTTGGACACCTAAAATGTGCTTTTCTCGTCCAAAACTTGCGTTGAGCAGTGAAAACGTGGTGTTTTGAGCAAAAGAAAATTCTCAGCAAATTTCAAATTTTCTCAGCAAAAAACAGTTTTTTGGACCAAAAAGCACCTTTACTCAGCCAAAACCCCATTTTTTTTCGCCAAAAAGTCGTGTTTTTATCTCAAGAGGTATTTTCATGAGCAAAAAGTGGGGGTTTCAGCCAACAGGTCACGCCGTCAGCGAAAAACCTGGTTTTGAGAGCCAAAATGGCCATTTTTCAGTTTTTTGGGCTAAAAAGCTTTTTTTTCCAGCAAAACAGTGTTTTGGACACCTAAAATGTGCTTTTCTCGTCCAAAACTTGCGTTGAGCAGTGAAAACGTGGTGTTTTGAGCAAAAGAAAATTCTCAGCAAATTTCAAATTTTCTCAGCAAAAAACAGTTTTTTGGACCAAAAAGCACCTTTACTCAGCCAAAACCCCATTTTTTTTCGCCAAAAAGTCGTGTTTTTATCTCAAGAGGTATTTTCATGAGCAAAAAGTGGGGGTTTCAGCCAACAGGTCACGCCGTCAGCGAAAAACCTGGTTTTGAGAGCCAAAATGGCCATTTTTCAGTTTTTTGGGCTAAAAAGCTTTTTTTCCCAGCAAAACAGTGTTTTGGACACCTAAAATGTGCTTTTCTCGTCCAAAACTTGCGTTTAGCAGTGAAAACGTGGTGTTTTGAGCAAAAGAAAATTCTCAGCAAATTTCAAATTTTCTCAGCAAAAAACAGTTTTTTGGACCAAAAAGCACCTTTACTCAGCCAAAACCCCATTTTTTTTCGCCAAAAAGTCGTGTTTTTATCTCAAGAGGTATTTTCATGAGCAAAAAGTGGGGGTTTCAGCCAACAGGTCACGCCGTCAGCGAAAAACCTGGTTTTGAGAGCCAAAATGGCCATTTTTCAGTTTTTTGGGCTAAAAAGCTTTTTTTCCCAGCAAAACAGTGTTTTGGACACCTAAAATGTGCTTTTCTCGTCCAAAACTTGCGTTTAGCAGTGAAAACGTGGTGTTTTGAGCAAAAGAAAATTCTCAGCAAATTTCAAATTTTCTCAGCAAAAAACAGTTTTTTGGACCAAAAAGCACCTTTACTCAGCCAAAACCCCATTTTTTTTCGCCAAAAAGTCGTGTTTTTATCTCAAGAGGTATTTTCATGAGCAAAAAGTGGGGGTTTCAGCCAACAGGTCACGCCGTCAGCGAAAAACCTGGTTTTGAGAGCCAAAATGGCCATTTTTCAGTTTTTTGGGCTAAAAAGCTTTTTTTTCCAGCAAAACAGTGTTTTGGACACCTAAAATGTGCTTTTCTCGTCCAAAACCTGCGTTGAGCAGTGAAAACGTGGTGTTTTGAGCAAAAGAAAATTCTCAGCAAATTTCAAATTTTCTCAGCAAAAAACAGTTTTTTGGACCAAAAAGCACCTTTACTCAGCCAAAACCCCATTTTTTTTCGCCAAAAAGTCGTGTTTTTATCTCAAGAGGTATTTTCATGAGCAAAAAGTGGGGGTTTCAGCCAACAGGTCACGCCGTCAGCGAAAAACCTGGTTTTGAGAGCCAAAATGGCCATTTTTCAGTTTTTTGGGCTAAAAAGCTTTTTTTTCCAGCAAAACAGTGTTTTGGACACCTAAAATGTGCTTTTCTCGTCCAAAACTTGCGTTGAGCAGTGAAAACGTGGTGTTTTGAGCAAAAGAAAATTCTCAGCAAATTTCAAATTTTCTCAGCAAAAAACAGTTTTTTGGACCAAAAAGCACCTTTACTCAGCCAAAACCCCATTTTTTTTCGCCAAAAAGTCGTGTTTTTATCTCAAGAGGTATTTTCATGAGCAAAAAGTGGGGGTTTCAGCCAACAGGTCACGCCGTCAGCGAAAAACCTGGTTTTGAGAGCCAAAATGGCCATTTTTCAGTTTTTTGGGCTAAAAAGCTTTTTTTTCCAGCAAAACAGTGTTTTGGACACCTAAAATGTGCTTTTCTCGTCCAAAACTTGCGTTGAGCAGTGAAAACGTGGTGTTTTGAGCAAAAGAAAATTCTCAGCAAATTTCAAATTTTCTCAGCAAAAAACAGTTTTTTGGACCAAAAAGCACCTTTACTCAGCCAAAACCCCATTTTTTTTCGCCAAAAAGTCGTGTTTTTATCTCAAGAGGTATTTTCATGAGCAAAAAGTGGGGGTTTCAGCCAACAGGTCACGCCGTCAGCGAAAAACCTGGTTTTGAGAGCCAAAATGGCCATTTTTCAGTTTTTTGGGCTAAAAAGCTTTTTTTTCCAGCAAAACAGTGTTTTGGACACCTAAAATGTGCTTTTCTCGTCCAAAACTTGCGTTGAGCAGTGAAAACGTGGTGTTTTGAGCAAAAGAAAATTCTCAGCAAATTTCAAATTTTCTCAGCAAAAAACAGTTTTTTGGACCAAAAAGCACCTTTACTCAGCCAAAACCCCATTTTTTTTCGCCAAAAAGTCGTGTTTTTATCTCAAGAGGTATTTTCATGAGCAAAAAGTGGGGGTTTCAGCCAACAGGTCACGCCGTCAGCGAAAAACCTGGTTTTGAGAGCCAAAATGGCCATTTTTCAGTTTTTTGGGCTAAAAAGCTTTTTTTTCCAGCAAAACAGTGTTTTGGACACCTAAAATGTGCTTTTCTCGTCCAAAACTTGCGTTGAGCAGTGAAAACGTGGTGTTTTGAGCAAAAGAAAATTCTCAGCAAATTTCAAATTTTCTCAGCAAAAAACAGTTTTTTGGACCAAAAAGCACCTTTACTCAGCCAAAACCCCATTTTTTTTCGCCAAAAAGTCGTGTTTTTATCTCAAGAGGTATTTTCATGAGCAAAAAGTGGGGGTTTCAGCCAACAGGTCACGCCGTCAGCGAAAAACCTGGTTTTGAGAGCCAAAATGGCCATTTTTCAGTTTTTTGGGCTAAAAAGCTTTTTTTTCCAGCAAAACAGTGTTTTGGACACCTAAAATGTGCTTTTCTCGTCCAAAACTTGCGTTGAGCAGTGAAAACGTGGTGTTTTGAGCAAAAGAAAATTCTCAGCAAATTTCAAATTTTCTCAGCAAAAAACAGTTTTTTGGACCAAAAAGCACCTTTACTCAGCCAAAACCCCATTTTTTTTCGCCAAAAAGTCGTGTTTTTATCTCAAGAGGTATTTTCATGAGCAAAAAGTGGGGGTTTCAGCCAACAGGTCACGCCGTCAGCGAAAAACCTGGTTTTGAGAGCCAAAATGGCCATTTTTCAGTTTTTTGGGCTAAAAAGCTTTTTTTTCCAGCAAAACAGTGTTTTGGACACCTAAAATGTGCTTTTCTCGTCCAAAACTTGCGTTGAGCAGTGAAAACGTGGTGTTTTGAGCAAAAGAAAATTCTCAGCAAATTTCAAATTTTCTCAGCAAAAAACAGTTTTTTGGACCAAAAAGCACCTTTACTCAGCCAAAACCCCATTTTTTTTCGCCAAAAAGTCGTGTTTTTATCTCAAGAGGTATTTTCATGAGCAAAAAGTGGGGGTTTCAGCCAACAGGTCACGCCGTCAGCGAAAAACCTGGTTTTGAGAGCCAAAATGGCCATTTTTCAGTTTTTTGGGCTAAAAAGCTTTTTTTTTCCAGCAAAACAGTGTTTTGGACACCTAAAATGTGCTTTTCTCGTCCAAAACTTGCGTTGAGCAGTGAAAACGTGGTGTTTTGAGCAAAAGAAAATTCTCAGCAAATTTCAAATTTTCTCAGCAAAAAACAGTTTTTTGGACCAAAAAGCACCTTTACTCAGCCAAAACCCCATTTTTTTTCGCCAAAAAGTCGTGTTTTTATCTCAAGAGGTATTTTCATGAGCAAAAAGTGGGGGTTTCAGCCAACAGGTCACGCCGTCAGCGAAAAACCTGGTTTTGAGAGCCAAAATGGCCATTTTTCAGTTTTTTGGGCTAAAAAGCTTTTTTTTCCAGCAAAACAGTGTTTTGGACACCTAAAATGTGCTTTTCTCGTCCAAAACTTGCGTTGAGCAGTGAAAACGTGGTGTTTTGAGCAAAAGAAAATTCTCAGCAAATTTCAAATTTTCTCAGCAAAAAACAGTTTTTTGGACCAAAAAGCACCTTTACTCAGCCAAAACCCCATTTTTTTTCGCCAAAAAGTCGTGTTTTTATCTCAAGAGGTATTTTCATGAGCAAAAAGTGGGGGTTTCAGCCAACAGGTCACGCCGTCAGCGAAAAACCTGGTTTTGAGAGCCAAAATGGCCATTTTTCAGTTTTTTGGGCTAAAAAGCTTTTTTTTTCCAGCAAAACAGTGTTTTGGACACCTAAAATGTGCTTTTCTCGTCCAAAACTTGCGTTGAGCAGTGAAAACGTGGTGTTTTGAGCAAAAGAAAATTCTCAGCAAATTTCAAATTTTCTCAGCAAAAAACAGTTTTTTGGACCAAAAAGCACCTTTACTCAGCCAAAACCCCATTTTTTTTCGCCAAAAAGTCGTGTTTTTATCTCAAGAGGTATTTTCATGAGCAAAAAGTGGGGGTTTCAGCCAACAGGTCACGCCGTCAGCGAAAAACCTGGTTTTGAGAGCCAAAATGGCCATTTTTCAGTTTTTTGGGCTAAAAAGCTTTTTTTTCCAGCAAAACAGTGTTTTGGACACCTAAAATGTGCTTTTCTCGTCCAAAACTTGCGTTGAGCAGTGAAAACGTGGTGTTTTGAGCAAAAGAAAATTCTCAGCAAATTTCAAATTTTCTCAGCAAAAAACAGTTTTTTGGACCAAAAAGCACCTTTACTCAGCCAAAACCCCATTTTTTTTCGCCAAAAAGTCGTGTTTTTATCTCAAGAGGTATTTTCATGAGCAAAAAGTGGGGGTTTCAGCCAACAGGTCACGCCGTCAGCGAAAAACCTGGTTTTGAGAGCCAAAATGGCCATTTTTCAGTTTTTTGGGCTAAAAAGCTTTTTTTTCCAGCAAAACAGTGTTTTGGACACCTAAAATGTGCTTTTCTCGTCCAAAACTTGCGTTGAGCAGTGAAAACGTGGTGTTTTGAGCAAAAGAAAATTCTCAGCAAATTTCAAATTTTCTCAGCAAAAAACAGTTTTTTGGACCAAAAAGCACCTTTACTCAGCCAAAACCCCATTTTTTTTCGCCAAAAAGTCGTGTTTTTATCTCAAGAGGTATTTTCATGAGCAAAAAGTGGGGGTTTCAGCCAACAGGTCACGCCGTCAGCGAAAAACCTGGTTTTGAGAGCCAAAATGGCCATTTTTCAGTTTTTTGGGCTAAAAAGCTTTTTTTTCCAGCAAAACAGTGTTTTGGACACCTAAAATGTGCTTTTCTCGTCCAAAACTTGCGTTGAGCAGTGAAAACGTGGTGTTTTGAGCAAAAGAAAATTCTCAGCAAATTTCAAATTTTCTCAGCAAAAAACAGTTTTTTGGACCAAAAAGCACCTTTACTCAGCCAAAACCCCATTTTTTTTCGCCAAAAAGTCGTGTTTTTATCTCAAGAGGTATTTTCATGAGCAAAAAGTGGGGGTTTCAGCCAACAGGTCACGCCGTCAGCGAAAAACCTGGTTTTGAGAGCCAAAATGGCCATTTTTCAGTTTTTTGGGCTAAAAAGCTTTTTTTTCCAGCAAAACAGTGTTTTGGACACCTAAAATGTGCTTTTCTCGTCCAAAACTTGCGTTGAGCAGTGAAAACGTGGTGTTTTGAGCAAAAGAAAATTCTCAGCAAATTTCAAATTTTCTCAGCAAAAAACAGTTTTTTGGACCAAAAAGCACCTTTACTCAGCCAAAACCCCATTTTTTTTCGCCAAAAAGTCGTGTTTTTATCTCAAGAGGTATTTTCATGAGCAAAAAGTGGGGGTTTCAGCCAACAGGTCACGCCGTCAGCGAAAAACCTGGTTTTGAGAGCCAAAATGGCCATTTTTCAGTTTTTTGGGCTAAAAAGCTTTTTTTTCCAGCAAAACAGTGTTTTGGACACCTAAAATGTGCTTTTCTCGTCCAAAACTTGCGTTTAGCAGTGAAAACGTGGTGTTTTGAGCAAAAGAAAATTCTCAGCAAATTTCAAATTTTCTCAGCAAAAAACAGTTTTTTGGACCAAAAAGCACCTTTACTCAGCCAAAACCCCATTTTTTTTCGCCAAAAAGTCGTGTTTTTATCTCAAGAGGTATTTTCATGAGCAAAAAGTGGGGGTTTCAGCCAACAGGTCACGCCGTCAGCGAAAAACCTGGTTTTGAGAGCCAAAAACGGCCATTTTTCAGTTTTTTGGGCTAAAAAGCTTTTTTTTCCAGCAAAACAGTGTTTTGGACACCTAAAATGTGCTTTTCTCGTCCAAAACTTGCGTTTAGCAGTGAAAACGTGGTGTTTTGAGCAAAAGAAAATTCTCAGCAAATTTCAAATTTTCTCAGCAAAAAACAGTTTTTTGGACCAAAAAGCACCTTTACTCAGCCAAAACCCCATTTTTTTTCGCCAAAAAGTCGTGTTTTTATCTCAAGAGGTATTTTCATGAGCAAAAAGTGGGAGTTTCAGCCAACAGGTCACGCCGTCAGCGAAAAACCTGGTTTTGAGAGCCAAAATGGCCATTTTTCAGTTTTTTGGGCTAAAAAGCTTTTTTTTCCAGCAAAACAGTGTTTTGGACACCTAAAATGTGCTTTTCTCGTCCAAAACTTGCGTTTAGCAGTGAAAACGTGGTGTTTTGAGCAAAAGAAAATTCTCAGCAAATTTCAAATTTTCTCAGCAAAAAACAGTTTTTTGGACCAAAAAGCACGTTTACTCAGCCAAAACCCCATTTTTTTTCGCCAAAAAGTCGTGTTCTTATCTCAAGAGGTATTTTCATGAGCAAAAAGTGGGGGTTTCAGCCAACAGGTCACGCCGTCAGCGAAAAACCTGGTTTTGAGAGCCAAAATGGCCATTTTTCAGTTTTTTGGGCTAAAAAGCTTTTTTTTCCAGCAAAACAGTGTTTTGGACTCCTAAAATGTGCTTTTCTCGTCCAAAACTTGCGTTTAGCAGTGAAAACGTGGTGTTTTGAGCAAAAGAAAATTCTCAGCAAATTTCAAATTTTCTCAGCAAAAAACAGTTTTTTGGACCAAAAAGCACCTTTACTCAGCCAAAACCCCATTTTTTTTCGCCAAAAAGTCGTGTTTTTATCTCAAGAGGTATTTTCATGAGCAAAAAGTGGGGGTTTCAGCCAACAGGTCACGCCGTCAGCGAAAAACCTGGTTTTGAGAGCCAAAATGGCCATTTTTCAGTTTTTTGGGCTAAAAAGCTTTTTTTTCCAGCAAAACAGTGTTTTGGACACCTAAAATGTGCTTTTCTCGTCCAAAACTTGCGTTTAGCAGTGAAAACGTGGTGTTTTGAGCAAAAGAAAATTCTCAGCAAATTTCAAATTTTCTCAGCAAAAAACAGTTTTTTGGACCAAAAAGCACCTTTACTCAGCCAAAACCCCATTTTTTTTCGCCAAAAAGTCGTGTTTTTATCTCAAGAGGTATTTTCATGAGCAAAAAGTGGGGGTTTCAGCCAACAGGTCACGCCGTCAGCGAAAAACCTGGTTTTGAGAGCCAAAATGGCCATTTTTCAGTTTTTTGGGCTAAAAAGCTTTTTTTTCCAGCAAAACAGTGTTTTGGACACCTAAAATGTGCTTTTCTCGTCCAAAACTTGCGTTGAGCAGTGAAAACGTGGTGTTTTGAGCAAAAGAAAATTCTCAGCAAATTTCAAATTTTCTCAGCAAAAAACAGTTTTTTGGACCAAAAAGCACCTTTACTCAGCCAAAACCCCATTTTTTTTCGCCAAAAAGTCGTGTTTTTATCTCAAGAGGTATTTCCATGAGCAAAAAGTGGGGGTTTCAGCCAACAGGTCACGCCGTCAGCGAAAAACCTGGTTTTGAGAGCCAAAATGGCCATTTTTCAGTTTTTTGGGCTAAAAAGCTTTTTTTTCCAGCAAAACAGTGTTTTGGACACCTAAAATGTGCTTTTCTCGTCCAAAACTTGCGTTTAGCAGTGAAAACGTGGTGTTTTGAGCGAAAGAAAATTCTCAGCAAATTTCAAATTTTCTCATCAAAAAACAGTTTTTTGGACCAAAAAGCACCTTTACTCAGCCAAAACCCCATTTTTTTTCGCCAAAAAGTCGTGTTTTTATCTCAAGAGGTATTTCCATGAGCAAAAAGTGGGGGTTTCAGCCAACAGGTCACGCCGTCAGCGAAAAACCTGGTTTTGAGAGCCAAAATGGCCATTTTTCAGTTTTTTGGGCTAAAAAGCTTTTTTTTCCAGCAAAACAGTGTTTTGGACACCTAAAATGTGCTTTTCTCGTCCAAAACTTGCGTTTAGCAGTGAAAACGTGGTGTTTTGAGCGAAAGAAAATTCTCAGCAAATTTCAAATTTTCTCATCAAAAAACAGTTTTTTGGACCAAAAAGCACCTTTACTCAGCCAAAACCCCATTTTTTTTCGCCAAAAAGTCGTGTTTTTATCTCAAGAGGTATTTTCATGAGCAAAAAGTGGGGGTTTCAGCCAACAGGTCACGCCGTCAGCGAAAAACCTGGTTTTGAGAGCCAAAATGGCCATTTTTCAGTTTTTTGGGCTAAAAAGCTTTTTTCCCCAGCAAAACAGTGTTTTGGACACCTAAAATGTGCTTTTCTCGTCCAAAACTTGCGTTGAGCAGTGAAAACGTGGTGTTTTGAGCAAAAGAAAATTCTCAGCAAATTTCAAATTTTCTCAGCAAAAAACAGTTTTTTGGACCAAAAAGCACCTTTACTCAGCCAAAACCCCATTTTTTTTCGCCAAAAAGTCGTGTTTTTATCTCAAGAGGTATTTTCATGAGCAAAAAGTGGGGGTTTCAGCCAACAGGTCACGCCGTCAGCGAAAAACCTGGTTTTGAGAGCCAAAATGGCCATTTTTCAGTTTTTTGGGCTAAAAAGCTTTTTTTTCCAGCAAAACAGTGTTTTGGACACCTAAAATGTGCTTTTCTCGTCCAAAACTTGCGTTGAGCAGTGAAAACGTGGTGTTTTGAGCAAAAGAAAATTCTCAGCAAATTTCAAATTTTCTCAGCAAAAAACAGTTTTTTGGACCAAAAAGCACCTTTACTCAGCCAAAACCCCATTTTTTTTCGCCAAAAAGTCGTGTTTTTATCTCAAGAGGTATTTTCATGAGCAAAAAGTGGGGGTTTCAGCCAACAGGTCACGCCGTCAGCGAAAAACCTGGTTTTGAGAGCCAAAATGGCCATTTTTCAGTTTTTTGGGCTAAAAAGCTTTTTTTTCCAGCAAAACAGTGTTTTGGACACCTAAAATGTGCTTTTCTCGTCCAAAACTTGCGTTGAGCAGTGAAAACGTGGTGTTTTGAGCAAAAGAAAATTCTCAGCAAATTTCAAATTTTCTCAGCAAAAAACAGTTTTTTGGACCAAAAAGCACCTTTACTCAGCCAAAACCCCATTTTTTTTCGCCAAAAAGTCGTGTTTTTATCTCAAGAGGTATTTTCATGAGCAAAAAGTGGGGGTTTCAGCCAACAGGTCACGCCGTCAGCGAAAAACCTGGTTTTGAGAGCCAAAATGGCCATTTTTCAGTTTTTTGGGCTAAAAAGCTTTTTTTTCCAGCAAAACAGTGTTTTGGACACCTAAAATGTGCTTTTCTCGTCCAAAACTTGCGTTGAGCAGTGAAAACGTGGTGTTTTGAGCAAAAGAAAATTCTCAGCAAATTTCAAATTTTCTCATCAAAAAACAGTTTTTTGGACCAAAAAGCACCTTTACTCAGCCAAAACCCCATTTTTTTTCGCCAAAAAGTCGTGTTTTTATCTCAAGAGGTATTTTCATGAGCAAAAAGTGGGGGTTTCAGCCAACAGGTCACGCCGTCAGCGAAAAACCTGGTTTTGAGAGCCAAAATGGCCATTTTTCAGTTTTTTGGGCTAAAAAGCTTTTTTTTCCAGCAAAACAGTGTTTTGGACACCTAAAATGTGCTTTTCTCGTCCAAAACTTGCGTTGAGCAGTGAAAACGTGGTGTTTTGAGCAAAAGAAAATTCTCAGCAAATTTCAAATTTTCTCAGCAAAAAACAGTTTTTTGGACCAAAAAGCACCTTTACTCAGCCAAAACCCCATTTTTTTTCGCCAAAAAGTCGTGTTTTTATCTCAAGAGGTATTTTCATGAGCAAAAAGTGGGGGTTTCAGCCAACAGGTCACGCCGTCAGCGAAAAACCTGGTTTTGAGAGCCAAAATGGCCATTTTTCAGTTTTTTGGGCTAAAAAGCTTTTTTTTCCAGCAAAACAGTGTTTTGGACACCTAAAATGTGCTTTTCTCGTCCAAAACTTGCGTTGAGCAGTGAAAACGTGGTGTTTTGAGCAAAAGAAAATTCTCAGCAAATTTCAAATTTTCTCAGCAAAAAACAGTTTTTTGGACCAAAAAGCACCTTTACTCAGCCAAAACCCCATTTTTTTTCGCCAAAAAGTCGTGTTTTTATCTCAAGAGGTATTTTCATGAGCAAAAAGTGGGGGTTTCAGCCAACAGGTCACGCCGTCAGCGAAAAACCTGGTTTTGAGAGCCAAAATGGCCATTTTTCAGTTTTTTGGGCTAAAAAGCTTTTTTTTCCAGCAAAACAGTGTTTTGGACACCTAAAATGTGCTTTTCTCGTCCAAAACTTGCGTTGAGCAGTGAAAACGTGGTGTTTTGAGCAAAAGAAAATTCTCAGCAAATTTCAAATTTTCTCAGCAAAAAACAGTTTTTTGGACCAAAAAGCACCTTTACTCAGCCAAAACCCCATTTTTTTTCGCCAAAAAGTCGTGTTTTTATCTCAAGAGGTATTTTCATGAGCAAAAAGTGGGGGTTTCAGCCAACAGGTCACGCCGTCAGCGAAAAACCTGGTTTTGAGAGCCAAAATGGCCATTTTTCAGTTTTTTGGGCTAAAAAGCTTTTTTTTCCAGCAAAACAGTGTTTTGGACACCTAAAATGTGCTTTTCTCGTCCAAAACTTGCGTTTAGCAGTGAAAACGTGGTGTTTTGAGCAAAAGAAAATTCTCAGCAAATTTCAAATTTTCTCAGCAAAAAACAGTTTTTTGGACCAAAAAGCACCTTTACTCAGCCAAAACCCCATTTTTTTTCGCCAAAAAGTCGTGTTTTTATCTCAAGAGGTATTTTCATGAGCAAAAAGTGGGGGTTTCAGCCAACAGGTCACGCCGTCAGCGAAAAACCTGGTTTTGAGAGCCAAAATGGCCATTTTTCAGTTTTTTGGGCTAAAAAGCTTTTTTTTCCAGCAAAACAGTGTTTTGGACACCTAAAATGTGCTTTTCTCGTCCAAAACTTGCGTTTAGCAGTGAAAACGTGGTGTTTTGAGCAAAAGAAAATTCTCAGCAAATTTCAAATTTTCTCAGCAAAAAACAGTTTTTTGGACCAAAAAGCACCTTTACTCAGCCAAAACCCCATTTTTTTTCGCCAAAAAGTCGTGTTTTTATCTCAAGAGGTATTTTCATGAGCAAAAAGTGGGGGTTTCAGCCAACAGGTCACGCCGTCAGCGAAAAACCTGGTTTTGAGAGCCAAAATGGCCATTTTTCAGTTTTTTGGGCTAAAAAGCTTTTTTTTCCAGCAAAACAGTGTTTTGGACACCTAAAATGTGCTTTTCTCGTCCAAAACTTGCGTTGAGCAGTGAAAACGTGGTGTTTTGAGCAAAAAAAAATTCTCAGCAAATTTCAAATTTTCTCAGCAAAAAATAGTTTTTTGGACCAAAAAACACCTTTACTCAGCCAAAACCCCATTTTTTTTCGCCAAAAAGTCGTGTTTTTATCTCAAGAGGTATTTTCATGAGCAAAAAGTGGGGGTTTCAGCCAACAGGTCACGCCATCAGCGAAAAACCTGGTTTTGAGAGCCAAAATGGCCATTTTTCAGTTTTTTGGGCTAAAAAGCTTTTTTTCCCAGCAAAACAGTGTTTTGGACACCTAAAATGTGCTTTTCTCGTCCAAAACTTGCGTTGAGCAGTGAAAACGTGGTGTTTTGAGCAAAAGAAAATTCTCAGCAAATTTCAAATTTTCTCAGCAAAAAACAGTTTTTTGGACCAAAAAGCACCTTTACTCAGCCAAAACCCCATTTTTTTTCGCCAAAAAGTCGTGTTTTTATCTCAAGAGGTATTTTCATGAGCAAAAAGTGGGGGTTTCAGCCAACAGGTCACGCCGTCAGCGAAAAACCTGGTTTTGAGAGCCAAAATGGCCATTTTTCAGTTTTTTGGGCTAAAAAGCTTTTTTTTCCAGCAAAACAGTGTTTTGGACACCTAAAATGTGCTTTTCTCGTCCAAAACTTGCGTTGAGCAGTGAAAACGTGGTGTTTTGAGCAAAAGAAAATTCTCAGCAAATTTCAAATTTTCTCAGCAAAAAACAGTTTTTTGGACCAAAAAGCACCTTTACTCAGCCAAAACCCCATTTTTTTTCGCCAAAAAGTCGTGTTTTTATCTCAAGAGGTATTTTCATGAGCAAAAAGTGGGGGTTTCAGCCAACAGGTCACGCCGTCAGCGAAAAACCTGGTTTTGAGAGCCAAAATGGCCATTTTTCAGTTTTTTGGGCTAAAAAGCTTTTTTTTCCAGCAAAACAGTGTTTTGGACACCTAAAATGTGCTTTTCTCGTCCAAAACTTGCGTTTAGCAGTGAAAACGTGGTGTTTTGAGCAAAAGAAAATTCTCAGCAAATTTCAAATTTTCTCAGCAAAAAACAGTTTTTTGGACCAAAAAGCACCTTTACTCAGCCAAAACCCCATTTTTTTTCGCCAAAAAGTCGTGTTTTTATCTCAAGAGGTATTTTCATGAGCAAAAAGTGGGGGTTTCAGCCAACAGGTCACGCCGTCAGCGAAAAACCTGGTTTTGAGAGCCAAAATGGCCATTTTTCAGTTTTTTGGGCTAAAAAGCTTTTTTTTCCAGCAAAACAGTGTTTTGGACACCTAAAATGTGCTTTTCTCGTCCAAAACTTGCGTTTAGCAGTGAAAACGTGGTGTTTTGAGCAAAAGAAAATTCTCAGCAAATTTCAAATTTTCTCAGCAAAAAACAGTTTTTTGGACCAAAAAGCACCTTTACTCAGCCAAAACCCCATTTTTTTTCGCCAAAAAGTCGTGTTTTTATCTCAAGAGGTATTTTCATGAGCAAAAAGTGGGGGTTTCAGCCAACAGGTCACGCCGTCAGCGAAAAACCTGGTTTTGAGAGCCAAAATGGCCATTTTTCAGTTTTTTGGGCTAAAAAGCTTTTTTTTCCAGCAAAACAGTGTTTTGGACACCTAAAATGTGCTTTTCTCGTCCAAAACTTGCGTTTAGCAGTGAAAACGTGGTGTTTTGAGCAAAAGAAAATTCTCAGCAAATTTCAAATTTTCTCAGCAAAAAACAGTTTTTTGGACCAAAAAGCACCTTTACTCAGCCAAAACCCCATTTTTTTTCGCCAAAAAGTCGTGTTTTTATCTCAAGAGGTATTTTCATGAGCAAAAAGTGGGGGTTTCAGCCAACAGGTCACGCCGTCAGCGAAAAACCTGGTTTTGAGAGCCAAAATGGCCATTTTTCAGTTTTTTGGGCTAAAAAGCTTTTTTTTCCAGCAAAACAGTGTTTTGGACACCTAAAATGTGCTTTTCTCGTCCAAAACTTGCGTTTAGCAGTGAAAACGTGGTGTTTTGAGCAAAAGAAAATTCTCAGCAAATTTCAAATTTTCTCAGCAAAAAACAGTTTTTTGGACCAAAAAGCACCTTTACTCAGCCAAAACCCCATTTTTTTTCGCCAAAAAGTCGTGTTTTTATCTCAAGAGGTATTTTCATGAGCAAAAAGTGGGGGTTTCAGCCAACAGGTCACGCCGTCAGCGAAAAACCTGGTTTTGAGAGCCAAAATGGCCATTTTTCAGTTTTTTGGGCTAAAAAGCTTTTTTTTCCAGCAAAACAGTGTTTTGGACACCTAAAATGTGCTTTTCTCGTCCAAAACTTGCGTTCAGCAGTGAAAACGTGGTGTTTTGAGCAAAAGAAAATTCTCAGCAAATTTCAAATTTTCTCAGCAAAAAACAGTTTTTTGGACCAAAAAGCACCTTTACTCAGCCAAAACCCCATTTTTTTTCGCCAAAAAGTCGTGTTTTTATCTCAAGAGGTATTTTCATGAGCAAAAAGTGGGGGTTTCAGCCAACAGGTCACGCCGTCAGCGAAAAACCTGGTTTTGAGAGCCAAAATGGCCATTTTTCAGTTTTTTGGGCTAAAAAGCTTTTTTTCCCAGCAAAACAGTGTTTTGGACACCTAAAATGTGCTTTTCTCGTCCAAAACTTGCGTTGAGCAGTGAAAACGTGGTGTTTTGAGCAAAAGAAAATTCTCAGCAAATTTCAAATTTTCTCAGCAAAAAACAGTTTTTTGGACCAAAAAGCACCTTTACTCAGCCAAAACCCCATTTTTTTTCGCCAAAAAGTCGTGTTTTTATCTCAAGAGGTATTTTCATGAGCAAAAAGTGGGGGTTTCAGCCAACAGGTCACGCCGTCAGCGAAAAACCTGGTTTTGAGAGCCAAAATGGCCATTTTTCAGTTTTTTGGGCTAAAAAGCTTTTTTTTTCCAGCAAAACAGTGTTTTGGACACCTAAAATGTGCTTTTCTCGTCCAAAACTTGCGTTGAGCAGTGAAAACGTGGTGTTTTGAGCAAAAGAAAATTCTCAGCAAATTTCAAATTTTCTCAGCAAAAAACAGTTTTTTGGACCAAAAAGCACCTTTACTCAGCCAAAACCCCATTTTTTTTCGCCAAAAAGTCGTGTTTTTATCTCAAGAGGTATTTTCATGAGCAAAAAGTGGGGGTTTCAGCCAACAGGTCACGCCGTCAGCGAAAAACCTGGTTTTGAGAGCCAAAATGTCCATTTTTCAGTTTTTTGGGCTAAAAAGCTTTTTTTCCCAGCAAAACAGTGTTTTGGACACCTAAAATGTGCTTTTCTCGTCCAAAACTTGCGTTTAGCAGTGAAAACGTGGTGTTTTGAGCAAAAGAAAATTCTCAGCAAATTTCAAATTTTCTCAGCAAAAAACAGTTTTTTGGACCAAAAAGCACCTTTACTCAGCCAAAACCCCATTTTTTTTCGCCAAAAAGTCGTGTTTTTATCTCAAGAGGTATTTTCATGAGCAAAAAGTGGGGGTTTCAGCCAACAGGTCACGCCGTCAGCGAAAAACCTGGTTTTGAGAGCCAAAATGGCCATTTTTCAGTTTTTTGGGCTAAAAAGCTTTTTTTCCCAGCAAAACAGTGTTTTGGACACCTAAAATGTGCTTTTCTCGTCCAAAACTTGCGTTTAGCAGTGAAAACGTGGTGTTTTGAGCAAAAGAAAATTGTCAGCAAATTTCAAATTTTCTCAGCAAAAAACAGTTTTTTGGACCAAAAAGCACCTTTACTCAGCCAAAACCCCATTTTTTTTCGCCAAAAAGTCGTGTTTTTATCTCAAGAGGTATTTTCATGAGCAAAAAGTGGGGGTTTCAGCCAACAGGTCACGCCGTCAGCGAAAAACCTGGTTTTGAGAGCCAAAATGGCCATTTTTCAGTTTTTTGGGCTAAAAAGCTTTTTTTTCCAGCAAAACAGTGTTTTGGACACCTAAAATGTGCTTTTCTCGTCCAAAACTTGCGTTGAGCAGTGAAAACGTGGTGTTTTGAGCAAAAGAAAATTCTCAGCAAATTTCAAATTTTCTCAGCAAAAAACAGTTTTTTGGACCAAAAAGCACCTTTACTCAGCCAAAACCCCATTTTTTTTCGCCAAAAAGTCGTGTTTTTATCTCAAGAGGTATTTTCATGAGCAAAAAGTGGGGGTTTCAGCCAACAGGTCACGCCGTCAGCGAAAAACCTGGTTTTGAGAGCCAAAATGGCCATTTTTCAGTTTTTTGGGCTAAAAAGCTTTTTTTTCCAGCAAAACAGTGTTTTGGACACCTAAAATGTGCTTTTCTCGTCCAAAACTTGCGTTTAGCAGTGAAAACGTGGTGTTTTGAGCAAAAGAAAATTCTCAGCAAATTTCAAATTTTCTCAGCAAAAAACAGTTTTTTGGACCAAAAAGCACCTTTACTCAGCCAAAACCCCATTTTTTTTCGCCAAAAAGTCGTGTTTTTATCTCAAGAGGTATTTTCATGAGCAAAAACTGGGGGTTTCAGCCAACAGGTCACGCCGTCAGCGAAAAACCTGGTTTTGAGAGCCAAAATGGCCATTTTTCAGTTTTTTGGGCTAAAAAGCTTTTTTTTCCAGCAAAACAGTGTTTTAGACACCTAAAATGTGCTTTTCTCGTCCAAAACTTGCGTTGAGCAGTGAAAACGTGGTGTTTTGAGCAAAAGAAAATTCTCAGCAAATTTCAAATTTTCTCAGCAAAAAACAGTTTTTTGGACCAAAAAGCACCTTTACTCAGCTAAAACCCCATTTTTTTTCGCCAAAAAGTCGTGTTTTTATCTCAAGAGGTATTTTCATGAGCAAAAAGTGGGGGTTTCAGCCAACAGGTCACGCCGTCAGCGAAAAACCTGGTTTTGAGAGCCAAAATGGCCATTTTTCAGTTTTTTGGGCTAAAAAGCTTTTTTTTCCAGCAAAACAGTGTTTTGGACACCTAAAATGTGCTTTTCTCGTCCAAAACTTGCGTTTAGCAGTGAAAACGTGGTGTTTTGAGCAAAAGAAAATTCTCAGCAAATTTCAAATTTTCTCAGCAAAAAACAGTTTTTTGGACCAAAAAGCACCTTTACTCAGCCAAAACCCCATTTTTTTTCGCCAAAAAGTCGTGTTTTTATCTCAAGAGGTATTTTCATGAGCAAAAAGTGGGGGTTTCAGCCAACAGGTCACGCCGTCAGCGAAAAACCTGGTTTTGAGAGCCAAAATGGCCATTTTTCAGTTTTTTGGGCTAAAAAGCTTTTTTTTCCAGCAAAACAGTGTTTTGGACACCTAAAATGTGCTTTTCTCGTCCAAAACTTGCGTTGAGCAGTGAAAACGTGGTGTTTTGAGCAAAAGAAAATTCTCAGCAAATTTCAAATTTTCTCAGCAAAAAACAGTTTTTTGGACCAAAAAGCACCTTTACTCAGCCAAAACCCCATTTTTTTTCGCCAAAAAGTCGTGTTTTTATCTCAAGAGGTATTTTCATGAGCAAAAAGTGGGGGTTTCAGCCAACAGGTCACGCCGTCAGCGAAAAACCTGGTTTTGAGAGCCAAAATGGCCATTTTTCAGTTTTTTGGGCTAAAAAGCTTTTTTTTCCAGCAAAACAGTGTTTTGGACACCTAAAATGTGCTTTTCTCGTCCAAAACTTGCGTTTAGCAGTGAAAACGTGGTGTTTTGAGCAAAAGAAAATTCTCAGCAAATTTCAAATTTTCTCAGCAAAAAACAGTTTTTTGGACCAAAAAGCACCTTTACTCAGCCAAAACCCCATTTTTTTTCGCCAAAAAGTCGTGTTTTTATCTCAAGAGGTATTTTCATGAGCAAAAAGTGGGGGTTTCAGCCAACAGGTCACGCCGTCAGCGAAAAACCTGGTTTTGAGAGCCAAAATGGGCATTTTTCAGTTTTTTGGGCTAAAAAGCTTTTTTTTCCAGCAAAACAGTGTTTTGGACACCTAAAATGTGCTTTTCTCGTCCAAAACTTGCGTTGAGCAGTGAAAACGTGGTGTTTTGAGCAAAAGAAAATTCTCAGCAAATTTCAAATTTTCTCAGCAAAAAACAGTTTTTTGGACCAAAAAGCACCTTTACTCAGCCAAAACCCCATTTTTTTTCGCCAAAAAGTCGTGTTTTTATCTCAAGAGGTATTTTCATGAGCAAAAAGTGGGGGTTTCAGCCAACAGGTCACGCCGTCAGCGAAAAACCTGGTTTTGAGAGCCAAAATGGCCATTTTTCAGTTTTTTGGGCTAAAAAGCTTTTTTTTCCAGCAAAACAGTGTTTTGGACACCTAAAATGTGCTTTTCTCGTCCAAAACTTGCGTTGAGCAGTGAAAACGTGGTGTTTTGAGCAAAAGAAAATTCTCAGCAAATTTCAAATTTTCTCAGCAAAAAACAGTTTTTTGGACCAAAAAGCACCTTTACTCAGCCAAAACCCCATTTTTTTTCGCCAAAAAGTCGTGTTTTTATCTCAAGAGGTATTTTCATGAGCAAAAAGTGGGGGTTTCAGCCAACAGGTCACGCCGTCAGCGAAAAACCTGGTTTTGAGAGCCAAAATGGCCATTTTTCAGTTTTTTGGGCTAAAAAGCTTTTTTTTCCAGCAAAACAGTGTTTTGGACACCTAAAATGTGCTTTTCTTGTCCAAAACTTGCGTTGAGCAGTGAAAACGTGGTGTTTTGAGCAAAAGAAAATTCTCAGCAAATTTCAAATTTTCTCAGCAAAAAACAGTTTTTTGGACCAAAAAGCACCTTTACTCAGCCAAAACCCCATTTTTTTTCGCCAAAAAGTCGTGTTTTTATCTCAAGAGGTATTTTCATGAGCAAAAAGTGGGGGTTTCAGCCAACAGGTCACGCCGTCAGCGAAAAACCTGGTTTTGAGAGCCAAAATGGCCATTTTTCAGTTTTTTGGGCTAAAAAGCTTTTTTTCCCAGCAAAACAGTGTTTTGGACACCTAAAATGTGCTTTTCTCGTCCAAAACTTGCGTTTAGCAGTGAAAACGTGGTGTTTTGAGCAAAAGAAAATTCTCAGCAAATTTCAAATTTTCTCAGCAAAAAACAGTTTTTTGGACCAAAAAGCACCTTTACTCAGCCAAAACCCCATTTTTTTTCGCCAAAAAGTCGTGTTTTTATCTCAAGAGGTATTTTCATGAGCAAAAAGTGGGGGTTTCAGCCAACAGGTCACGCCGTCAGCGAAAAACCTGGTTTTGAGAGCCAAAATGGGCATTTTTCAGTTTTTTGGGCTAAAAAGCTTTTTTTTCCAGCAAAACAGTGTTTTGGACACCTAAAATGTGCTTTTCTCGTCCAAAACTTGCGTTGAGCAGTGAAAACGTGGTGTTTTGAGCAAAAGAAAATTCTCAGCAAATTTCAAATTTTCTCAGCAAAAAACAGTTTTTCTGACCAAAAAGCACCTTTACTCAGCCAAAACCCCATTTTTTTTCGCCAAAAAGTCGTGTTTTTATCTCAAGAGGTATTTTCATGAGCAAAAAGTGGGGGTTTCAGCCAACAGGTCACGCCGTCAGCGAAAAACCTGGTTTTGAGAGCCAAAATGGCCATTTTTCAGTTTTTTGGGCTAAAAAGCTTTTTTTTCCAGCAAAACAGTGTTTTGGACACCTAAAATGTGCTTTTCTCGTCCAAAACTTGCGTTGAGCAGTGAAAACGTGGTGTTTTGAGCAAAAGAAAATTCTCAGCAAATTTCAAATTTTCTCAGCAAAAAACAGTTTTTTGGACCAAAAAGCACCTTTACTCAGCCAAAACCCCATTTTTTTTCGCCAAAAAGTCGTGTTTTTATCTCAAGAGGTATTTTCATGAGCAAAAAGTGGGGGTTTCAGCCAACAGGTCACGCCGTCAGCGAAAAACCTGGTTTTGAGAGCCAAAATGGCCATTTTTCAGTTTTTTGGGCTAAAAAGCTTTTTTTTCCAGCAAAACAGTGTTTTGGACACCTAAAATGTGCTTTTCTCGTCCAAAACTTGCGTTGAGCAGTGAAAACGTGGTGTTTTGAGCAAAAGAAAATTCTCAGCAAATTTCAAATTTTCTCAGCAAAAAACAGTTTTTTGGACCAAAAAGCACCTTTACTCAGCCAAAACCCCATTTTTTTTCGCCAAAAAGTCGTGTTTTTATCTCAAGAGGTATTTTCATGAGCAAAAAGTGGGGGTTTCAGCCAACAGGTCACGCCGTCAGCGAAAAACCTGGTTTTGAGAGCCAAAATGGCCATTTTTCAGTTTTTTGGGCTAAAAAGCTTTTTTTTCCAGCAAAACAGTGTTTTGGACACCTAAAATGTGCTTTTCTCGTCCAAAACTTGCGTTGAGCAGTGAAAACGTGGTGTTTTGAGCAAAAGAAAATTCTCAGCAAATTTCAAATTTTCTCAGCAAAAAACAGTTTTTTGGACCAAAAAGCACCTTTTCTCAGCCAAAACCCCATTTTTTTTCGCCAAAAAGTCGTGTTTTTATCTCAAGAGGTATTTTCATGAGCAAAAAGTGGGGGTTTCAGCCAACAGGTCACGCCGTCAGCGAAAAACCTGGTTTTGAGAGCCAAAATGGCCATTTTTCAGTTTTTTGGGCTAAAAAGCTTTTTTTTCCAGCAAAACAGTGTTTTGGACACCTAAAATGTGCTTTTCTCGTCCAAAACTTGCGTTTAGCAGTGAAAACGTGGTGTTTTGAGCAAAAGAAAATTCTCAGCAAATTTCAAATTTTCTCAGCAAAAAACAGTTTTTTGGACCAAAAGGCACCTTTACTCAGCCAAAACCCCATTTTTTTTCGCCAAAAAGTCGTGTTTTTATCTCAAGAGGTATTTTCATGAGCAAAAAGTGGGGGTTTCAGCCAACAGGTCACGCCGTCAGCGAAAAACCTGGTTTTGAGAGCCAAAATGGCCATTTTTCAGTTTTTTGGGCTAAAAAGCTTTTTTTTCCAGCAAAACAGTGTTTTGGACACCTAAAATGTGCTTTTCTCGTCCAAAACTTGCGTTGAGCAGTGAAAACGTGGTGTTTTGAGCAAAAGAAAATTCTCAGCAAATTTCAAATTTTCTCAGCAAAAAACAGTTTTTTGGACCAAAAAGCACCTTTACTCAGCCAAAACCCCATTTTTTTTCGCCAAAAAGTCGTGTTTTTATCTCAAGAGGTATTTTCATGAGCAAAAAGTGGGGGTTTCAGCCAACAGGTCACGCCGTCAGCGAAAAACCTGGTTTTGAGAGCCAAAATGGCCATTTTTCAGTTTTTTGGGCTAAAAAGCTTTTTTTTCCAGCAAAACAGTGTTTTGGACACCTAAAATGTGCTTTTCTCGTCCAAAACTTGCGTTTAGCAGTGAAAACGTGGTGTTTTGAGCAAAAGAAAATTCTCAGCAAATTTCAAATTTTCTCAGCAAAAAACAGTTTTTTGGACCAAAAGGCACCTTTACTCAGCCAAAACCCCATTTTTTTTCGCCAAAAAGTCGTGTTTTTATCTCAAGAGGTATTTTCATGAGCAAAAAGTGGGGGTTTCAGCCAACAGGTCACGCCGTCAGCGAAAAACCTGGTTTTGAGAGCCAAAATGGCCATTTTTCAGTTTTTTGGGCTAAAAAGCTTTTTTTTCCAGCAAAACAGTGTTTTGGACACCTAAAATGTGCTTTTCTCGTCCAAAACTTGCGTTGAGCAGTGAAAACGTGGTGTTTTGAGCAAAAGAAAATTCTCAGCAAATTTCAAATTTTCTCAGCAAAAAACAGTTTTTTGGACCAAAAAGCACCTTTACTCAGCCAAAACCCCATTTTTTTTCGCCAAAAAGTCGTGTTTTTATCTCAAGAGGTATTTTCATGAGCAAAAAGTGGGGGTTTCAGCCAACAGGTCACGCCGTCAGCGAAAAACCTGGTTTTGAGAGCCAAAATGGGCATTTTTCAGTTTTTTGGGCTAAAAAGCTTTTTTTTCCAGCAAAACAGTGTTTTGGACACCTAAAATGTGCTTTTCTCGTCCAAAACTTGCGTTTAGCAGTGAAAACGTGGTGTTTTGAGCAAAAGAAAATTCTCAGCAAATTTCAAATTTTCTCAGCAAAAAACAGTTTTTTGGACCAAAAAGCACCTTTACTCAGCCAAAACCCCATTTTTTTTCGCCAAAAAGTCGTGTTTTTATCTCAAGAGGTATTTTCATGAGCAAAAAGTGGGGGTTTCAGCCAACAGGTCACGCCGTCAGCGAAAAACCTGGTTTTGAGAGCCAAAATGGCCATTTTTCAGTTTTTTGGGCTAAAAAGCTTTTTTTTCCAGCAAAACAGTGTTTTGGACACCTAAAATGTGCTTTTCTCGTCCAAAACTTGCGTTGAGCAGTGAAAACGTGGTGTTTTGAGCAAAAGAAAATTCTCAGCAAATTTCAAATTTTCTCAGCAAAAAACAGTTTTTTGGACCAAAAAGCACCTTTACTCAGCCAAAACCCCATTTTTTTTCGCCAAAAAGTCGTGTTTTTATCTCAAGAGGTATTTTCATGAGCAAAAAGTGGGGGTTTCAGCCAACAGGTCACGCCGTCAGCGAAAAACCTGGTTTTGAGAGCCAAAATGGCCATTTTTCAGTTTTTTGGGCTAAAAAGCTTTTTTTTCCAGCAAAACAGTGTTTTGGACACCTAAAATGTGCTTTTCTCGTCCAAAACTTGCGTTTAGCAGTGAAAACGTGGTGTTTTGAGCAAAAGAAAATTCTCAGCAAATTTCAAATTTTCTCAGCAAAAAACAGTTTTTTGGACCAAAAGGCACCTTTACTCAGCCAAAACCCCATTTTTTTTCGCCAAAAAGTCGTGTTTTTATCTCAAGAGGTATTTTCATGAGCAAAAAGTGGGGGTTTCAGCCAACAGGTCACGCCGTCAGCGAAAAACCTGGTTTTGAGAGCCAAAATGGCCATTTTTCAGTTTTTTGGGCTAAAAAGCTTTTTTTTCCAGCAAAACAGTGTTTTGGACACCTAAAATGTGCTTTTCTCGTCCAAAACTTGCGTTGAGCAGTGAAAACGTGGTGTTTTGAGCAAAAGAAAATTCTCAGCAAATTTCAAATTTTCTCAGCAAAAAACAGTTTTTTGGACCAAAAAGCACCTTTACTCAGCCAAAACCCCATTTTTTTTCGCCAAAAAGTCGTGTTTTTATCTCAAGAGGTATTTTCATGAGCAAAAAGTGGGGGTTTCAGCCAACAGGTCACGCCGTCAGCGAAAAACCTGGTTTTGAGAGCCAAAATGGGCATTTTTCAGTTTTTTGGGCTAAAAAGCTTTTTTTTCCAGCAAAACAGTGTTTTGGACACCTAAAATGTGCTTTTCTCGTCGAAAACTTGCGTTTAGCAGTGAAAACGTGGTGTTTTGAGCAAAAGAAAATTCTCAGCAAATTTCAAATTTTCTCAGCAAAAAACAGTTTTTTGGACCAAAAAGCACCTTTACTCAGCCAAAACCCCATTTTTTTTCGCCAAAAAGTCGTGTTTTTATCTCAAGAGGTATTTTCATGAGCAAAAAGTGGGGGTTTCAGCCAACAGGTCACGCCGTCAGCGAAAAACCTGGTTTTGAGAGCCAAAATGGCCATTTTTCAGTTTTTTGGGCTAAAAAGCTTTTTTTTCCAGCAAAACAGTGTTTTGGACACCTAAAATGTGCTTTTCTCGTCCAAAACTTGCGTTGAGCAGTGAAAACGTGGTGTTTTGAGCAAAAGAAAATTCTCAGCAAATTTCAAATTTTCTCAGCAAAAAACAGTTTTTTGGACCAAAAGGCACCTTTACTCAGCCAAAACCCCATTTTTTTTCGCCAAAAAGTCGTGTTTTTATCTCAAGAGGTATTTTCATGAGCAAAAAGTGGGGGTTTCAGCCAACAGGTCACGCCGTCAGCGAAAAACCTGGTTTTGAGAGCCAAAATGGGCATTTTTCAGTTTTTTGGGCTAAAAAGCTTTTTTTTCCAGCAAAACAGTGTTTTGGACACCTAAAATGTGCTTTTCTCGTCCAAAACTTGCGTTGAGCAGTGAAAACGTGGTGTTTTGAGCAAAAGAAAATTCTCAGCAAATTTCAAATTTTCTCAGCAAAAAACAGTTTTTTGGACCAAAAAGCACCTTTACTCAGCCAAAACCCCATTTTTTTTCGCCAAAAAGTCGTGTTTTTATCTCAAGAGGTATTTTCATGAGCAAAAAGTGGGGGTTTCAGCCAACAGGTCACGCCGTCAGCGAAAAACCTGGTTTTGAGAGCCAAAATGGGCATTTTTCAGTTTTTTGGGCTAAAAAGCTTTTTTTTCCAGCAAAACAGTGTTTTGGACACCTAAAATGTGCTTTTCTCGTCCAAAACTTGCGTTTAGCAGTGAAAACGTGGTGTTTTGAGCAAAAGAAAATTCTCAGCAAATTTCAAATTTTCTCAGCAAAAAACAGTTTTTTGGACCAAAAAGCACCTTTACTCAGCCAAAACCCCATTTTTTTTCGCCAAAAAGTCGTGTTTTTATCTCAAGAGGTATTTTCATGAGCAAAAAGTGGGGGTTTCAGCCAACAGGTCACGCCGTCAGCGAAAAACCTGGTTTTGAGAGCCAAAATGGCCATTTTTCAGTTTTTTGGGCTAAAAAGCTTTTTTTTCCAGCAAAACAGTGTTTTGGACACCTAAAATGTGCTTTTCTCGTCCAAAACTTGCGTTGAGCAGTGAAAACGTGGTGTTTTGAGCAAAAGAAAATTGTCAGCAAATTTCAAATTTTCTCAGCAAAAAACAGTTTTTTGGACCAAAAAGCACCTTTACTCAGCCAAAACCCCATTTTTTTTCGCCAAAAAGTCGTGTTTTTATCTCAAGAGGTATTTTCATGAGCAAAAAGTGGGGGTTTCAGCCAACAGGTCACGCCGTCAGCGAAAAACCTGGTTTTGAGAGCCAAAATGGCCATTTTTCAGTTTTTTGGGCTAAAAAGCTTTTTTTTTCCAGCAAAACAGTGTTTTGGACACCTAAAATGTGCTTTTCTCGTCCAAAACTTGCGTTTAGCAGTGAAAACGTGGTGTTTTGAGCAAAAGAAAATTCTCAGCAAATTTCAAATTTTCTCAGCAAAAAACAGTTTTTTGGACCAAAAAGCACCTTTACTCAGCCAAAACCCCATTTTTTTTCGCCAAAAAGTCGTGTTTTTATCTCAAGAGGTATTTTCATGAGCAAAAAGTGGGGGTTTCAGCCAACAGGTCACGCCGTCAGCGAAAAACCTGGTTTTGAGAGCCAAAATGGCCATTTTTCAGTTTTTTGGGCTAAAAAGCTTTTTTTCCCAGCAAAACAGTGTTTTGGACACCTAAAATGTGCTTTTCTCGTCCAAAACTTGCGTTGAGCAGTGAAAACGTGGTGTTTTGAGCAAAAGAAAATTCTCAGCAAATTTCAAATTTTCTCAGCAAAAAACAGTTTTTTGGACCAAAAAGCACCTTTACTCAGCCAAAACCCCATTTTTTTTCGCCAAAAAGTCGTGTTTTTATCTCAAGAGGTATTTTCATGAGCAAAAAGTGGGGGTTTCAGCCAACAGGTCACGCCGTCAGCGAAAAACCTGGTTTTGAGAGCCAAAATGGCCATTTTTCAGTTTTTTGGGCTAAAAAGCTTTTTTTTCCAGCAAAACAGTGTTTTGGACACCTAAAATGTGCTTTTCTCGTCCAAAACTTGCGTTGAGCAGTGAAAACGTGGTGTTTTGAGCAAAAGAAAATTCTCAGCAAATTTCAAATTTTCTCAGCAAAAAACAGTTTTTTGGACCAAAAAGCACCTTTACTCAGCCAAAACCCCATTTTTTTTCGCCAAAAAGTCGTGTTTTTATCTCAAGAGGTATTTTCATGAGCAAAAAGTGGGGGTTTCAGCCAACAGGTCACGCCGTCAGCGAAAAACCTGGTTTTGAGAGCCAAAATGGCCATTTTTCAGTTTTTTGGGCTAAAAAGCTTTTTTTTCCAGCAAAACAGTGTTTTGGACACCTAAAATGTGCTTTTCTCGTCCAAAACTTGCGTTTAGCAGTGAAAACGTGGTGTTTTGAGCAAAAGAAAATTCTCAGCAAATTTCAAATTTTCTCAGCAAAAAACAGTTTTTTGGACCAAAAAGCACCTTTACTCAGCCAAAACCCCATTTTTTTTCGCCAAAAAGTCGTGTTTTTATCTCAAGAGGTATTTTCATGAGCAAAAAGTGGGGGTTTCAACCAACAGGTCACGCCGTCAGCGAAAAACCTGGTTTTGAGAGCCAAAATGGCCATTTTTCAGTTTTTTGGGCTAAAAAGCTTTTTTTTCCAGCAAAACAGTGTTTTGGACACCTAAAATGTGCTTTTCTCGTCCAAAACTTGCGTTGAGCAGTGAAAACGTGGTGTTTTGAGCAAAAGAAAATTCTCAGCAAATTTCAAATTTTCTCAGCAAAAAACAGTTTTTTGGGCCAAAAAGCACCTTTACTCAGCCAAAACCTCATTTTTTTTCGCCAAAAAGTCGTGTTTTTATCTCAAGAGGTATTTTCATGAGCAAAAAGTGGGGGTTTCAGCCAACAGGTCACGCCGTCAGCGAAAAACCTGGTTTTGAGAGCCAAAATGGCCATTTTTCAGTTTTTTGGGCTAAAAAGCTTTTTTTTCCAGCAAAACAGTGTTTTGGACACCTAAAATGTGCTTTTCTCGTCCAAAACTTGCGTTTAGCAGTGAAAACGTGGTGTTTTGAGCAAAAGAAAATTCTCAGCAAATTTCAAATTTTCTCAGCAAAAAACAGTTTTTTGGACCAAAAAGCACCTTTACTCAGCCAAAACCCCATTTTTTTTTCGCCAAAAAGTCGTGTTTTTATCTCAAGAGGTATTTTCATGAGCAAAAAGTGGGGGTTTCAGCCAACAGGTCACGCCGTCAGCGAAAAACCTGGTTTTGAGAGCCAAAATGGCCATTTTTCAGTTTTTTGGGTTAAAAAGCTTTTTTTTCCAGCAAAACAGTGTTTTGGACACCTAAAATGTGCTTTTCTCGTCCAAAACTTGCGTTGAGCAGTGAAAACGTGGTGTTTTGAGCAAAAGAAAATTCTCAGCAAATTTCAAATTTTCTCAGCAAAAAACAGTTTTTTGGACCAAAAAGCACCTTTACTCAGCCAAAACCCCATTTTTTTTCGCCAAAAAGTCGTGTTTTTATCTCAAGAGGTATTTTCATGAGCAAAAAGTGGGGGTTTCAGCCAACAGGTCACGCCGTCAGCGAAAAACCTGGTTTTGAGAGCCAAAATGGCCATTTTTCAGTTTTTTGGGCTAAAAAGCTTTTTTTTCCAGCAAAACAGTGTTTTGGACACCTAAAATGTGCTTTTCTCGTCCAAAACTTGCGTTTAGCAGTGAAAACGTGGTGTTTTGAGCAAAAGAAAATTCTCAGCAAATTTCAAATTTTCTCAGCAAAAAACAGTTTTTTGGACCAAAAAGCACCTTTACTCAGCCAAAACCCCATTTTTTTTCGCCAAAAAGTCGTGTTTTTATCTCAAGAGGTATTTTCATGAGCAAAAAGTGGGGGTTTCAGCCAACAGGTCACGCCGTCAGGGAAAAACCTGGTTTTGAGAGCCAAAATGGCCATTTTTCAGTTTTTTGGGCTAAAAAGCTTTTTTTCCAGCAAAACAGTGTTTTGGACACCTAAAATGTGCTTTTCTCGTCCAAAACTTGCGTTTAGCAGTGAAAACGTGGTGTTTTGAGCAAAAGAAAATTCTCAGCAAATTTCAAATTTTCTCAGCAAAAAACAGTTTTTTGGACCAAAAAGCACCTTTACTCAGCCAAAACCCCATTTTTTTTCGCCAAAAAGTCGTGTTTCTATCTCAAGAGGTATTTTCATGAGCAAAAAGTGGGGGTTTCAGCCAACAGGTCACGCCGTCAGCGAAAAACCTGGTTTTGAGAGCCAAAATGGCCATTTTTCAGTTTTTTGGGCTAAAAAGCTTTTTTTTCCAGCAAAACAGTGTTTTGGACACCTAAAATGTGCTTTTCTCGTCCAAAACTTGCGTTTAGCAGTGAAAACGTGGTGTTTTGAGCAAAAGAAAATTCTCAGCAAATTTCAAATTTTCTCAGCAAAAAACAGTTTTTTGGACCAAAAAGCACCTTTACTCAGCCAAAACCCCATTTTTTTTCGCCAAAAAGTCGTGTTTTTATCTCAAGAGGTATTTTCATGAGCAAAAAGTGGGGGTTTCAGCCAACAGGTCACGCCGTCAGGGAAAAACCTGGTTTTGAGAGCCAAAATGGCCATTTTTCAGTTTTTTGGGCTAAAAAGCTTTTTTTCCAGCAAAACAGTGTTTTGGACACCTAAAATGTGCTTTTCTCGTCCAAAACTTGCGTTTAGCAGTGAAAACGTGGTGTTTTGAGCAAAAGAAAATTCTCAGCAAATTTCAAATTTTCTCAGCAAAAAACAGTTTTTTGGACCAAAAAGCACCTTTACTCAGCCAAAACCCCATTTTTTTTCGCCAAAAAGTCGTGTTTCTATCTCAAGAGGTATTTTCATGAGCAAAAAGTGGGGGTTTCAGCCAACAGGTCACGCCGTCAGCGAAAAACCTGGTTTTGAGAGCCAAAATGGCCATTTTTCAGTTTTTTGGGCTAAAAAGCTTTTTTTTCCAGCAAAACAGTGTTTTGGACACCTAAAATGTGCTTTTCTCGTCCAAAACTTGCGTTGAGCAGTGAAAACGTGGTGTTTTGAGCAAAAGAAAATTCTCAGCAAATTTCAAATTTTCTCAGCAAAAAACAGTTTTTTGGACCAAAAAGCACCTTTACTCAGCCAAAACCCCATTTTTTTTCGCCAAAAAGTCGTGTTTTTATCTCAAGAGGTATTTTCATGAGCAAAAAGTGGGGGTTTCAGCCAACAGGTCACGCCGTCAGCGAAAAACCTGGTTTTGAGAGCCAAAATGGCCATTTTTCAGTTTTTTGGGCTAAAAAGCTTTTTTTTCCAGCAAAACAGTGTTTTGGACACCTAAAATGTGCTTTTCTTGTCGAAAACTTGCGTTTAGCAGTGAAAACGTGGTGTTTTGAGCAAAAGAAAATTCTCAGCAAATTTCAAATTTTCTCAGCAAAAAACAGTTTTTTGGACCAAAAAGCACCTTTACTCAGCCAAAACCCCATTTTTTTTCGCCAAAAAGTCGTGTTTTTATCTCAAGAGGTATTTTCATGAGCAAAAAGTGGGGGTTTCAGCCAACAGGTCACGCCGTCAGCGAAAAACCTGGTTTTGAGAGCCAAAATGGCCATTTTTCAGTTTTTTGGGCTAAAAAGCTTTTTTTTCCAGCAAAACAGTGTTTTGGACACCTAAAATGTGCTTTTCTCGTCCAAAACTTGCGTTTAGCAGTGAAAACGTGGTGTTTTGAGCAAAAGAAAATTCTCAGCAAATTTCAAATTTTCTCAGCAAAAAACAGTTTTTTGGACCAAAAAGCACCTTTACTCAGCCAAAACCCCATTTTTTTTCGCCAAAAAGTCGTGTTTTTATCTCAAGAGGTATTTTCATGAGCAAAAAGTGGGGGTTTCAGCCAACAGGTCACGCCGTCAGCGAAAAACCTGGTTTTGAGAGCCAAAATGGCCATTTTTCAGTTTTTTGGGCTAAAAAGCTTTTTTTTCCAGCAAAACAGTGTTTTGGACACCTAAAATGTGCTTTTCTCGTCCAAAACTTGCGTTTAGCAGTGAAAACGTGGTGTTTTGAGCAAAAGAAAATTCTCAGCAAATTTCAAATTTTCTCAGCAAAAAACAGTTTTTTGGACCAAAAAGCACCTTTACTCAGCCAAAACCCCATTTTTTTTCGCCAAAAAGTCGTGTTTTTATCTCAAGAGGTATTTTCATGAGCAAAAAGTGGGGGTTTCAGCCAACAGGTCACGCCGTCAGCGAAAAACCTGGTTTTGAGAGCCAAAATGGCCATTTTTCAGTTTTTTGGGCTAAAAAGCTTTTTTTTCCAGCAAAACAGTGTTTTGGACACCTAAAATGTGCTTTTCTCGTCCAAAACTTGCGTTTAGCAGTGAAAACGTGGTGTTTTGAGCAAAAGAAAATTCTCAGCAAATTTCAAATTTTCTCAGCAAAAAACAGTTTTTTGGACCAAAAAGCACCTTTACTCAGCCAAAACCCCATTTTTTTTCGCCAAAAAGTCGTGTTTTTATCTCAAGAGGTATTTTCATGAGCAAAAAGTGGGGGTTTCAGCCAACAGGTCACGCCGTCAGCGAAAAACCTGGTTTTGAGAGCCAAAATGGCCATTTTTCAGTTTTTTGGGCTAAAAAGCTTTTTTTTCCAGCAAAACAGTGTTTTGGACACCTAAAATGTGCTTTTCTCGTCCAAAACTTGCGTTGAGCAGTGAAAACGTGGTGTTTTGAGCAAAAGAAAATTCTCAGCAAATTTCAAATTTTCTCAGCAAAAAACAGTTTTTTGGACCAAAAAGCACCTTTAGTCAGCCAAAACCCCATTTTTTTTCGCCAAAAAGTCGTGTTTTTATCTCAAGAGGTATTTTCATGAGCAAAAAGTGGGGGTTTCAGCCAACAGGTCACGCCGTCAGCGAAAAACCTGGTTTTGAGAGCCAAAATGGCCATTTTTCAGTTTTTTGGGCTAAAAAGCTTTTTTTCCAGCAAAACAGTGTTTTGGACACCTAAAATGTGCTTTTCTCGTCCAAAACTTGCGTTTAGCAGTGAAAACGTGGTGTTTTGAGCAAAAGAAAATTCTCAGCAAATTTCAAATTTTCTCAGCAAAAAACAGTTTTTTGGACCAAAAAGCACCTTTACTCAGCCAAAACCCCATTTTTTTTCGCCAAAAAGTCGTGTTTTTATCTCAAGAGGTATTTTCATGAGCAAAAAGTGGGGGTTTCAGCCAACAGGTCACGCCGTCAGCGAAAAACCTGGTTTTGAGAGCCAAAATGGCCATTTTTCAGTTTTTTGGGCTAAAAAGCTTTTTTTTCCAGCAAAACAGTGTTTTGGACACCTAAAATGTGCTTTTCTCGTCCAAAACTTGCGTTTAGCAGTGAAAACGTGGTGTTTTGAGCAAAAGAAAATTCTCAGCAAATTTCAAATTTTCTCAGCAAAAAACAGTTTTTTGGACCAAAAAGTACCTTTACTCAGCCAAAACCCCATTTTTTTTCGCCAAAAAGTCGTGTTTTTATCTCAAGAGGTATTTTCATGAGCAAAAAGTGGGGGTTTCAGCCAACAGGTCACGCCGTCAGCGAAAAACCTGGTTTTGAGAGCCAAAATGGCCATTTTTCAGTTTTTTGGGCTAAAAAGCTTTTTTTTCCAGCAAAACAGTGTTTTGGACACCTAAAATGTGCTTTTCTCGTCCAAAACTTGCGTTTAGCAGTGAAAACGTGGTGTTTTGAGCAAAAGAAAATTCTCAGCAAATTTCAAATTTTCTCAGCAAAAAACAGTTTTTTGGACCAAAAAGCACCTTTACTCAGCCAAAACCCCATTTTTTTTCGCCAAAAAGTCGTGTTTTTATCTCAAGAGGTATTTTCATGAGCAAAAAGTGGGGGTTTCAGCCAACAGGTCACGCCGTCAGCGAAAAACCTGGTTTTGAGAGCCAAAATGGCCATTTTTCAGTTTTTTGGGCTAAAAAGCTTTTTTTTCCAGCAAAACAGTGTTTTGGACACCTAAAATGTGCTTTTCTCGTCCAAAACTTGCGTTGAGCAGTGAAAACGTGGTGTTTTGAGCAAAAGAAAATTGTCAGCAAATTTCAAATTTTCTCAGCAAAAAACAGTTTTTTGGACCAAAAAGCACCTTTACTCAGCCAAAACCCCATTTTTTTTCGCCAAAAAGTCGTGTTTTTATCTCAAGAGGTATTTTCATGAGCAAAAAGTGGGGGTTTCAGCCAACAGGTCACGCCGTCAGCGAAAAACCTGGTTTTGAGAGCCAAAATGGCCATTTTTCAGTTTTTTGGGCTAAAAAGCTTTTTTTTCCAGCAAAACAGTGTTTTGGACACCTAAAATGTGCTTTTCTCGTCCAAAACTTGCGTTGAGCAGTGAAAACGTGGTGTTTTGAGCAAAAGAAAATTCTCAGCAAATTTCAAATTTTCTCAGCAAAAAACAGTTTTTTGGACCAAAAAGCACCTTTAGTCAGCCAAAACCCCATTTTTTTTCGCCAAAAAGTCGTGTTTTTATCTCAAGAGGTATTTTCATGAGCAAAAAGTGGGGGTTTCAGCCAACAGGTCACGCCGTCAGCGAAAAACCTGGTTTTGAGAGCCAAAATGGCCATTTTTCAGTTTTTTGGGCTAAAAAGCTTTTTTTCCAGCAAAACAGTGTTTTGGACACCTAAAATGTGCTTTTCTCGTCCAAAACTTGCGTTTAGCAGTGAAAACGTGGTGTTTTGAGCAAAAGAAAATTCTCAGCAAATTTCAAATTTTCTCAGCAAAAAACAGTTTTTTGGACCAAAAAGCACCTTTACTCAGCCAAAACCCCATTTTTTTTCGCCAAAAAGTCGTGTTTTTATCTCAAGAGGTATTTTCATGAGCAAAAAGTGGGGGTTTCAGCCAACAGGTCACGCCGTCAGCGAAAAACCTGGTTTTGAGAGCCAAAATGGCCATTTTTCAGTTTTTTGGGCTAAAAAGCTTTTTTTTCCAGCAAAACAGTGTTTTGGACACCTAAAATGTGCTTTTCTCGTCCAAAACTTGCGTTTAGCAGTGAAAACGTGGTGTTTTGAGCAAAAGAAAATTCTCAGCAAATTTCAAATTTTCTCAGCAAAAAACAGTTTTTTGGACCAAAAAGTACCTTTACTCAGCCAAAACCCCATTTTTTTTCGCCAAAAAGTCGTGTTTTTATCTCAAGAGGTATTTTCATGAGCAAAAAGTGGGGGTTTCAGCCAACAGGTCACGCCGTCAGCGAAAAACCTGGTTTTGAGAGCCAAAATGGCCATTTTTCAGTTTTTTGGGCTAAAAAGCTTTTTTTTCCAGCAAAACAGTGTTTTGGACACCTAAAATGTGCTTTTCTCGTCCAAAACTTGCGTTTAGCAGTGAAAACGTGGTGTTTTGAGCAAAAGAAAATTCTCAGCAAATTTCAAATTTTCTCAGCAAAAAACAGTTTTTTGGACCAAAAAGCACCTTTACTCAGCCAAAACCCCATTTTTTTTCGCCAAAAAGTCGTGTTTTTATCTCAAGAGGTATTTTCATGAGCAAAAAGTGGGGGTTTCAGCCAACAGGTCACGCCGTCAGCGAAAAACCTGGTTTTGAGAGCCAAAATGGCCATTTTTCAGTTTTTTGGGCTAAAAAGCTTTTTTTTCCAGCAAAACAGTGTTTTGGACACCTAAAATGTGCTTTTCTCGTCCAAAACTTGCGTTTAGCAGTGAAAACGTGGTGTTTTGAGCAAAAGAAAATTCTCAGCAAATTTCAAATTTTCTCAGCAAAAAACAGTTTTTTGGACCAAAAAGCACCTTTACTCAGCCAAAACCCCATTTTTTTTCGCCAAAAAGTCGTGTTTTTATCTCAAGAGGTATTTTCATGAGCAAAAAGTGGGGGTTTCAGCCAACAGGTCACGCCGTCAGCGAAAAACCTGGTTTTGAGAGCCAAAATGGCCATTTTTCAGTTTTTTGGGCTAAAAAGCTTTTTTTTCCAGCAAAACAGTGTTTTGGACACCTAAAATGTGCTTTTCTCGTCCAAAACTTGCGTTGAGCAGTGAAAACGTGGTGTTTTGAGCAAAAGAAAATTCTCAGCAAATTTCAAATTTTCTCAGCAAAAAACAGTTTTTTGGACCAAAAAGCACCTTTACTCAGCCAAAACCCCATTTTTTTTCGCCAAAAAGTCGTGTTTTTATCTCAAGAGGTATTTTCATGAGCAAAAAGTGGGGGTTTCAGCCAACAGGTCACGCCGTCAGCGAAAAACCTGGTTTTGAGAGCCAAAATGGCCATTTTTCAGTTTTTTGGGCTAAAAAGCTTTTTTTTCCAGCAAAACAGTGTTTTGGACACCTAAAATGTGCTTTTCTCGTCCAAAACTTGCGTTGAGCAGTGAAAACGTGGTGTTTTGAGCAAAAGAAAATTCTCAGCAAATTTCAAATTTTCTCAGCAAAAAACAGTTTTTTGGACCAAAAAGCACCTTTACTCAGCCAAAACCCCATTTTTTTTCGCCAAAAAGTCGTGTTTTTATCTCAAGAGGTATTTTCATGAGCAAAAAGTGGGGGTTTCAGCCAACAGGTCACGCCGTCAGCGAAAAACCTGGTTTTGAGAGCCAAAATGGCCATTTTTCAGTTTTTTGGGCTAAAAAGCTTTTTTTTCCAGCAAAACAGTGTTTTGGACACCTAAAATGTGCTTTTCTCGTCCAAAACTTGCGTTGAGCAGTGAAAACGTGGTGTTTTGAGCAAAAGAAAATTCTCAGCAAATTTCAAATTTTCTCAGCAAAAAACAGTTTTTTGGACCAAAAAGCACCTTTACTCAGCCAAAACCCCATTTTTTTTCGCCAAAAAGTCGTGTTTTTATCTCAAGAGGTATTTTCATGAGCAAAAAGTGGGGGTTTCAGCCAACAGGTCACGCCGTCAGCGAAAAACCTGGTTTTGAGAGCCAAAATGGCCATTTTTCAGTTTTTTGGGCTAAAAAGCTTTTTTTTCCAGCAAAACAGTGTTTTGGACACCTAAAATGTGCTTTTCTCGTCCAAAACTTGCGTTTAGCAGTGAAAACGTGGTGTTTTGAGCAAAAGAAAATTCTCAGCAAATTTCAAATTTTCTCAGCAAAAAACAGTTTTTTGGACCAAAAAGCACCTTTACTCAGCCAAAACCCCATTTTTTTTCGCCAAAAAGTCGTGTTTTTATCTCAAGAGGTATTTTCATGAGCAAAAAGTGGGGGTTTCAGCCAACAGGTCACGCCGTCAGCGAAAAACCTGGTTTTGAGAGCCAAAATGGCCATTTTTCAGTTTTTTGGGCTAAAAAGCTTTTTTTTCCAGCAAAACAGTGTTTTGGACACCTAAAATGTGCTTTTCTCGTCCAAAACTTGCGTTTAGCAGTGAAAACGTGGTGTTTTGAGCAAAAAAAAATTCTCAGCAAATTTCAAATTTTCTCAGCAAAAAACAGTTTTTTGGACCAAAAAGCACCTTTACTCAGCCAAAACCCCATTTTTTTTCGCCAAAAAGTCGTGTTTTTATCTCAAGAGGTATTTTCATGAGCAAAAAGTGGGGGTTTCAGCCAACAGGTCACGCCGTCAGCGAAAAACCTGGTTTTGAGAGCCAAAATGGCCATTTTTCAGTTTTTTGGGCTAAAAAGCTTTTTTTTCCAGCAAAACAGTGTTTTGGACACCTAAAATGTGCTTTTCTCGTCCAAAACTTGCGTTTAGCAGTGAAAACGTGGTGTTTTGAGCAAAAGAAAATTCTCAGCAAATTTCAAATTTTCTCAGCAAAAAACAGTTTTTTGGACCAAAAAGCACCTTTACTCAGCCAAAACCCCATTTTTTTTCGCCAAAAAGTCGTGTTTTTATCTCAAGAGGTATTTTCATGAGCAAAAAGTGGGGGTTTCAGCCAACAGGTCACGCCGTCAGCGAAAAACCTGGTTTTGAGAGCCAAAATGGCCATTTTTCAGTTTTTTGGGCTAAAAAGCTTTTTTTTCCAGCAAAACAGTGTTTTGGACACCTAAAATGTGCTTTTCTCGTCCAAAACTTGCGTTGAGCAGTGAAAACGTGGTGTTTTGAGCAAAAGAAAATTCTCAGCAAATTTCAAATTTTCTCAGCAAAAAACAGTTTTTTGGACCAAAAAGCACCTTTACTCAGCCAAAACCCCATTTTTTTTCGCCAAAAAGTCGTGTTTTTATCTCAAGAGGTATTTTCATGAGCAAAAAGTGGGGGTTTCAGCCAACAGGTCACGCCGTCAGCGAAAAACCTGGTTTTGAGAGCCAAAATGGCCATTTTTCAGTTTTTTGGGCTAAAAAGCTTTTTTTTCCAGCAAAACAGTGTTTTGGACACCTAAAATGTGCTTTTCTCGTCGAAAACTTGCGTTTAGCAGTGAACACGTGGTGTTTTGAGCAAAAGAAAATTCTCAGCAAATTTCAAATTTTCTCAGCAAAAAACAGTTTTTTGGACCAAAAAGCACCTTTACTCAGCCAAAACCCCATTTTTTTTCGCCAAAAAGTCGTGTTTTTATCTCAAGAGGTATTTTCATGAGCAAAAAGTGGGGGTTTCAGCCAACAGGTCACGCCGTCAGCGAAAAACCTGGTTTTGAGAGCCAAAATGGCCATTTTTCAGTTTTTTGGGCTAAAAAGCTTTTTTTTCCAGCAAAACAGTGTTTTGGACACCTAAAATGTGCTTTTCTCGTCCAAAACTTGCGTTGAGCAGTGAAAACGTGGTGTTTTGAGCAAAAGAAAATTCTCAGCAAATTTCAAATTTTCTCAGCAAAAAACAGTTTTTTGGACCAAAAAGCACCTTTACTCAGCCAAAACCCCATTTTTTTTCGCCAAAAAGTCGTGTTTTTATCTCAAGAGGTATTTTCATGAGCAAAAAGTGGGGGTTTCAGCCAACAGGTCACGCCGTCAGCGAAAAACCTGGTTTTGAGAGCCAAAATGGCCATTTTTCAGTTTTTTGGGCTAAAAAGCTTTTTTTTCCAGCAAAACAGTGTTTTGGACACCTAAAATGTGCTTTTCTCGTCCAAAACTTGCGTTGAGCAGTGAAAACGTGGTGTTTTGAGCAAAAGAAAATAATCAGCAAATTTCAAATTTTCTCAGCAAAAAACAGTTTTTTGGACCAAAAAGCACCTTTACTCAGCCAAAACCCCATTTTTTTTCGCCAAAAAGTCGTGTTTTTATCTCAAGAGGTATTTTCATGAGCAAAAAGTGGGGGTTTCAGCCAACAGGTCACGCCGTCAGCGAAAAACCTGGTTTTGAGAGCCAAAATGGCCATTTTTCAGTTTTTTGGGCTAAAAAGCTTTTTTTTCCAGCAAAACAGTGTTTTGGACACCTAAAATGTGCTTTTCTCGTCGAAAACTTGCGTTTAGCAGTGAACACGTGGTGTTTTGAGCAAAAGAAAATTCTCAGCAAATTTCAAATTTTCTCAGCAAAAAACAGTTTTTTGGACCAAAAAGCACCTTTACTCAGCCAAAACCCCATTTTTTTTCGCCAAAAAGTCGTGTTTTTATCTCAAGAGGTATTTTCATGAGCAAAAAGTGGGGGTTTCAGCCAACAGGTCACGCCGTCAGCGAAAAACCTGGTTTTGAGAGCCAAAATGGCCATTTTTCAGTTTTTTGGGCTAAAAAGCTTTTTTTTCCAGCAAAACAGTGTTTTGGACACCAAAAATGTGCTTTTCTCGTCGAAAACTTGCGTTGAGCAGTGAAAACGTGGTGTTTTGAGCAAAAGAAAATTCTCAGCAAATTTCAAATTTTCTCAGCAAAAAACAGTTTTTTGGACCAAAAAGCACCTTTACTCAGCCAAAACCCCATTTTTTTTCGCCAAAAAGTCGTGTTTTTATCTCAAGAGGTATTTTCATGAGCAAAAAGTGGGGGTTTCAGCCAACAGGTCACGCCGTCAGCGAAAAACCTGGTTTTGAGAGCCAAAATGGCCATTTTTCAGTTTTTTGGGCTAAAAAGCTTTTTTTTCCAGCAAAACAGTGTTTTGGACACCTAAAATGTGCTTTTCTCGTCGAAAACTTGCGTTTAGCAGTGAACACGTGGTGTTTTGAGCAAAAGAAAATTCTCAGCAAATTTCAAATTTTCTCAGCAAAAAACAGTTTTTTGGACCAAAAAGCACCTTTACTCAGCCAAAACCCCATTTTTTTTCGCCAAAAAGTCGTGTTTTTATCTCAAGAGGTATTTTCATGAGCAAAAAGTGGGGGTTTCAGCCAACAGGTCACGCCGTCAGCGAAAAACCTGGTTTTGAGAGCCAAAATGGCCATTTTTCAGTTTTTTGGGCTAAAAAGCTTTTTTTTCCAGCAAAACAGTGTTTTGGACACCTAAAATGTGCTTTTCTCGTCCAAAACTTGCGTTGAGCAGTGAAAACGTGGTGTTTTGAGCAAAAGAAAATTCTCAGCAAATTTCAAATTTTCTCAGCAAAAAACAGTTTTTTGGACCAAAAAGCACCTTTACTCAGCCAAAACCCCATTTTTTTTCGCCAAAAAGTCGTGTTTTTATCTCAAGAGGTATTTTCATGAGCAAAAAGTGGGGGTTTCAGCCAACAGGTCACGCCGTCAGCGAAAAACCTGGTTTTGAGAGCCAAAATGGCCATTTTTCAGTTTTTTGGGCTAAAAAGCTTTTTTTTCCAGCAAAACAGTGTTTTGGACACCTAAAATGTGCTTTTCTCGTCGAAAACTTGCGTTTAGCAGTGAACACGTGGTGTTTTGAGCAAAAGAAAATTCTCAGCAAATTTCAAATTTTCTCAGCAAAAAACAGTTTTTTGGACCAAAAAGCACCTTTACTCAGCCAAAACCCCATTTTTTTTCGCCAAAAAGTCGTGTTTTTATCTCAAGAGGTATTTTCATGAGCAAAAAGTGGGGGTTTCAGCCAACAGGTCACGCCGTCAGCGAAAAACCTGGTTTTGAGAGCCAAAATGGCCATTTTTCAGTTTTTTGGGCTAAAAAGCTTTTTTTTCCAGCAAAACAGTGTTTTGGACACCTAAAATGTGCTTTTCTCGTCCAAAACTTGCGTTGAGCAGTGAAAACGTGGTGTTTTGAGCAAAAGAAAATTCTCAGCAAATTTCAAATTTTCTCAGCAAAAAACAGTTTTTTGGACCAAAAAGCACCTTTACTCAGCCAAAACCCCATTTTTTTTCGCCAAAAAGTCGTGTTTTTATCTCAAGAGGTATTTTCATGAGCAAAAAGTGGGGGTTTCAGCCAACAGGTCACGCCGTCAGCGAAAAACCTGGTTTTGAGAGCCAAAATGGCCATTTTTCAGTTTTTTGGGCTAAAAAGCTTTTTTTTTCCAGCAAAACAGTGTTTTGGACACCTAAAATGTGCTTTTCTCGTCCAAAACTTGCGTTTAGCAGTGAACACGTGGTGTTTTGAGCAAAAGAAAATTCTCAGCAAATTTCAAATTTTCTCAGCAAAAAACAGTTTTTTGGACCAAAAAGCACCTTTACTCAGCCAAAACCCCATTTTTTTTCGCCAAAAAGTCGTGTTTTTATCTCAAGAGGTATTTTCATGAGCAAAAAGTGGGGGTTTCAGCCAACAGGTCACGCCATCAGCGAAAAACCTGGTTTTGAGAGCCAAAATGGCCATTTTTCAGTTTTTTGGGCTAAAAAGCTTTTTTTTCCAGCAAAACAGTGTTTTGGACACCTAAAATGTGCTTTTCTCGTCCAAAACTTGCGTTGAGCAGTGAAAACGTGATGTTTTGAGCAAAAGAAAATTCTCAGCAAATTTCAAATTTTCTCAGCAAAAAACAGTTTTTTGGACCAAAAAGCACCTTTACTCAGCCAAAACCCCATTTTTTTTCGCCAAAAAGTCGTGTTTTTATCTCAAGAGGTATTTTCATGAGCAAAAAGTGGGGGTTTCAGCCAACAGGTCACGCCGTCAGCGAAAAACCTGGTTTTGAGAGCCAAAATGGCCATTTTTCAGTTTTTTGGGCTAAAAAGCTTTTTTTTCCAGCAAAACAGTGTTTTGGACACCTAAAATGTGCTTTTCTCGTCCAAAACTTGCGTTTAGCAGTGAAAACGTGGTGTTTTGAGCAAAAGAAAATTCTCAGCAAATTTCAAATTTTCTCAGCAAAAAACAGTTTTTTGGACCAAAAAGCACCTTTACTCAGCCAAAACCCCATTTTTTTTCGCCAAAAAGTCGTGTTTTTATCTCAAGAGGTATTTTCATGAGCAAAAAGTGGGGGTTTCAGCCAACAGGTCACGCCGTCAGCGAAAAACCTGGTTTTGAGAGCCAAAATGGCCATTTTTCAGTTTTTTGGGCTAAAAAGCTTTTTTTTTCCAGCAAAACAGTGTTTTGGACACCTAAAATGTGCTTTTCTCGTCCAAAACTTGCGTTGAGCAGTGAAAACGTGGTGTTTTGAGCAAAAGAAAATTCTCAGCAAATTTCAAATTTTCTCAGCAAAAAACAGTTTTTTGGACCAAAAAGCACCTTTACTCAGCCAAAACCCCATTTTTTTTCGCCAAAAAGTCGTGTTTTTATCTCAAGAGGTATTTTCATGAGCAAAAAGTGGGGGTTTCAGCCAACAGGTCACGCCGTCAGCGAAAAACCTGGTTTTGAGAGCCAAAATGGCCATTTTTCAGTTTTTTGGGCTAAAAAGCTTTTTTTTCCAGCAAAACAGTGTTTTGGACACCTAAAATGTGCTTTTCTCGTCCAAAACTTGCGTTTAGCAGTGAACACGTGGTGTTTTGAGCAAAAGAAAATTCTCAGCAAATTTCAAATTTTCTCAGCAAAAAACAGTTTTTTGGACCAAAAAGCACCTTTACTCAGCCAAAACCCCATTTTTTTTCGCCAAAAAGTCGTGTTTTTATCTCAAGAGGTATTTTCATGAGCAAAAAGTGGGGGTTTCAGCCAACAGGTCACGCCGTCAGCGAAAAACCTGGTTTTGAGAGCCAAAATGGCCATTTTTCAGTTTTTTGGGCTAAAAAGCTTTTTTTTTCCAGCAAAACAGTGTTTTGGACACCTAAAATGTGCTTTTCTCGTCCAAAACTTGCGTTGAGCAGTGAAAACGTGGTGTTTTGAGCAAAAGAAAATTCTCAGCAAATTTCAAATTTTCTCAGCAAAAAACAGTTTTTTGGACCAAAAAGCACCTTTACTCAGCCAAAACCCCATTTTTTTTCGCCAAAAAGTCGTGTTTTTATCTCAAGAGGTATTTTCATGAGCAAAAAGTGGGGGTTTCAGCCAACAGGTCACGCCGTCAGCGAAAAACCTGGTTTTGAGAGCCAAAATGGCCATTTTTCAGTTTTTTGGGCTAAAAAGCTTTTTTTTCCAGCAAAACAGTGTTTTGGACACCTAAAATGTGCTTTTCTCGTCCAAAACTTGCGTTTAGCAGTGAACACGTGGTGTTTTGAGCAAAAGAAAATTCTCAGCAAATTTCAAATTTTCTCAGCAAAAAACAGTTTTTTGGACCAAAAAGCACCTTTACTCAGCCAAAACCCCATTTTTTTTCGCCAAAAAGTCGTGTTTTTATCTCAAGAGGTATTTTCATGAGCAAAAAGTGGGGGTTTCAGCCAACAGGTCACGCCGTCAGCGAAAAACCTGGTTTTGAGAGCCAAAATGGCCATTTTTCAGTTTTTTGGGCTAAAAAGCTTTTTTTTCCAGCAAAACAGTGTTTTGGACACCTAAAATGTGCTTTTCTCGTCCAAAACTTGCGTTGAGCAGTGAAAACGTGGTGTTTTGAGCAAAAGAAAATTCTCAGCAAATTTCAAATTTTCTCAGCAAAAAACAGTTTTTTGGACCAAAAAGCACCTTTACTCAGCCAAAACCCCATTTTTTTTCGCCAAAAAGTCGTGTTTTTATCTCAAGAGGTATTTTCATGAGCAAAAAGTGGGGGTTTCAGCCAACAGGTCACGCCGTCAGCGAAAAACCTGGTTTTGAGAGCCAAAATGGCCATTTTTCAGTTTTTTGGGCTAAAAAGCTTTTTTTTCCAGCAAAACAGTGTTTTGGACACCTAAAATGTGCTTTTCTCGTCCAAAACTTGCGTTTAGCAGTGAAAACGTGGTGTTTTGAGCAAAAGAAAATTCTCAGCAAATTTCAAATTTTCTCAGCAAAAAACAGTTTTTTGGACCAAAAAGCACCTTTACTCAGCCAAAACCCCATTTTTTTTCGCCAAAAAGTCGTGTTTTTATCTCAAGAGGTATTTTCATGAGCAAAAAGTGGGGGTTTCAGCCAACAGGTCACGCCGTCAGCGAAAAACCTGGTTTTGAGAGCCAAAATGGCCATTTTTCAGTTTTTTGGGCTAAAAAGCTTTTTTTCCAGCAAAACAGTGTTTTGGACACCTAAAATGTGCTTTTCTCGTCCAAAACTTGCGTTTAGCAGTGAAAACGTGGTGTTTTGAGCAAAAGAAAATTCTCAGCAAATTTCAAATTTTCTCAGCAAAAAACAGTTTTTTGGACCAAAAAGCACCTTTACTCAGCCAAAACCCCATTTTTTTTCGCCAAAAAGTCGTGTTTTTATCTCAAGAGGTATTTTCATGAGCAAAAAGTGGGGGTTTCAGCCAACAGGTCACGCCGTCAGCGAAAAACCTGGTTTTGAGAGCCAAAATGGCCATTTTTCAGTTTTTTGGGCTAAAAAGCTTTTTTTTTCCAGCAAAACAGTGTTTTGGACACCTAAAATGTGCTTTTCTCGTCCAAAACTTGCGTTTAGCAGTGAAAACGTGGTGTTTTGAGCAAAAGAAAATTCTCAGCAAATTTCAAATTTTCTCAGCAAAAAACAGTTTTTTGGACCAAAAAGCACCTTTACTCAGCCAAAACCCCATTTTTTTTCGCCAAAAAGTCGTGTTTTTATCTCAAGAGGTATTTTCATGAGCAAAAAGTGGGGGTTTCAGCCAACAGGTCACGCCGTCAGCGAAAAACCTGGTTTTGAGAGCCAAAATGGCCATTTTTCAGTTTTTTGGGCTAAAAAGCTTTTTTTTCCAGCAAAACAGTGTTTTGGACACCTAAAATGTGCTTTTCTCGTCCAAAACTTGCGTTGAGCAGTGAAAACGTGGTGTTTTGAGCAAAAGAAAATTCTCAGCAAATTTCAAATTTTCTCAGCAAAAAACAGTTTTTTGGACCAAAAAGCACCTTTACTCAGCCAAAACCCCATTTTTTTTCGCCAAAAAGTCGTGTTTTTATCTCAAGAGGTATTTTCATGAGCAAAAAGTGGGGGTTTCAGCCAACAGGTCACGCCGTCAGCGAAAAACCTGGTTTTGAGAGCCAAAATGGCCATTTTTCAGTTTTTTGGGCTAAAAAGCTTTTTTTTCCAGCAAAACAGTGTTTTGGACACCTAAAATGTGCTTTTCTCGTCCAAAACTTGCGTTGAGCAGTGAAAACGTGGTGTTTTGAGCAAAAGAAAATTCTCAGCAAATTTCAAATTTTCTCAGCAAAAAACAGTTTTTTGGACCAAAAAGCACCTTTACTCAGCCAAAACCCCATTTGTTTTCGCCAAAAAGTCGTGTTTTTATCTCAAGAGGTATTTTCATGAGCAAAAAGTGGGGGTTTCAGCCAACAGGTCACGCCGTCAGCGAAAAACCTGGTTTTGAGAGCCAAAATGGCCATTTTTCAGTTTTTTGGGCTAAAAAGCTTTTTTTTCCAGCAAAACAGTGTTTTGGACACCTAAAATGTGCTTTTCTCGTCCAAAACTTGCGTTGAGCAGTGAAAACGTGGTGTTTTGAGCAAAAGAAAATTCTCAGCAAATTTCAAATTTTCTCAGCAAAAAACAGTTTTTTGGACCAAAAAGCACCTTTACTCAGCCAAAACCCCATTTTTTTTCGCCAAAAAGTCGTGTTTTTATCTCAAGAGGTATTTTCATGAGCAAAAAGTGGGGGTTTCAGCCAACAGGTCACGCCGTCAGCGAAAAACCTGGTTTTGAGAGCCAAAATGGCCATTTTTCAGTTTTTTGGGCTAAAAAGCTTTTTTTTCCAGCAAAACAGTGTTTTGGACACCTAAAATGTGCTTTTCTCGTCCAAAACTTGCGTTGAGCAGTGAAAACGTGGTGTTTTGAGCAAAAGAAAATTCTCAGCAAATTTCAAATTTTCTCAGCAAAAAACAGTTTTTTGGACCAAAAAGCACCTTTACTCAGCCAAAACCCCATTTTTTTTCGCCAAAAAGTCGTGTTTTTATCTCAAGAGGTATTTTCATGAGCAAAAAGTGGGGGTTTCAGCCAACAGGTCACGCCGTCAGCGAAAAACCTGGTTTTGAGAGCCAAAATGGCCATTTTTCAGTTTTTTGGGCTAAAAAGCTTTTTTTTCCAGCAAAACAGTGTTTTGGACACCTAAAATGTGCTTTTCTCGTCCAAAACTTGCGTTTAGCAGTGAAAACGTGGTGTTTTGAGCAAAAGAAAATTCTCAGCAAATTTCAAATTTTCTCAGCAAAAAACAGTTTTTTGGACCAAAAAGCACCTTTACTCAGCCAAAACCCCATTTTTTTTCGCCAAAAAGTCGTGTTTTTATCTCAAGAGGTATTTTCATGAGCAAAAAGTGGGGGTTTCAGCCAACAGGTCACGCCGTCAGCGAAAAACCTGGTTTTGAGAGCCAAAATGGCCATTTTTCAGTTTTTTGGGCTAAAAAGCTTTTTTTTCCAGCAAAACAGTGTTTTGGACACCTAAAATGTGCTTTTCTCGTCCAAAACTTGCGTTTAGCAGTGAAAACGTGGTGTTTTGAGCAAAAGAAAATTCTCAGCAAATTTCAAATTTTCTCAGCAAAAAACAGTTTTTTGGACCAAAAAGCACCTTTACTCAGCCAAAACCCCATTTTTTTTCGCCAAAAAGTCGTGTTTTTATCTCAAGAGGTATTTTCATGAGCAAAAAGTGGGGGTTTCAGCCAACAGGTCACGCCGTCAGCGAAAAACCTGGTTTTGAGAGCCAAAATGGCCATTTTTCAGTTTTTTGGGCTAAAAAGCTTTTTTTCCAGCAAAACAGTGTTTTGGACACCTAAAATGTGCTTTTCTCGTCCAAAACTTGCGTTTAGCAGTGAAAACGTGGTGTTTTGAGCAAAAGAAAATTCTCAGCAAATTTCAAATTTTCTCAGCAAAAAACAGTTTTTTGGACCAAAAAGCACCTTTACTCAGCCAAAACCCCATTTTTTTTCGCCAAAAAGTCGTGTTTTTATCTCAAGAGGTATTTTCATGAGCAAAAAGTGGGGGTTTCAGCCAACAGGTCACGCCGTCAGCGAAAAACCTGGTTTTGAGAGCCAAAATGGCCATTTTTCAGTTTTTTGGGCTAAAAAGCTTTTTTTTTCCAGCAAAACAGTGTTTTGGACACCTAAAATGTGCTTTTCTCGTCCAAAACTTGCGTTTAGCAGTGAAAACGTGGTGTTTTGAGCAAAAGAAAATTCTCAGCAAATTTCAAATTTTCTCAGCAAAAAACAGTTTTTTGGACCAAAAAGCACCTTTACTCAGCCAAAACCCCATTTTTTTTCGCCAAAAAGTCGTGTTTTTATCTCAAGAGGTATTTTCATGAGCAAAAAGTGGGGGTTTCAGCCAACAGGTCACGCCGTCAGCGAAAAACCTGGTTTTGAGAGCCAAAATGGCCATTTTTCAGTTTTTTGGGCTAAAAAGCTTTTTTTTCCAGCAAAACAGTGTTTTGGACACCTAAAATGTGCTTTTCTCGTCCAAAACTTGCGTTGAGCAGTGAAAACGTGGTGTTTTGAGCAAAAGAAAATTCTCAGCAAATTTCAAATTTTCTCAGCAAAAAACAGTTTTTTGGACCAAAAAGCACCTTTACTCAGCCAAAACCCCATTTTTTTTCGCCAAAAAGTCGTGTTTTTATCTCAAGAGGTATTTTCATGAGCAAAAAGTGGGGGTTTCAGCCAACAGGTCACGCCGTCAGCGAAAAACCTGGTTTTGAGAGCCAAAATGGCCATTTTTCAGTTTTTTGGGCTAAAAAGCTTTTTTTTCCAGCAAAACAGTGTTTTGGACACCTAAAATGTGCTTTTCTCGTCCAAAACTTGCGTTTAGCAGTGAAAACGTGGTGTTTTGAGCAAAAGAAAATTCTCAGCAAATTTCAAATTTTCTCAGCAAAAAACAGTTTTTTGGACCAAAAAGCACCTTTACTCAGCCAAAACCCCATTTGTTTTCGCCAAAAAGTCGTGTTTTTATCTCAAGAGGTATTTTCATGAGCAAAAAGTGGGGGTTTCAGCCAACAGGTCACGCCGTCAGCGAAAAACCTGGTTTTGAGAGCCAAAATGGCCATTTTTCAGTTTTTTGGGCTAAAAAGCTTTTTTTTCCAGCAAAACAGTGTTTTGGACACCTAAAATGTGCTTTTCTCGTCCAAAACTTGCGTTGAGCAGTGAAAACGTGGTGTTTTGAGCAAAAGAAAATTGTCAGCAAATTTCAAATTTTCTCAGCAAAAAACAGTTTTTTGGACCAAAAAGCACCTTTACTCAGCCAAAACCCCATTTTTTTTCGCCAAAAAGTCGTGTTTTTATCTCAAGAGGTATTTTCATGAGCAAAAAGTGGGGGTTTCAGCCAACAGGTCACGCCGTCAGCGAAAAACCTGGTTTTGAGAGCCAAAATGGCCATTTTTCAGTTTTTTGGGCTAAAAAGCTTTTTTTTCCAGCAAAACAGTGTTTTGGACACCTAAAATGTGCTTTTCTCGTCCAAAACTTGCGTTGAGCAGTGAAAACGTGGTGTTTTGAGCAAAAGAAAATTCTCAGCAAATTTCAAATTTTCTCAGCAAAAAACAGTTTTTTGGACCAAAAAGCACCTTTACTCAGCCAAAACCCCATTTTTTTTCGCCAAAAAGTCGTGTTTTTATCTCAAGAGGTATTTTCATGAGCAAAAAGTGGGGGTTTCAGCCAACAGGTCACGCCGTCAGCGAAAAACCTGGTTTTGAGAGCCAAAATGGCCATTTTTCAGTTTTTTGGGCTAAAAAGCTTTTTTTTTCCAGCAAAACAGTGTTTTGGACACCTAAAATGTGCTTTTCTCGTCCAAAACTTGCGTTTAGCAGTGAAAACGTGGTGTTTTGAGCAAAAGAAAATTCTCAGCAAATTTCAAATTTTCTCAGCAAAAAACAGTTTTTTGGACCAAAAAGCACCTTTACTCAGCCAAAACCCCATTTTTTTTCGCCAAAAAGTCGTGTTTTTATCTCAAGAGGTATTTTCATGAGCAAAAAGTGGGGGTTTCAGCCAACAGGTCACGCCGTCAGCGAAAAACCTGGTTTTGAGAGCCAAAATGGCCATTTTTCAGTTTTTTGGGCTAAAAAGCTTTTTTTTCCAGCAAAACAGTGTTTTGGACACCTAAAATGTGCTTTTCTCGTCCAAAACTTGCGTTGAGCAGTGAAAACGTGGTGTTTTGAGCAAAAGAAAATTCTCAGCAAATTTCAAATTTTCTCAGCAAAAAACAGTTTTTTGGACCAAAAAGCACCTTTACTCAGCCAAAACCCCATTTTTTTTCGCCAAAAAGTCGTGTTTTTATCTCAAGAGGTATTTTCATGAGCAAAAAGTGGGGGTTTCAGCCAACAGGTCACGCCGTCAGCGAAAAACCTGGTTTTGAGAGCCAAAATGGCCATTTTTCAGTTTTTTGGGCTAAAAAGCTTTTTTTTCCAGCAAAACAGTGTTTTGGACACCTAAAATGTGCTTTTCTCGTCCAAAACTTGCGTTGAGCAGTGAAAACGTGGTGTTTTGAGCAAAAGAAAATTCTCAGCAAATTTCAAATTTTCTCAGCAAAAAACAGTTTTTTGGACCAAAAAGCACCTTTACTCAGCCAAAACCCCATTTTTTTTCGCCAAAAAGTCGTGTTTTTATCTCAAGAGGTATTTTCATGAGCAAAAAGTGGGGGTTTCAGCCAACAGGTCACGCCGTCAGCGAAAAACCTGGTTTTGAGAGCCAAAATGGCCATTTTTCAGTTTTTTGGGCTAAAAAGCTTTTTTTTCCAGCAAAACAGTGTTTTGGACACCTAAAATGTGCTTTTCTCGTCCAAAACTTGCGTTGAGCAGTGAAAACGTGGTGTTTTGAGCAAAAGAAAATTCTCAGCAAATTTCAAATTTTCTCAGCAAAAAACAGTTTTTTGGACCAAAAAGCACCTTTACTCAGCCAAAACCCCATTTTTTTTCGCCAAAAAGTCGTGTTTTTATCTCAAGAGGTATTTTCATGAGCAAAAAGTGGGGGTTTCAGCCAACAGGTCACGCCGTCAGCGAAAAACCTGGTTTTGAGAGCCAAAATGGCCATTTTTCAGTTTTTTGGGCTAAAAAGCTTTTTTTTCCAGCAAAACAGTGTTTTGGACACCTAAAATGTGCTTTTCTCGTCCAAAACTTGCGTTGAGCAATGAAAACGTGGTGTTTTGAGCAAAAGAAAATTCTCAGCAAATTTCAAATTTTCTCAGCAAAAAACAGTTTTTTGGACCAAAAAGCACCTTTACTCAGCCAAAACCCCATTTTTTTTCGCCAAAAAGTCGTGTTTTTATCTCAAGAGGTATTTTCATGAGCAAAAAGTGGGGGTTTCAGCCAACAGGTCACGCCGTCAGCGAAAAACCTGGTTTTGAGAGCCAAAATGGCCATTTTTCAGTTTTTTGGGCTAAAAAGCTTTTTTTTCCAGCAAAACAGTGTTTTGGACACCTAAAATGTGCTTTTCTCGTCCACAACTTGCGTTGAGCAGTGAAAACGTGGTGTTTTGAGCAAAAGAAAATTCTCAGCAAATTTCAAATTTTCTCAGCAAAAAACAGTTTTTTGGACCAAAAAGCACCTTTACTCAGCCAAAACCCCATTTTTTTTCGCCAAAAAGTCGTGTTTTTATCTCAAGAGGTATTTTCATGAGCAAAAAGTGGGGGTTTCAGCCAACAGGTCACGCCGTCAGCGAAAAACCTGGTTTTGAGAGCCAAAATGGCCATTTTTCAGTTTTTTGGGCTAAAAAGCTTTTTTTTCCAGCAAAACAGTGTTTTGGACACCTAAAATGTGCTTTTCTCGTCCAAAACTTGCGTTTAGCAGTGAAAACGTGGTGTTTTGAGCAAAAGAAAATTCTCAGCAAATTTCAAATTTTCTCAGCAAAAAACAGTTTTTTGGACCAAAAAGCACCTTTACTCAGCCAAAACCCCATTTTTTTTCGCCAAAAAGTCGTGTTTTTATCTCAAGAGGTATTTTCATGAGCAAAAAGTGGGGGTTTCAGCCAACAGGTCACGCCGTCAGCGAAAAACCTGGTTTTGAGAGCCAAAATGGCCATTTTTCAGTTTTTTGGGCTAAAAAGCTTTTTTTTTCCAGCAAAACAGTGTTTTGGACACCTAAAATGTGCTTTTCTCGTCCAAAACTTGCGTTTAGCAGTGAAAACGTGGTGTTTTGAGCAAAAGAAAATTCTCAGCAAATTTCAAATTTTCTCAGCAAAAAACAGTTTTTTGGACCAAAAAACACCTTTACTCAGCCAAAACCCCATTTTGTTTTCGCCAAAAAGTCGTGTTTTTATCTCAAGAGGTATTTTCATGAGCAAAAAGTGGGGGTTTCAGCCAACAGGTCACGCCGTCAGCGAAAAACCTGGTTTTGAGAGCCAAAATGGCAATTTTTCAGTTTTTTGGGCTAAAAAGCTTTTTTTTTCCAGCAAAACAGTGTTTTGGACACCTAAAATGTGCTTTTCTCGTCCAAAACTTGCGTTTAGCAGTGAAAACGTGGTGTTTTGAGCAAAAGAAAATTCTCAGCAAATTTCAAATTTTCTCAGCAAAAAACAGTTTTTTGGACCAAAAAGCACCTTTACTCAGCCAAAATCCCATTTTTTTTCGCCAAAAAGTCGTGTTTTTATCTCAAGAGGTATTTTCATGAGCAAAAAGTGGGGGTTTCAGCCAACAGGTCACGCCGTCAGCGAAAAACCTGGTTTTGAGAGCCAAAATGGCCATTTTTCAGTTTTTTGGGCTAAAAAGCTTTTTTTTCCAGCAAAACAGTGTTTTGGACACCTAAAATGTGCTTTTCTCGTCCAAAACTTGCGTTGAGCAGTGAAAACGTGGTGTTTTGAGCAAAAGAAAATTCTCAGCAAATTTCAAATTTTCTCAGCAAAAAACAGTTTTTTGGACCAAAAAGCACCTTTACTCAGCCAAAACCCCATTTTTTTTCGCCAAAAAGTCGTGTTTTTATCTCAAGAGGTATTTTCATGAGCAAAAAGTGGGGGTTTCAGCCAACAGGTCACGCCGTCAGCGAAAAACCTGGTTTTGAGAGCCAAAATGGCCATTTTTCAGTTTTTTGGGCTAAAAAGCTTTTTTTTTCCAGCAAAACAGTGTTTTGGACACCTAAAATGTGCTTTTCTCGTCCAAAACTTGCGTTGAGCAGTGAAAACGTGGTGTTTTGAGCAAAAGAAAATTCTCAGCAAATTTCAAATTTTCTCAGCAAAAAACAGTTTTTTGGACCAAAAAGCACCTTTACTCAGCCAAAACCCCATTTTTTTTCGCCAAAAAGTCGTGTTTTTATCTCAAGAGGTATTTTCATGAGCAAAAAGTGGGGGTTTCAGCCAACAGGTCACGCCGTCAGCGAAAAACCTGGTTTTGAGAGCCAAAATGGCCATTTTTCAGTTTTTTGGGCTAAAAAGCTTTTTTTTCCAGCAAAACAGTGTTTTGGACACCTAAAATGTGCTTTTCTCGTCCAAAACTTGCGTTGAGCAGTGAAAACGTGGTGTTTTGAGCAAAAGAAAATTCTCAGCAAATTTCAAATTTTCTCAGCAAAAAACAGTTTTTTGGACCAAAAAGCACCTTTACTCAGCCAAAACCCCATTTTTTTTCGCCAAAAAGTCGTGTTTTTATCTCAAGAGGTATTTTCATGAGCAAAAAGAGGGGGTTTCAGCCAACAGGTCACGCCGTCAGCGAAAAACCTGGTTTTGAGAGCCAAAATGGCCATTTTTCAGTTTTTTGGGCTAAAAAGCTTTTTTTTCCAGCAAAACAGTGTTTTGGACACCTAAAATGTGCTTTTCTCGTCCAAAACTTGCGTTGAGCAGTGAAAACGTGGTGTTTTGAGCAAAAGAAAATTCTCAGCAAATTTCAAATTTTCTCAGCAAAAAACAGTTTTTTGGACCAAAAAGCACCTTTACTCAGCCAAAACCCCATTTTTTTTCGCCAAAAAGTCGTGTTTTTATCTCAAGAGGTATTTTCATGAGCAAAAAGTGGGGGTTTCAGCCAACAGGTCACGCCGTCAGCGAAAAACCTGGTTTTGAGAGCCAAAATGGCCATTTTTCAGTTTTTTGGGCTAAAAAGCTTTTTTTTCCAGCAAAACAGTGTTTTGGACACCTAAAATGTGCTTTTCTCGTGCAAAACTTGCGTTGAGCAGTGAAAACGTGGTGTTTTGAGCAAAAGAAAATTCTCAGCAAATTTCAAATTTTCTCAGCAAAAAACAGTTTTTTGGACCAAAAAGCACCTTTACTCAGCCAAAACCCCATTTGTTTTCGCCAAAAAGTCGTGTTTTTATCTCAAGAGGTATTTTCATGAGCAAAAAGTGGGGGTTTCAGCCAACAGGTCACGCCGTCAGCGAAAAACCTGGTTTTGAGAGCCAAAATGGCCATTTTTCAGTTTTTTGGGCTAAAAAGCTTTTTTTTCCAGCAAAACAGTGTTTTGGACACCTAAAATGTGCTTTTCTCGTCCAAAACTTGCGTTGAGCAGTGAAAACGTGGTGTTTTGAGCAAAAGAAAATTGTCAGCAAATTTCAAATTTTCTCAGCAAAAAACAGTTTTTTGGACCAAAAAGCACCTTTACTCAGCCAAAACCCCATTTTTTTTCGCCAAAAAGTCGTGTTTTTATCTCAAGAGGTATTTTCATGAGCAAAAAGTGGGGGTTTCAGCCAACAGGTCACGCCGTCAGCGAAAAACCTGGTTTTGAGAGCCAAAATGGCCATTTTTCAGTTTTTTGGGCTAAAAAGCTTTTTTTTCCAGCAAAACAGTGTTTTGGACACCTAAAATGTGCTTTTCTCGTCCAAAACTTGCGTTTAGCAGTGAAAACGTGGTGTTTTGAGCAAAAGAAAATTCTCAGCAAATTTCAAATTTTCTCAGCAAAAAACAGTTTTTTGGACCAAAAAGCACCTTTACTCAGCCAAAACCCCATTTGTTTTCGCCAAAAAGTCGTGTTTTTATCTCAAGAGGTATTTTCATGAGCAAAAAGTGGGGGTTTCAGCCAACAGGTCACGCCGTCAGCGAAAAACCTGGTTTTGAGAGCCAAAATGGCCATTTTTCAGTTTTTTGGGCTAAAAAGCTTTTTTTTCCAGCAAAACAGTGTTTTGGACACCTAAAATGTGCTTTTCACGTCCAAAACTTGCGTTGAGCAGTGAAAACGTGGTGTTTTGAGCAAAAGAAAATTCTCAGCAAATTTCAAATTTTCTCAGCAAAAAACAGTTTTTTGGACCAAAAAGCACCTTTACTCAGCCAAAACCCCATTTGTTTTCGCCAAAAAGTCGTGTTTTTATCTCAAGAGGTATTTTCATGAGCAAAAAGTGGGGGTTTCAGCCAACAGGTCACGCCGTCAGCGAAAAACCTGGTTTTGAGAGCCAAAATGGCCATTTTTCAGTTTTTTGGGCTAAAAAGCTTTTTTTTCCAGCAAAACAGTGTTTTGGACACCTAAAATGTGCTTTTCTCGTCCAAAACTTGCGTTTAGCAGTGAAAACGTGGTGTTTTGAGCAAAAGAAAATTCTCAGCAAATTTCAAATTTTCTCAGCAAAAAACAGTTTTTTGGACCAAAAAGCACCTTTACTCAGCCAAAACCCCATTTTTTTTCGCCAAAAAGTCGTGTTTTTATCTCAAGAGGTATTTTCATGAGCAAAAAGTGGGGGTTTCAGCCAACAGGTCACGCCGTCAGCGAAAAACCTGGTTTTGAGAGCCAAAATGGCCATTTTTCAGTTTTTTGGGCTAAAAAGCTTTTTTTTCCAGCAAAACAGTGTTTTGGACACCTAAAATGTGCTTTTCTCGTCCAAAACTTGCGTTGAGCAGTGAAAACGTGGTGTTTTGAGCAAAAGAAAATTCTCAGCAAATTTCAAATTTTCTCAGCAAAAAACAGTTTTTTGGACCAAAAAGCACCTTTACTCAGCCAAAACCCCATTTTTTTTCGCCAAAAAGTCGTGTTTTTATCTCAAGAGGTATTTTCATGAGCAAAAAGTGGGGGTTTCAGCCAACAGGTCACGCCGTCAGCGAAAAACCTGGTTTTGAGAGCCAAAATGGCCATTTTTCAGTTTTTTGGGCTAAAAAGCTTTTTTTTCCAGCAAAACAGTGTTTTGGACACCTAAAATGTGCTTTTCTCGTCCAAAACTTGCGTTGAGCAGTGAAAACGTGGTGTTTTGAGCAAAAGAAAATTCTCAGCAAACTTCAAATTTTCTCAGCAAAAAACAGTTTTTTGGACCAAAAAGCACCTTTACTCAGCCAAAACCCCATTTTTTTCGCCAAAAAGTCGTGTTTTTATCTCAAGAGGTATTTTCATGAGCAAAAAGTGGGGGTTTCAGCCAACAGGTCACGCCGTCAGCGAAAAACCTGGTTTTGAGAGCCAAAATGGCCATTTTTCAGTTTTTTGGGCTAAAAAGCTTTTTTTCCCAGCAAAACAGTGTTTTGGACACCTAAAATGTGCTTTTCTCGTCCAAAACTTGCGTTGAGCAGTGAAAACGTGGTGTTTTGAGCAAAAGAAAATTCTCAGCAAATTTCAAATTTTCTCAGCAAAAAACAGTTTTTTGGACCAAAAAGCACCTTTACTCAGCCAAAACCCCATTTTTTTCGCCAAAAAGTCGTGTTTTTATCTCAAGAGGTATTTTCATGAGCAAAAAGTGGGGGTTTCAGCCAACAGGTCACGCCGTCAGCGAAAAACCTGGTTTTGAGAGCCAAAATGGCCATTTTTCAGTTTTTTGGGCTAAAAAGCTTTTTTTTCCAGCAAAACAGTGTTTTGGACACCTAAAATGTGCTTTTCTCGTCCAAAACTTGCGTTGAGCAGTGAAAACGTGGTGTTTTGAGCAAAAGAAAATTCTCAGCAAATTTCAAATTTTCTCAGCAAAAAACAGTTTTTTGGACCAAAAAGCACCTTTACTCAGCCAAAACCCCATTTTTTTTCGCCAAAAAGTCGTGTTTTTATCTCAAGAGGTATTTTCATGAGCAAAAAGTGGGGGTTTCAGCCAACAGGTCACGCCGTCAGAGAAAAACCTGGTTTTGAGAGCCAAAATGGCCATTTTTCAGTTTTTTGGGCTAAAAAGCTTTTTTTTCCAGCAAAACAGTGTTTTGGACACCTAAAATGTGCTTTTCTCGTCCAAAACTTGCGTTGAGCAGTGAAAACGTGGTGTTTTGAGCAAAAGAAAATTCTCAGCAAATTTCAAATTTTCTCAGCAAAAAACAGTTTTTTGGACCAAAAAGCACCTTTACTCAGCCAAAACCCCATTTTTTTTCGCCAAAAAGTCGTGTTTTTATCTCAAGAGGTATTTTCATGAGCAAAAAGTGGGGGTTTCAGCCAACAGGTCACGCCGTCAGCGAAAAACCTGGTTTTGAGAGCCAAAATGGCCATTTTTCAGTTTTTTGGGCTAAAAAGCTTTTTTTTTTCAGCAAAACAGTGTTTTGGACACCTAAAATGTGCTTTTCTCGTCCAAAACTTGCGTTTAGCAGTGAAAACGTGGTGTTTTGAGCAAAAGAAAATTCTCAGCAAATTTCAAATTTTCTCAGCAAAAAACAGTTTTTTGGACCAAAAAGCACCTTTACTCAGCCAAAACCCCATTTTTTTTCGCCAAAAAGTCGTGTTTTTATCTCAAGAGGTATTTTCATGAGCAAAAAGTGGGGGTTTCAGCCAACAGGTCACGCCGTCAGCGAAAAACCTGGTTTTGAGAGCCAAAATGGCCATTTTTCAGTTTTTTGGGCTAAAAAGCTTTTTTTTCCAGCAAAACAGTGTTTTGGACACCTAAAATGTGCTTTTCTCGTCCAAAACTTGCGTTGAGCAGTGAAAACGTGGTGTTTTGAGCAAAAGAAAATTCTCAGCAAATTTCAAATTTTCTCAGCAAAAAACAGTTTTTTGGACCAAAAAGCACCTTTACTCAGCCAAAACCCCATTTTTTTTCGCCAAAAAGTCGTGTTTTTATCTCAAGAGGTATTTTCATGAGCAAAAAGTGGGGGTTTCAGCCAACAGGTCACGCCGTCAGCGAAAAACCTGGTTTTGAGAGCCAAAATGGCCATTTTTCAGTTTTTTGGGCTAAAAAGCTTTTTTTTTCCAGCAAAACAGTGTTTTGGACACCTAAAATGTGCTTTTCTCGTCCAAAACTTGCGTTTAGCAGTGAAAACGTGGTGTTTTGAGCAAAAGAAAATTCTCAGCAAATTTCAAATTTTCTCAGCAAAAAACAGTTTTTTGGACCAAAAAGCACCTTTACTCAGCCAAAACCCCATTTTTTTTCGCCAAAAAGTCGTGTTTTTATCTCAAGAGGTATTTTCATGAGCAAAAAGTGGGGGTTTCAGCCAACAGGTCACGCCGTCAGCGAAAAACCTGGTTTTGAGAGCCAAAATGGCCATTTTTCAGTTTTTTGGGCTAAAAAGCTTTTTTTTCCAGCAAAACAGTGTTTTGGACACCTAAAATGTGCTTTTCTCGTCCAAAACTTGCGTTGAGCAGTGAAAACGTGGTGTTTTGAGCAAAAGAAAATTCTCAGCAAATTTCAAATTTTCTCAGCAAAAAACAGTTTTTTGGACCAAAAAGCACCTTTACTCAGCCAAAACCCCATTTTTTTTCGCCAAAAAGTCGTGTTTTTATCTCAAGAGGTATTTTCATGAGCAAAAAGTGGGGGTTTCAGCCAACAGGTCACGCCGTCAGCGAAAAACCTGGTTTTGAGAGCCAAAATGGCCATTTTTCAGTTTTTTGGGCTAAAAAGCTTTTTTTTTCCAGCAAAACAGTGTTTTGGACACCTAAAATGTGCTTTTCTCGTCCAAAACTTGCGTTTAGCAGTGAAAACGTGGTGTTTTGAGCAAAAGAAAATTCTCAGCAAATTTCAAATTTTCTCAGCAAAAAACAGTTTTTTGGACCAAAAAGCACCTTTACTCAGCCAAAACCCCATTTTTTTTCGCCAAAAAGTCGTGTTTTTATCTCAAGAGGTATTTTCATGAGCAAAAAGTGGGGGTTTCAGCCAACAGGTCACGCCGTCAGCGAAAAACCTGGTTTTGAGAGCCAAAATGGCCATTTTTCAGTTTTTTGGGCTAAAAAGCTTTTTTTTCCAGCAAAACAGTGTTTTGGACACCTAAAATGTGCTTTTCTCGTCCAAAACTTGCGTTGAGCAGTGAAAACGTGGTGTTTTGAGCAAAAGAAAATTCTCAGCAAATTTCAAATTTTCTCAGCAAAAAACAGTTTTTTGGACCAAAAAGCACCTTTACTCAGCCAAAACCCCATTTTTTTTCGCCAAAAAGTCGTGTTTTTATCTCAAGAGGTATTTTCATGAGCAAAAAGTGGGGGTTTCAGCCAACAGGTCACGCCGTCAGCGAAAAACCTGGTTTTGAGAGCCAAAATGGCCATTTTTCAGTTTTTTGGGCTAAAAAGCTTTTTTTTCCAGCAAAACAGTGTTTTGGACACCTAAAATGTGCTTTTCTCGTCCAAAACTTGCGTTGAGCAGTGAAAACGTGGTGTTTTGAGCAAAAGAAAATTCTCAGCAAATTTCAAATTTTCTCAGCAAAAAACAGTTTTTTGGACCAAAAAGCACCTTTACTCAGCCAAAACCCCATTTTTTTTCGCCAAAAAGTCGTGTTTTTATCTCAAGAGGTATTTTCATGAGCAAAAAGTGGGGGTTTCAGCCAACAGGTCACGCCGTCAGCGAAAAACCTGGTTTTGAGAGCCAAAATGGCCATTTTTCAGTTTTTTGGGCTAAAAAGCTTTTTTTTCCAGCAAAACAGTGTTTTGGACACCTAAAATGTGCTTTTCTCGTCCAAAACTTGCGTTGAGCAGTGAAAACGTGGTGTTTTGAGCAAAAGAAAATTCTCAGCAAATTTCAAATTTTCTCAGCAAAAAACAGTTTTTTGGACCAAAAAGCACCTTTACTCAGCCAAAACCCCATTTTTTTTCGCCAAAAAGTCGTGTTTTTATCTCAAGAGGTATTTTCATGAGCAAAAAGTGGGGGTTTCAGCCAACAGGTCACGCCGTCAGCGAAAAACCTGGTTTTGAGAGCCAAAATGGCCATTTTTCAGTTTTTTGGGCTAAAAAGCTTTTTTTCCCAGCAAAACAGTGTTTTGGACACCTAAAATGTGCTTTTCTCGTCCAAAACTTGCGTTTAGCAGTGAAAACGTGGTGTTTTGAGCAAAAGAAAATTCTCAGCAAATTTCAAATTTTCTCAGCAAAAAACAGTATTTTGGACCAAAAAGCACCTTTACTCAGCCAAAACCCCATTTGTTTTCGCCAAAAAGTCGTGTTTTTATCTCAAGAGGTATTTTCATGAGCAAAAAGTGGGGGTTTCAGCCAACAGGTCACGCCGTCAGCGAAAAACCTGGTTTTGAGAGCCAAAATGGCCATTTTTCAGTTTTTTGGGCTAAAAAGCTTTTTTTTCCAGCAAAACAGTGTTTTGGACACCTAAAATGTGCTTTTCTCGTCCAAAACTTGCGTTTAGCAGTGAAAACGTGGTGTTTTGAGCAAAAGAAAATTCTCAGCAAATTTCAAATTTTCTCAGCAAAAAACAGTTTTTTGGACCAAAAAGCACCTTTACTCAGCCAAAACCCCATTTTTTTTCGCCAAAAAGTCGTGTTTTTATCTCAAGAGGTATTTTCATGAGCAAAAAGTGGGGGTTTCAGCCAACAGGTCACGCCGTCAGCGAAAAACCTGGTTTTGAGAGCCAAAATGGCCATTTTTCAGTTTTTTGGGCTAAAAAGCTTTTTTTTCCAGCAAAACAGTGTTTTGGACACCTAAAATGTGCTTTTCTCGTCCAAAACTTGCGTTGAGCAGTGAAAACGTGGTGTTTTGAGCAAAAGAAAATTCTCAGCAAATTTCAAATTTTCTCAGCAAAAAACAGTTTTTTGGACCAAAAAGCACCTTTACTCAGCCAAAACCCCATTTTTTTTCGCCAAAAAGTCGTGTTTTTATCTCAAGAGGTATTTTCATGAGCAAAAAGTGGGGGTTTCAGCCAACAGGTCACGCCGTCAGCGAAAAACCTGGTTTTGAGAGCCAAAATGGCCATTTTTCAGTTTTTTGGGCTAAAAAGCTTTTTTTTCCAGCAAAACAGTGTTTTGGACACCTAAAATGTGCTTTTCTCGTCCAAAACTTGCGTTGAGCAGTGAAAACGTGGTGTTTTGAGCAAAAGAAAATTCTCAGCAAATTTCAAATTTTCTCAGCAAAAAACAGTTTTTTGGACCAAAAAGCACCTTTACTCAGCCAAAACCCCATTTTTTTTCGCCAAAAAGTCGTGTTTTTATCTCAAGAGGTATTTTCATGAGCAAAAAGTGGGGGTTTCAGCCAACAGGTCACGCCGTCAGCGAAAAACCTGGTTTTGAGAGCCAAAATGGCCATTTTTCAGTTTTTTGGGCTAAAAAGCTTTTTTTTCCAGCAAAACAGTGTTTTGGACACCTAAAATGTGCTTTTCTCGTCCAAAACTTGCGTTTAGCAGTGAAAACGTGGTGTTTTGAGCAAAAGAAAATTCTCAGCAAATTTCAAATTTTCTCAGCAAAAAACAGTTTTTTGGACCAAAAAGCACCCTTACTCAGCCAAAACCCCATTTTTTTTCGCCAAAAAGTCGTGTTTTTATCTCAAGAGGTATTTTCATGAGCAAAAAGTGGGGGTTTCAGCCAACAGGTCACGCCGTCAGCGAAAAACCTGGTTTTGAGAGCCAAAATGGCCATTTTTCAGTTTTTTGGGCTAAAAAGCTTTTTTTCACAGCAAAACAGTGTTTTGGACACCTAAAATGTGCTTTTCTCGTCCAAAACTTGCGTTTAGCAGTGAAAACGTGGTGTTTTGAGCAAAAGAAAATTCTCAGCAAATTTCAAATTTTCTCAGCAAAAAACAGTTTTTTGGACCAAAAAGCACCTTTACTCAGCCAAAACCCCATTTTTTTTCGCCAAAAAGTCGTGTTTTTATCTCAAGAGGTATTTTCATGAGCAAAAAGTGGGGGTTTCAGCCAACAGGTCACGCCGTCAGCGAAAAACCTGGTTTTGAGAGCCAAAATGGCCATTTTTCAGTTTTTTGGGCTAAAAAGCTTTTTTTTCCAGCAAAACAGTGTTTTGGACACCTAAAATGTGCTTTTCTCGTCCAAAACTTGCGTTTAGCAGTGAAAACGTGGTGTTTTGAGCAAAAGAAAATTCTCAGCAAATTTCAAATTTTCTCAGCAAAAAACAGTTTTTTGGACCAAAAAGCACCCTTACTCAGCCAAAACCCCATTTTTTTTCGCCAAAAAGTCGTGTTTTTATCTCAAGAGGTATTTTCATGAGCAAAAAGTGGGGGTTTCAGCCAACAGGTCACGCCGTCAGCGAAAAACCTGGTTTTGAGAGCCAAAATGGCCATTTTTCAGTTTTTTGGGCTAAAAAGCTTTTTTTCACAGCAAAACAGTGTTTTGGACACCTAAAATGTGCTTTTCTCGTCCAAAACTTGCGTTGAGCAGTGAAAACGTGGTGTTTTGAGCAAAAGAAAATTCTCAGCAAATTTCAAATTTTCTCAGCAAAAAACAGTTTTTTGGACCAAAAAGCACCTTTACTCAGCCAAAACCCCATTTTTTTTCGCCAAAAAGTCGTGTTTTTATCTCAAGAGGTATTTTCATGAGCAAAAAGTGGGGGTTTCAGCCAACAGGTCACGCCGTCAGCGAAAAACCTGGTTTTGAGAGCCAAAATGGCCATTTTTCAGTTTTTTGGGCTAAAAAGCTTTTTTTTCCAGCAAAACAGTGTTTTGGACACCTAAAATGTGCTTTTCTCGTCCAAAACTTGCGTTTAGCAGTGAAAACGTGGTGTTTTGAGCAAAAGAAAATTCTCAGCAAATTTCAAATTTTCTCAGCAAAAAACAGTTTTTTGGACCAAAAAGCACCTTTACTCAGCCAAAACCCCATGTTTTTTCGCCAAAAAGTCGTGTTTTTATCTCAAGAGGTATTTTCATGAGCAAAAAGTGGGGGTTTCAGCCAACAGGTCACGCCGTCAGCGAAAAACCTGGTTTTGAGAGCCAAAATGGCCATTTTTCAGTTTTTTGGGCTAAAAAGCTTTTTTTTCCAGCAAAACAGTGTTTTGGACACCTAAAATGTGCTTTTCTCGTCCAAAACTTGCGTTTAGCAGTGAAAACGTGGTGTTTTGAGCAAAAGAAAATTCTCAGCAAATTTCAAATTTTCTCAGCAAAAAACAGTTTTTTGGACCAAAAAGCACCTTTACTCAGCCAAAACCCCATTTTTTTTCGCCAAAAAGTCGTGTTTTTATCTCAAGAGGTATTTTCATGAGCAAAAAGTGGGGGTTTCAGCCAACAGGTCACGCCGTCAGCGAAAAACCTGGTTTTGAGAGCCAAAATGGCCATTTTTCAGTTTTTTGGGCTAAAAAGCTTTTTTTTCCAGCAAAACAGTGTTTTGGACACCTAAAATGTGCTTTTCTCGTCCAAAACTTGCGTTTAGCAGTGAAAACGTGGTGTTTTGAGCAAAAGAAAATTCTCAGCAAATTTCAAATTTTCTCAGCAAAAAACAGTTTTTTGGACCAAAAAGCACCTTTACTCAGCCAAAACCCCATTTTTTTTCGCCAAAAAGTCGTGTTTTTATCTCAAGAGGTATTTTCATGAGCAAAAAGTGGGGGTTTCAGCCAACAGGTCACGCCGTCAGCGAAAAACCTGGTTTTGAGAGCCAAAATGGCCATTTTTCAGTTTTTTGGGCTAAAAAGCTTTTTTTTCCAGCAAAACAGTGTTTTGGACACCTAAAATGTGCTTTTCTCGTCCAAAACTTGCGTTGAGCAGTGAAAACGTGGTGTTTTGAGCAAAAGAAAATTCTCAGCAAATTTCAAATTTTCTCAGCAAAAAACAGTTTTTTGGACCAAAAAGCACCTTTACTCAGCCAAAACCCCATGTTTTTTCGCCAAAAAGTCGTGTTTTTATCTCAAGAGGTATTTTCATGAGCAAAAAGTGGGGGTTTCAGCCAACAGGTCACGCCGTCAGCGAAAAAACCTGGTTTTGAGAGCCAAAATGGCCATTTTTCAGTTTTTTGGGCTAAAAAGCTTTTTTTTCCAGCAAAACAGTGTTTTGGACACCTAAAATGTGCTTTTCTCGTCCAAAACTTGCGTTGAGCAGTGAAAACGTGGTGTTTTGAGCAAAAGAAAATTCTCAGCAAATTTCAAATTTTCTCAGCAAAAAACAGTTTTTTGGACCAAAAAGCACCTTTACTCAGCCAAAACCCCATTTTTTTTCGCCAAAAAGTCGTGTTTTTATCTCAAGAGGTATTTTCATGAGCAAAAAGTGGGGGTTTCAGCCAACAGGTCACGCCGTCAGCGAAAAACCTGGTTTTGAGAGCCAAAATGGCCATTTTTCAGTTTTTTGGGCTAAAAAGCTTTTTTTTCCAGCAAAACAGTGTTTTGGACACCTAAAATGTGCTTTTCTCGTCCAAAACTTGCGTTGAGCAGTGAAAACGTGGTGTTTTGAGCAAAAGAAAATTCTCAGCAAATTTCAAATTTTCTCAGCAAAAAACAGTTTTTTGGACCAAAAAGCACCTTTACTCAGCCAAAACCCCATTTTTTTTCGCCAAAAAGTCGTGTTTTTATCTCAAGAGGTATTTTCATGAGCAAAAAGTGGGGGTTTCAGCCAACAGGTCACGCCGTCAGCGAAAAACCTGGTTTTGAGAGCCAAAATGGCCATTTTTCAGTTTTTTGGGCTAAAAAGCTTTTTTTTCCAGCAAAACAGTGTTTTGGACACCTAAAATGTGCTTTTCTCGTCCAAAACTTGCGTTGAGCAGTGAAAACGTGGTGTTTTGAGCAAAAGAAAATTCTCAGCAAATTTCAAATTTTCTCAGCAAAAAACAGTTTTTTGGACCAAAAAGCACCTTTACTCAGCCAAAACCCCATTTTTTTTCGCCAAAAAGTCGTGTTTTTATCTCAAGAGGTATTTTCATGAGCAAAAAGTGGGGGTTTCAGCCAACAGGTCACGCCGTCAGCGAAAAACCTGGTTTTGAGAGCCAAAATGGCCATTTTTCAGTTTTTTGGGCTAAAAAGCTTTTTTTTCCAGCAAAACAGTGTTTTGGACACCTAAAATGTGCTTTTCTCGTCCAAAACTTGCGTTGAGCAGTGAAAACGTGGTGTTTTGAGCAAAAGAAAATTCTCAGCAAATTTCAAATTTTCTCAGCAAAAAACAGTTTTTTGGACCAAAAAGCACCTTTACTCAGCCAAAACCCCATTTTTTTTCGCCAAAAAGTCGTGTTTTTATCTCAAGAGGTATTTTCATGAGCAAAAAGTGGGGGTTTCAGCCAACAGGTCACGCCGTCAGCGAAAAACCTGGTTTTGAGAGCCAAAATGGCCATTTTTCAGTTTTTTGGGCTAAAAAGCTTTTTTTTCCAGCAAAACAGTGTTTTGGACACCTAAAATGTGCTTTTCTCGTCCAAAACTTGCGTTGAGCAGTGAAAACGTGGTGTTTTGAGCAAAAGAAAATTCTCAGCAAATTTCAAATTTTCTCAGCAAAAAACAGTTTTTTGGACCAAAAAGCACCTTTACTCAGCCAAAACCCCATTTTTTTTCGCCAAAAAGTCGTGTTTTTATCTCAAGAGGTATTTTCATGAGCAAAAAGTGGGGGTTTCAGCCAACAGGTCACGCCGTCAGCGAAAAACCTGGTTTTGAGAGCCAAAATGGCCATTTTTCAGTTTTTTGGGCTAAAAAGCTTTTTTTTCCAGCAAAACAGTGTTTTGGACACCTAAAATGTGCTTTTCTCGTCCAAAACTTGCGTTGAGCAGTGAAAACGTGGTGTTTTGAGCAAAAGAAAATTCTCAGCAAATTTCAAATTTTCTCAGCAAAAAACAGTTTTTTGGACCAAAAAGCACCTTTACTCAGCCAAAACCCCATTTTTTTTCGCCAAAAAGTCGTGTTTTTATCTCAAGAGGTATTTTCATGAGCAAAAAGTGGGGGTTTCAGCCAACAGGTCACGCCGTCAGCGAAAAACCTGGTTTTGAGAGCCAAAATGGCCATTTTTCAGTTTTTTGGGCTAAAAAGCTTTTTTTTCCAGCAAAACAGTGTTTTGGACACCTAAAATGTGCTTTTCTCGTCCAAAACTTGCGTTGAGCAGTGAAAACGTGGTGTTTTGAGCAAAAGAAAATTCTCAGCAAATTTCAAATTTTCTCAGCAAAAACAGTTTTTTGGACCAAAAAGCACCTTTACTCAGCCAAAACCCCATTTTTTTTCGCCAAAAAGTCGTGTTTTTATCTCAAGAGGTATTTTCATGAGCAAAAAGTGGGGGTTTCAGCCAACAGGTCACGCCGTCAGCGAAAAACCTGGTTTTGAGAGCCAAAATGGCCATTTTTCAGTTTTTTGGGCTAAAAAGCTTTTTTTTCCAGCAAAACAGTGTTTTGGACACCTAAAATGTGCTTTTCTCGTCCAAAACTTGCGTTGAGCAGTGAAAACGTGGTGTTTTGAGCAAAAGAAAATTCTCAGCAAATTTCAAATTTTCTCAGCAAAAAACAGTTTTTTGGACCAAAAAGCACCTTTACTCAGCCAAAACCCCATTTTTTTTCGCCAAAAAGTCGTGTTTTTATCTCAAGAGGTATTTTCATGAGCAAAAAGTGGGGGTTTCAGCCAACAGGTCACGCCGTCAGCGAAAAACCTGGTTTTGAGAGCCAAAATGGCCATTTTTCAGTTTTTTGGGCTAAAAAGCTTTTTTTTCCAGCAAAACAGTGTTTTGGACACCTAAAATGTGCTTTTCTCGTCCAAAACTTGCGTTTAGCAGTGAAAACGTGGTGTTTTGAGCAAAAGAAAATTCTCAGCAAATTTCAAATTTTCTCAGCAAAAAACAGTTTTTTGGACCAAAAAGCACCTTTACTCAGCCAAAACCCCATTTTTTTCGCCAAAAAGTCGTGTTTTTATCTCAAGAGGTATTTTCATGAGCAAAAAGTGGGGGTTTCAGCCAACAGGTCACGCCGTCAGCGAAAAACCTGGTTTTGAGAGCCAAAATGGCCATTTTTCAGTTTTTTGGGCTAAAAAGCTTTTTTTTCCAGCAAAACAGTGTTTTGGACACCTAAAATGTGCTTTTCTCGTCCAAAACTTGCGTTGAGCAGTGAAAACGTGGTGTTTTGAGCAAAAGAAAATTCTCAGCAAATTTCAAATTTTCTCAGCAAAAAACAGTTTTTTGGACCAAAAAGCACCTTTACTCAGCCAAAACCCCATTTTTTTTCGCCAAAAAGTCGTGTTTTTATCTCAAGAGGTATTTTCATGAGCAAAAAGTGGGGGTTTCAGCCAACAGGTCACGCCGTCAGCGAAAAACCTGGTTTTGAGAGCCAAAATGGCCATTTTTCAGTTTTTTGGGCTAAAAAGCTTTTTTTTCCAGCAAAACAGTGTTTTGGACACCTAAAATGTGCTTTTCTCGTCCAAAACTTGCGTTGAGCAGTGAAAACGTGGTGTTTTGAGCAAAAGAAAATTCTCAGCAAATTTCAAATTTTCTCAGCAAAAAACAGTTTTTTGGACCAAAAAGCACCTTTACTCAGCCAAAACCCCATTTTTTTTCGCCAAAAAGTCGTGTTTTTATCTCAAGAGGTATTTTCATGAGCAAAAAGTGGGGGTTTCAGCCAACAGGTCACGCCGTCAGCGAAAAACCTGGTTTTGAGAGCCAAAATGGCCATTTTTCAGTTTTTTGGGCTAAAAAGCTTTTTTTTCCAGCAAAACAGTGTTTTGGACACCTAAAATGTGCTTTTCTCGTCCAAAACTTGCGTTGAGCAGTGAAAACGTGGTGTTTTGAGCAAAAGAAAATTCTCAGCAAATTTCAAATTTTCTCAGCAAAAAACAGTTTTTTGGACCAAAAAGCACCTTTACTCAGCCAAAACCCCATTTTTTTTCGCCAAAAAGTCGTGTTTTTATCTCAAGAGGTATTTTCATGAGCAAAAAGTGGGGGTTTCAGCCAACAGGTCACGCCGTCAGCGAAAAACCTGGTTTTGAGAGCCAAAATGGCCATTTTTCAGTTTTTTGGGCTAAAAAGCTTTTTTTTCCAGCAAAACAGTGTTTTGGACACCTAAAATGTGCTTTTCTCGTCCAAAACTTGCGTTGAGCAGTGAAAACGTGGTGTTTTGAGCAAAAGAAAATTCTCAGCAAATTTCAAATTTTCTCAGCAAAAAACAGTTTTTTGGACCAAAAAGCACCTTTACTCAGCCAAAACCCCATTTTTTTTCGCCAAAAAGTCGTGTTTTTATCTCAAGAGGTATTTTCATGAGCAAAAAGTGGGGGTTTCAGCCAACAGGTCACGCCGTCAGCGAAAAACCTGGTTTTGAGAGCCAAAATGGCCATTTTTCAGTTTTTTGGGCTAAAAAGCTTTTTTTTCCAGCAAAACAGTGTTTTGGACACCTAAAATGTGCTTTTCTCGTCCAAAACTTGCTTGAGCAGTGAAAACGTGGTGTTTTGAGCAAAAGAAAATTCTCAGCAAATTTCAAATTTTCTCAGCAAAAAACAGTTTTTTGGACCAAAAAGCACCTTTACTCAGCCAAAACCCCATTTTTTTTCGCCAAAAAGTCGTGTTTTTATCTCAAGAGGTATTTTCATGAGCAAAAAGTGGGGGTTTCAGCCAACAGGTCACGCCGTCAGCGAAAAACCTGGTTTTGAGAGCCAAAATGGCCATTTTTCAGTTTTTTGGGCTAAAAAGCTTTTTTTTCCAGCAAAACAGTGTTTTGGACACCTAAAATGTGCTTTTCTCGTCCAAAACTTGCGTTGAGCAGTGAAAACGTGGTGTTTTGAGCAAAAGAAAATTCTCAGCAAATTTCAAATTTTCTCAGCAAAAAACAGTTTTTTGGACCAAAAAGCACCTTTACTCAGCCAAAACCCCATTTTTTTTCGCCAAAAAGTCGTGTTTTTATCTCAAGAGGTATTTTCATGAGCAAAAAGTGGGGGTTTCAGCCAACAGGTCACGCCGTCAGCGAAAAACCTGGTTTTGAGAGCCAAAATGGCCATTTTTCAGTTTTTTGGGCTAAAAAGCTTTTTTTTCCAGCAAAACAGTGTTTTGGACACCTAAAATGTGCTTTTCTCGTCCAAAACTTGCGTTGAGCAGTGAAAACGTGGTGTTTTGAGCAAAAGAAAATTCTCAGCAAATTTCAAATTTTCTCAGCAAAAAACAGTTTTTTGGACCAAAAAGCACCTTTACTCAGCCAAAACCCCATTTTTTTTCGCCAAAAAGTCGTGTTTTTATCTCAAGAGGTATTTTCATGAGCAAAAAGTGGGGGTTTCAGCCAACAGGTCACGCCGTCAGCGAAAAACCTGGTTTTGAGAGCCAAAATGGCCATTTTTCAGTTTTTTGGGCTAAAAAGCTTTTTTTTCCAGCAAAACAGTGTTTTGGACACCTAAAATGTGCTTTTCTCGTCCAAAACTTGCGTTGAGCAGTGAAAACGTGGTGTTTTGAGCAAAAGAAAATTCTCAGCAAATTTCAAATTTTCTCAGCAAAAAACAGTTTTTTGGACCAAAAAGCACCTTTACTCAGCCAAAACCCCATTTTTTTTCGCCAAAAAGTCGTGTTTTTATCTCAAGAGGTATTTTCATGAGCAAAAAGTGGGGGTTTCAGCCAACAGGTCACGCCGTCAGCGAAAAACCTGGTTTTGAGAGCCAAAATGGCCATTTTTCAGTTTTTTGGGCTAAAAAGCTTTTTTTTCCAGCAAAACAGTGTTTTGGACACCTAAAATGTGCTTTTCTCGTCCAAAACTTGCGTTGAGCAGTGAAAACGTGGTGTTTTGAGCAAAAGAAAATTCTCAGCAAATTTCAAATTTTCTCAGCAAAAAACAGTTTTTTGGACCAAAAAGCACCTTTACTCAGCCAAAACCCCATTTTTTTTCGCCAAAAAGTCGTGTTTTTATCTCAAGAGGTATTTTCATGAGCAAAAAGTGGGGGTTTCAGCCAACAGGTCACGCCGTCAGCGAAAAACCTGGTTTTGAGAGCCAAAATGGCCATTTTTCAGTTTTTTGGGCTAAAAAGCTTTTTTTTCCAGCAAAACAGTGTTTTGGACACCTAAAATGTGCTTTTCTCGTCCAAAACTTGCGTTGAGCAGTGAAAACGTGGTGTTTTGAGCAAAAGAAAATTCTCAGCAAATTTCAAATTTTCTCAGCAAAAAACAGTTTTTTGGACCAAAAAGCACCTTTACTCAGCCAAAACCCCATTTTTTTTCGCCAAAAAGTCGTGTTTTTATCTCAAGAGGTATTTTCATGAGCAAAAAGTGGGGGTTTCAGCCAACAGGTCACGCCGTCAGCGAAAAACCTGGTTTTGAGAGCCAAAATGGCCATTTTTCAGTTTTTTGGGCTAAAAAGCTTTTTTTTCCAGCAAAACAGTGTTTTGGACACCTAAAATGTGCTTTTCTCGTCCAAAACTTGCGTTGAGCAGTGAAAACGTGGTGTTTTGAGCAAAAGAAAATTCTCAGCAAATTTCAAATTTTCTCAGCAAAAAACAGTTTTTTGGACCAAAAAGCACCTTTACTCAGCCAAAACCCCATTTTTTTTCGCCAAAAAGTCGTGTTTTTATCTCAAGAGGTATTTTCATGAGCAAAAAGTGGGGGTTTCAGCCAACAGGTCACACCGTGAGCGAAAAACCTGGTTTTGAGAGCCAAAATGGCCATTTTTCAGTTTTTTGGGCTAAAAAGCTTTTTTTTCCAGCAAAACAGTGTTTTGGACACCTAAAATGTGCTTTTCTCGTCCAAAACTTGCGTTTAGCAGTGAAAACGTGGTGTTTTGAGCAAAAGAAAATTCTCAGCAAATTTCAAATTTTCTCAGCAAAAAACAGTTTTTTGGACCAAAAAGCACCTTTACTCAGCCAAAACCCCATTTTTTTTCGCCAAAAAGTCGTGTTTTTATCTCAAGAGGTATTTTCATGAGCAAAAAGTGGGGGTTTCAGCCAACAGGTCACGCCGTCAGCGAAAAACCTGGTTTTGAGAGCCAAAATGGCCATTTTTCAGTTTTTTGGGCTAAAAAGCTTTTTTTTTCCAGCAAAACAGTGTTTTGGACACCTAAAATGTGCTTTTCTCGTCCAAAACTTGCGTTGAGCAGTGAAAACGTGGTGTTTTGAGCAAAAGAAAATTCTCAGCAAATTTCAAATTTTCTCAGCAAAAAACAGTTTTTTGGACCAAAAAGCACCTTTACTCAGCCAAAACCCCATTTTTTTTCGCCAAAAAGTCGTGTTTTTATCTCAAGAGGTATTTTCATGAGCAAAAAGTGGGGGTTTCAGCCAACAGGTCACGCCGTCAGCGAAAAACCTGGTTTTGAGAGCCAAAATGGCCATTTTTCAGTTTTTTGGGCTAAAAAGCTTTTTTTTCCAGCAAAACAGTGTTTTGGACACCTAAAATGTGCTTTTCTCGTCCAAAACTTGCGTTGAGCAGTGAAAACGTGGTGTTTTGAGCAAAAGAAAATTCTCAGCAAATTTCAAATTTTCTCAGCAAAAAACAGTTTTTTGGACCAAAAAGCACCTTTACTCAGCCAAAACCCCATTTTTTTTCGCCAAAAAGTCGTGTTTTTATCTCAAGAGGTATTTTCATGAGCAAAAAGTGGGGGTTTCAGCCAACAGGTCACGCCGTCAGCGAAAAACCTGGTTTTGAGAGCCAAAATGGCCATTTTTCAGTTTTTTGGGCTAAAAAGCTTTTTTTTTCCAGCAAAACAGTGTTTTGGACACCTAAAATGTGCTTTTCTCGTCCAAAACTTGCGTTGAGCAGTGAAAACGTGGTGTTTTGAGCAAAAGAAAATTCTCAGCAAATTTCAAATTTTCTCAGCAAAAAACAGTTTTTTGGACCAAAAAGCACCTTTACTCAGCCAAAACCCCATTTTTTTTCGCCAAAAAGTCGTGTTTTTATCTCAAGAGGTATTTTCATGAGCAAAAAGTGGGGGTTTCAGCCAACAGGTCACGCCGTCAGCGAAAAACCTGGTTTTGAGAGCCAAAATGGCCATTTTTCAGTTTTTTGGGCTAAAAAGCTTTTTTTTCCAGCAAAACAGTGTTTTGGACACCTAAAATGTGCTTTTCTCGTCCAAAACTTGCGTTGAGCAGTGAAAACGTGGTGTTTTGAGCAAAAGAAAATTCTCAGCAAATTTCAAATTTTCTCAGCAAAAAACAGTTTTTTGGACCAAAAAGCACCTTTACTCAGCCAAAACCCCATTTTTTTTCGCCAAAAAGTCGTGTTTTTATCTCAAGAGGTATTTTCATGAGCAAAAAGTGGGGGTTTCAGCCAACAGGTCACGCCGTCAGCGAAAAACCTGGTTTTGAGAGCCAAAATGGCCATTTTTCAGTTTTTTGGGCTAAAAAGCTTTTTTTTCCAGCAAAACAGTGTTTTGGACACCTAAAATGTGCTTTTCTCGTCCAAAACTTGCGTTTAGCAGTGAAAACGTGGTGTTTTGAGCAAAAGAAAATTCTCAGCAAATTTCAAATTTTCTCAGCAAAAAACAGTTTTTTGGACCAAAAAGCACCTTTACTCAGCCAAAACCCCATTTTTTTTCGCCAAAAAGTCGTGTTTTTATCTCAAGAGGTATTTTCATGAGCAAAAAGTGGGGGTTTCAGCCAACAGGTCACGCCGTCAGCGAAAAACCTGGTTTTGAGAGCCAAAATGGCCATTTTTCAGTTTTTTGGGCTAAAAAGCTTTTTTTTCCAGCAAAACAGTGTTTTGGACACCTAAAATGTGCTTTTCTCGTCCAAAACTTGCGTTTAGCAGTGAAAACGTGGTGTTTTGAGCAAAAGAAAATTCTCAGCAAATTTCAAATTTTCTCAGCAAAAAACAGTTTTTTGGACCAAAAAGCACCTTTACTCAGCCAAAACCCCATTTTTTTTCGCCAAAAAGTCGTGTTTTTATCTCAAGAGGTATTTTCATGAGCAAAAAGTGGGGGTTTCAGCCAACAGGTCACGCCGTCAGCGAAAAACCTGGTTTTGAGAGCCAAAATGGCCATTTTTCAGTTTTTTGGGCTAAAAAGCTTTTTTTTCCAGCAAAACAGTGTTTTGGACACCTAAAATGTGCTTTTCTCGTCCAAAACTTGCGTTGAGCAGTGAAAACGTGGTGTTTTGAGCAAAAGAAAATTCTCAGCAAATTTCAAATTTTCTCAGCAAAAAACAGTTTTTTGGACCAAAAAGCACCTTTACTCAGCCAAAACCCCATTTTTTTTCGCCAAAAAGTCGTGTTTTTATCTCAAGAGGTATTTTCATGAGCAAAAAGTGGGGGTTTCAGCCAACAGGTCACGCCGTCAGCGAAAAACCTGGTTTTGAGAGCCAAAATGGCCATTTTTCAGTTTTTTGGGCTAAAAAGCTTTTTTTTCCAGCAAAACAGTGTTTTGGACACCTAAAATGTGCTTTTCTCGTCCAAAACTTGCGTTGAGCAGTGAAAACGTGGTGTTTTGAGCAAAAGAAAATTCTCAGCAAATTTCAAATTTTCTCAGCAAAAAACAGTTTTTTGGACCAAAAAGCACCTTTACTCAGCCAAAACCTCATTTTTTTTCGCCAAAAAGTCGTGTTTTTATCTCAAGAGGTATTTTCATGAGCAAAAAGTGGGGGTTTCAGCCAACAGGTCACGCCGTCAGCGAAAAACCTGGTTTTGAGAGCCAAAATGGCCATTTTTCAGTTTTTTGGGCTAAAAAGCTTTTTTTTCCAGCAAAACAGTGTTTTGGACACCTAAAATGTGCTTTTCTCGTCCAAAACTTGCGTTTAGCAGTGAAAACGTGGTGTTTTGAGCAAAAGAAAATTCTCAGCAAATTTCAAATTTTCTCAGCAAAAAACAGTTTTTTGGACCAAAAAGCACCTTTACTCAGCCAAAACCCCATTTTTTTTCGCCAAAAAGTCGTGTTTTTATCTCAAGAGGTATTTTCATGAGCAAAAAGTGGGGGTTTCAGCCAACAGGTCACGCCGTCAGCGAAAAACCTGGTTTTGAGAGCCAAAATGGCCATTTTTCAGTTTTTTGGGCTAAAAAGCTTTTTTTTCCAGCAAAACAGTGTTTTGGACACCTAAAATGTGCTTTTCTCGTCCAAAACTTGCGTTGAGCAGTGAAAACGTGGTGTTTTGAGCAAAAGAAAATTCTCAGCAAATTTCAAATTTTCTCAGCAAAAAACAGTTTTTTGGACCAAAAAGCACCTTTACTCAGCCAAAACCCCATTTTTTTTCGCCAAAAAGTCGTGTTTTTATCTCAAGAGGTATTTTCATGAGCAAAAAGTGGGGGTTTCAGCCAACAGGTCACGCCGTGAGCGAAAAACCTGGTTTTGAGAGCCAAAATGGCCATTTTTCAGTTTTTTGGGCTAAAAAGCTTTTTTTTCCAGCAAAACAGTGTTTTGGACACCTAAAATGTGCTTTTCTCGTCCAAAACTTGCGTTTAGCAGTGAAAACGTGGTGTTTTGAGCAAAAGAAAATTCTCAGCAAATTTCAAATTTTCTCAGCAAAAAACAGTTTTTTGGACCAAAAAGCACCTTTACTCAGCCAAAACCCCATTTTTTTTCGCCAAAAAGTCGTGTTTTTATCTCAAGAGGTATTTTCATGAGCAAAAAGTGGGGGTTTCAGCCAACAGGTCACGCCGTCAGCGAAAAACCTGGTTTTGAGAGCCAAAATGGCCATTTTTCAGTTTTTTGGGCTAAAAAGCTTTTTTTTCCAGCAAAACAGTGTTTTGGACACCTAAAATGTGCTTTTCTCGTCCAAAACTTGCGTTTAGCAGTGAAAACGTGGTGTTTTGAGCAAAAGAAAATTCTCAGCAAATTTCAAATTTTCTCAGCAAAAAACAGTTTTTTGGACCAAAAAGCAGCTTTACTCAGCCAAAACCCCATTTTTTTTCGCCAAAAAGTCGTGTTTTTATCTCAAGAGGTATTTTCATGAGCAAAAAGTGGGGGTTTCAGCCAACAGGTCACGCCGTCAGCGAAAAACCTGGTTTTGAGAGCCAAAATGGCCATTTTTCAGTTTTTTGGGCTAAAAAGCTTTTTTTTCCAGCAAAACAGTGTTTTGGACACCTAAAATGTGCTTTTCTCGTCCAAAACTTGCGTTGAGCAGTGAAAACGTGGTGTTTTGAGCAAAAGAAAATTCTCAGCAAATTTCAAATTTTCTCAGCAAAAAACAGTTTTTTGGACCAAAAAGCACCTTTACTCAGCCAAAACCCCATTTTTTTTCGCCAAAAAGTCGTGTTTTTATCTCAAGAGGTATTTTCATGAGCAAAAAGTGGGGGTTTCAGCCAACAGGTCACGCCGTCAGCGAAAAACCTGGTTTTGAGAGCCAAAATGGCCATTTTTCAGTTTTTTGGGCTAAAAAGCTTTTTTTTCCAGCAAAACAGTGTTTTGGACACCTAAAATGTGCTTTTCTCGTCCAAAACTTGCGTTGAGCAGTGAAAACGTGGTGTTTTGAGCAAAAGAAAATTCTCAGCAAATTTCAAATTTTCTCAGCAAAAAACAGTTTTTTGGACCAAAAAGCACCTTTACTCAGCCAAAACCGCATTTTTTTTCGCCAAAAAGTCGTGTTTTTATCTCAAGAGGTATTTTCATGAGCAAAAAGTGGGGGTTTCAGCCAACAGGTCACGCCGTCAGCGAAAAACCTGGTTTTGAGAGCCAAAATGGCCATTTTTCAGTTTTTTGGGCTAAAAAGCTTTTTTTTCCAGCAAAACAGTGTTTTGGACACCTAAAATGTGCTTTTCTCGTCCAAAACTTGCGTTGAGCAGTGAAAACGTGGTGTTTTGAGCAAAAGAAAATTCTCAGCAAATTTCAAATTTTCTCAGCAAAAAACAGTTTTTTGGACCAAAAAGCACCTTTACTCAGCCAAAACCCCATTTTTTTTCGCCAAAAAGTCGTGTTTTTATCTCAAGAGGTATTTTCATGAGCAAAAAGTGGGGGTTTCAGCCAACAGGTCACGCCGTCAGCGAAAAACCTGGTTTTGAGAGCCAAAATGGCCATTTTTCAGTTTTTTGGGCTAAAAAGCTTTTTTTTCCAGCAAAACAGTGTTTTGGACACCTAAAATGTGCTTTTCTCGTCCAAAACTTGCGTTTAGCAGTGAAAACGTGGTGTTTTGAGCAAAAGAAAATTCTCAGCAAATTTCAAATTTTCTCAGCAAAAAACAGTTTTTTGGACCAAAAAGCACCTTTACTCAGCCAAAACCCCATTTTTTTTCGCCAAAAAGTCGTGTTTTTATCTCAAGAGGTATTTTCATGAGCAAAAAGTGGGGGTTTCAGCCAACAGGTCACGCCGTCAGCGAAAAACCTGGTTTTGAGAGCCAAAATGGCCATTTTTCAGTTTTTTGGGCTAAAAAGCTTTTTTTTCCAGCAAAACAGTGTTTTGGACACCTAAAATGTGCTTTTCTCGTCCAAAACTTGCGTTGAGCAGTGAAAACGTGGTGTTTTGAGCAAAAGAAAATTCTCAGCAAATTTCAAATTTTCTCAGCAAAAAACAGTTTTTTGGACCAAAAAGCACCTTTACTCAGCCAAAACCCCATTTTTTTTCGCCAAAAAGTCGTGTTTTTATCTCAAGAGGTATTTTCATGAGCAAAAAGTGGGGGTTTCAGCCAACAGGTCACGCCGTCAGCGAAAAACCTGGTTTTGAGAGCCAAAATGGCCATTTTTCAGTTTTTTGGGCTAAAAAGCTTTTTTTTCCAGCAAAACAGTGTTTTGGACACCTAAAATGTGCTTTTCTCGTCCAAAACTTGCGTTGAGCAGTGAAAACGTGGTGTTTTGAGCGAAAGAAAATTCTCAGCAAATTTCAAATTTTCTCAGCAAAAAACAGTTTTTTGGACCAAAAAGCACCTTTACTCAGCCAAAACCCCATTTTTTTTCGCCAAAAAGTCGTGTTTTTATCTCAAGAGGTATTTTCATGAGCAAAAAGTGGGGGTTTCAGCCAACAGGTCACGCCGTCAGCGAAAAACCTGGTTTTGAGAGCCAAAATGGCCATTTTTCAGTTTTTTGGGCTAAAAAGCTTTTTTTTCCAGCAAAACAGTGTTTTGGACACCTAAAATGTGCTTTTCTCGTCCAAAACTTGCGTTGAGCAGTGAAAACGTGGTGTTTTGAGCAAAAGAAAATTCTCAGCAAATTTCAAATTTTCTCAGCAAAAAACAGTTTTTTGGACCAAAAAGCACCTTTACTCAGCCAAAACCCCATTTTTTTTCGCCAAAAAGTCGTGTTTTTATCTCAAGAGGTATTTTCATGAGCAAAAAGTGGGGGTTTCAGCCAACAGGTCACGCCGTCAGCGAAAAACCTGGTTTTGAGAGCCAAAATGGCCATTTTTCAGTTTTTTGGGCTAAAAAGCTTTTTTTTCCAGCAAAACAGTGTTTTGGACACCTAAAATGTGCTTTTCTCGTCCAAAACTTGCGTTGAGCAGTGAAAACGTGGTGTTTTGAGCAAAAGAAAATTCTCAGCAAATTTCAAATTTTCTCAGCAAAAAACAGTTTTTTGGACCAAAAAGCACCTTTACTCAGCCAAAACCGCATTTTTTTTCGCCAGAAAGTCGTGTTTTTATCTCAAGAGGTATTTTCATGAGCAAAAAGTGGGGGTTTCAGCCAACAGGTCACGCCGTCAGCGAAAAACCTGGTTTTGAGAGCCAAAATGGCCATTTTTCAGTTTTTTGGGCTAAAAAGCTTTTTTTTCCAGCAAAACAGTGTTTTGGACACCTAAAATGTGCTTTTCTCGTCCAAAACTTGCGTTGAGCAGTGAAAACGTGGTGTTTTGAGCAAAAGAAAATTCTCAGCAAATTTCAAATTTTCTCAGCAAAAAACCGTTTTTTGGACCAAAAAGCACCTTTACTCAGCCAAAACCCCATTTTTTTTCGCCAAAAAGTCGTGTTTTTATCTCAAGAGGTATTTTCATGAGCAAAAAGTGGGGGTTTCAGCCAACAGGTCACGCCGTCAGCGAAAAACCTGGTTTTGAGAGCCAAAATGGCCATTTTTCAGTTTTTTGGGCTAAAAAGCTTTTTTTTCCAGCAAAACAGTGTTTTGGACACCTAAAATGTGCTTTTCTCGTCCAAAACTTGCGTTGAGCAGTGAAAACGTGGTGTTTTGAGCAAAAGAAAATTCTCAGCAAATTTCAAATTTTCTCAGCAAAAAACAGTTTTTTGGACCAAAAAGCACCTTTACTCAGCCAAAACCCCATTTTTTTTCGCCAAAAAGTCGTGTTTTTATCTCAAGAGGTATTTTCATGAGCAAAAAGTGGGGGTTTCAGCCAACAGGTCACGCCGTCAGCGAAAAACCTGGTTTTGAGAGCCAAAATGGCCATTTTTCAGTTTTTTGGGCTAAAAAGCTTTTTTTTCCAGCAAAACAGTGTTTTGGACACCTAAAATGTGCTTTTCTCGTCCAAAACTTGCGTTGAGCAGTGAAAACGTGGTGTTTTGAGCAAAAGAAAATTCTCAGCAAATTTCAAATTTTCTCAGCAAAAAATAGTTTTTTGGACCAAAAAGCACCTTTACTCAGCCAAAACCCCATTTTTTTTCGCCAAAAAGTCGTGTTTTTATCTCAAGAGGTATTTTCATGAGCAAAAAGTGGGGGTTTCAGCCAACAGGTCACGCCGTCAGCGAAAAACCTGGTTTTGAGAGCCAAAATGGCCATTTTTCAGTTTTTTGGGCTAAAAAGCTTTTTTTTCCAGCAAAACAGTGTTTTGGACACCTAAAATGTGCTTTTCTCGTCCAAAACTTGCGTTTAGCAGTGAAAACGTGGTGTTTTGAGCAAAAGAAAATTCTCAGCAAATTTCAAATTTTCTCAGCAAAAAACAGTTTTTTGGACCAAAAAGCAGCTTTACTCAGCCAAAACCCCATTTTTTTTCGCCAAAAAGTCGTGTTTTTATCTCAAGAGGTATTTTCATGAGCAAAAAGTGGGGGTTTCAGCCAACAGGTCACGCCGTCAGCGAAAAACCTGGTTTTGAGAGCCAAAATGGCCATTTTTCAGTTTTTTGGGCTAAAAAGCTTTTTTTTCCAGCAAAACAGTGTTTTGGACACCTAAAATGTGCTTTTCTCGTCCAAAACTTGCGTTGAGCAGTGAAAACGTGGTGTTTTGAGCAAAAGAAAATTCTCAGCAAATTTCAAATTTTCTCAGCAAAAAACAGTTTTTTGGACCAAAAAGCACCTTTACTCAGCCAAAACCCCATTTTTTTTCGCCAAAAAGTCGTGTTTTTATCTCAAGAGGTATTTTCATGAGCAAAAAGTGGGGGTTTCAGCCAACAGGTCACGCCGTCAGCGAAAAACCTGGTTTTGAGAGCCAAAATGGCCATTTTTCAGTTTTTTGGGCTAAAAAGCTTTTTTTTCCAGCAAAACAGTGTTTTGGACACCTAAAATGTGCTTTTCTCGTCCAAAACTTGCGTTGAGCAGTGAAAACGTGGTGTTTTGAGCAAAAGAAAATTCTCAGCAAATTTCAAATTTTCTCAGCAAAAAACAGTTTTTTGGACCAAAAAGCACCTTTACTCAGCCAAAACCCCATTTTTTTTCGCCAAAAAGTCGTGTTTTTATCTCAAGAGGTATTTTCATGAGCAAAAAGTGGGGGTTTCAGCCAACAGGTCACGCCGTCAGCGAAAAACCTGGTTTTGAGAGCCAAAATGGCCATTTTTCAGTTTTTTGGGCTAAAAAGCTTTTTTTTCCAGCAAAACAGTGTTTTGGACACCTAAAATGTGCTTTTCTCGTCCAAAACTTGCGTTGAGCAGTGAAAACGTGGTGTTTTGAGCGAAAGAAAATTCTCAGCAAATTTCAAATTTTCTCAGCAAAAAACAGTTTTTTGGACCAAAAAGCACCTTTACTCAGCCAAAACCCCATTTTTTTTCGCCAAAAAGTCGTGTTTTTATCTCAAGAGGTATTTTCATGAGCAAAAAGTGGGGGTTTCAGCCAACAGGTCACGCCGTCAGCGAAAAACCTGGTTTTGAGAGCCAAAATGGCCATTTTTCAGTTTTTTGGGCTAAAAAGCTTTTTTTTCCAGCAAAACAGTGTTTTGGACACCTAAAATGTGCTTTTCTCGTCCAAAACTTGCGTTGAGCAGTGAAAACGTGGTGTTTTGAGCAAAAGAAAATTCTCAGCAAATTTCAAATTTTCTCAGCAAAAAACAGTTTTTTGGACCAAAAAGCACCTTTACTCAGCCAAAACCCCATTTTTTTTCGCCAAAAAGTCGTGTTTTTATCTCAAGAGGTATTTTCATGAGCAAAAAGTGGGGGTTTCAGCCAACAGGTCACGCCGTCAGCGAAAAACCTGGTTTTGAGAGCCAAAATGGCCATTTTTCAGTTTTTTGGGCTAAAAAGCTTTTTTTTCCAGCAAAACAGTGTTTTGGACACCTAAAATGTGCTTTTCTCGTCCAAAACTTGCGTTGAGCAGTGAAAACGTGGTGTTTTGAGCAAAAGAAAATTCTCAGCAAATTTCAAATTTTCTCAGCAAAAAACAGTTTTTTGGACCAAAAAGCACCTTTACTCAGCCAAAACCCCATTTTTTTTCGCCAAAAAGTCGTGTTTTTATCTCAAGACGTATTTTCATGAGCAAAAAGTGGGGGTTTCAGCCAACAGGTCACGCCGTCAGTGAAAAACCTGGTTTTGAGAGCCAAAATGGCCATTTTTCAGTTTTTTGGGCTAAAAAGCTTTTTTTTCCAGCAAAACAGTGTTTTGGACACCTAAAATGTGCTTTTCTCGTCCAAAACTTGCGTTTAGCAGTGAAAACGTGGTGTTTTGAGCAAAAGAAAATTCTCAGCAAATTTCAAATTTTCTCAGCAAAAAACAGTTTTTTGGACCAAAAAGCACCTTTACTCAGCCAAAACCCCATTTTTTTTCGCCAAAAAGTCGTGTTTTTATCTCAAGAGGTATTTTCATGAGCAAAAAGTGGGGGTTTCAGCCAACAGGTCACGCCGTCAGCGAAAAACCTGGTTTTGAGAGCCAAAATGGCCATTTTTCAGTTTTTTGGGCTAAAAAGCTTTTTTTTCCAGCAAAACAGTGTTTTGGACACCTAAAATGTGCTTTTCTCGTCCAAAACTTGCGTTGAGCAGTGAAAACGTGGTGTTTTGAGCAAAAGAAAATTCTCAGCAAATTTCAAATTTTCTCAGCAAAAAACAGTTTTTTGGACCAAAAAGCACCTTTACTCAGCCAAAACCCCATTTTTTTTCGCCAAAAAGTCGTGTTTTTATCTCAAGAGGTATTTTCATGAGCAAAAAGTGGGGGTTTCAGCCAACAGGTCACGCCGTCAGCGAAAAACCTGGTTTTGAGAGCCAAAATGGCCATTTTTCAGTTTTTTGGGCTAAAAAGCTTTTTTTTCCAGCAAAACAGTGTTTTGGACACCTAAAATGTGCTTTTCTCGTCCAAAACTTGCGTTGAGCAGTGAAAACGTGGTGTTTTGAGCAAAAGAAAATTCAGTTTTTTGGGCTAAAAAGCTTTTTTTTTCAGCAAAACAGTGTTTTGGACACCTAAAATGTGCTTTTCTCGTCCAAAACTTGCGTTGAGCAGTGAAAACGTGGTGTTTTGAGCAAAAGAAAATTCTCAGCAAATTTCAAATTTTCTCAGCAAAAAACAGTTTTTTGGACCAAAAAGCACCTTTACTCAGCCAAAACCCCATTTTTTTTCGCCAAAAAGTCGTGTTTTTATCTCAAGAGGTATTTTCATGAGCAAAAAGTGGGGGTTTCAGCCAACAGGTCACGCCGTCAGCGAAAAACCTGGTTTTGAGAGCCAAAATGGCCATTTTTCAGTTTTTTGGGCTAAAAAGCTTTTTTTTCCAGCAAAACAGTGTTTTGGACACCTAAAATGTGCTTTTCTCGTCCAAAACTTGCGTTGAGCAGTGAAAACGTGGTGTTTTGAGCAAAAGAAAATTCTCAGCAAATTTCAAATTTTCTCAGCAAAAAACAGTTTTTTGGACCAAAAAGCACCTTTACTCAGCCAAAACCCCATTTTTTTTCGCCAAAAAGTCGTGTTTTTATCTCAAGAGGTATTTTCATGAGCAAAAAGTGGGGGTTTCAGCCAACAGGTCACGCCGTCAGCGAAAAACCTGGTTTTGAGAGCCAAAATGGCCATTTTTCAGTTTTTTGGGCTAAAAAGCTTTTTTTTCCAGCAAAACAGTGTTTTGGACACCTAAAATGTGCTTTTCTCGTCCAAAACTTGCGTTGAGCAGTGAAAACGTGGTGTTTTGAGCAAAAGAAAATTCTCAGCAAATTTCAAATTTTCTCAGCAAAAAACAGTTTTTTGGACCAAAAAGCACCTTTACTCAGCCAAAACCCCATTTTTTTTCGCCAAAAAGTCGTGTTTTTATCTCAAGAGGTATTTTCATGAGCAAAAAGTGGGGGTTTCAGCCAACAGGTCACGCCGTCAGCGAAAAACCTGGTTTTGAGAGCCAAAATGGCCATTTTTCAGTTTTTTGGGCTAAAAAGCTTTTTTTTCCAGCAAAACAGTGTTTTGGACACCTAAAATGTGCTTTTCTCGTCCAAAACTTGCGTTTAGCAGTGAAAACGTGGTGTTTTGAGCAAAAGAAAATTCTCAGCAAATTTCAAATTTTCTCAGCAAAAAACAGTTTTTTGGACCAAAAAGCACCTTTACTCAGCCAAAACCCCATTTTTTTTCGCCAAAAAGTCGTGTTTTTATCTCAAGAGGTATTTTCATGAGCAAAAAGTGGGGGTTTCAGCCAACAGGTCACGCCGTCAGCGAAAAACCTGGTTTTGAGAGCCAAAATGGCCATTTTTCAGTTTTTTGGGCTAAAAAGCTTTTTTTCCCAGCAAAACAGTGTTTTGGACACCTAAAATGTGCTTTTCTCGTCCAAAACTTGCGTTTAGCAGTGAAAACGTGGTGTTTTGAGCAAAAGAAAATTCTCAGCAAATTTCAAATTTTCTCAGCAAAAAACAGTTTTTTGGACCAAAAAGCACCTTTACTCAGCCAAAACCCCATTTTTTTTCGCCAAAAAGTCGTGTTTTTATCTCAAGAGGTATTTTCATGAGCAAAAAGTGGGGGTTTCAGCCAACAGGTCACGCCGTCAGCGAAAAACCTGGTTTTGAGAGCCAAAATGGCCATTTTTCAGTTTTTTGGGCTAAAAAGCTTTTTTTTCCAGCAAAACAGTGTTTTGGACACCTAAAATGTGCTTTTCTCGTCCAAAACTTGCGTTGAGCAGTGAAAACGTGGTGTTTTGAGCAAAAGAAAATTCTCAGCAAATTTCAAATTTTCTCAGCAAAAAACAGTTTTTTGGACCAAAAAGCACCTTTACTCAGCCAAAACCCCATTTTTTTTCGCCAAAAAGTCGTGTTTTTATCTCAAGAGGTATTTTCATGAGCAAAAAGTGGGGGTTTCAGCCAACAGGTCACGCCGTCAGCGAAAAACCTGGTTTTGAGAGCCAAAATGGCCATTTTTCAGTTTTTTGGGCTAAAAAGCTTTTTTTTCCAGCAAAACAGTGTTTTGGACACCTAAAATGTGCTTTTCTCGTCCAAAACTTACGTTGAGCAGTGAAAACGTGGTGTTTTGAGCAAAAGAAAATTCTCAGCAAATTTCAAATTTTCTCAGCAAAAAACAGTTTTTTGGACCAAAAAGCACCTTTACTCAGCCAAAACCCCATTTTTTTTCGCCAAAAAGTCGTGTTTTTATCTCAAGAGGTATTTTCATGAGCAAAAAGTGGGGGTTTCAGCCAACAGGTCACGCCGTCAGCGAAAAACCTGGTTTTGAGAGCCAAAATGGCCATTTTTCAGTTTTTTGGGCTAAAAAGCTTTTTTTTCCAGCAAAACAGTGTTTTGGACACCTAAAATGTGCTTTTCTCGTCCAAAACTTGCGTTGAGCAGTGAAAACGTGGTGTTTTGAGCAAAAGAAAATTCTCAGCAAATTTCAAATTTTCTCAGCAAAAAACAGTTTTTTGGACCAAAAAGCACCTTTACTCAGCCAAAACCCCATTTTTTTTCGCCAAAAAGTCGTGTTTTTATCTCAAGAGGTATTTTCATGAGCAAAAAGTGGGGGTTTCAGCCAACAGGTCACGCCGTCAGCGAAAAACCTGGTTTTGAGAGCCAAAATGGCCATTTTTCAGTTTTTTGGGCTAAAAAGCTTTTTTTTCCAGCAAAACAGTGTTTTGGACACCTAAAATGTGCTTTTCTCGTCCAAAACTTGCGTTTAGCAGTGAAAACGTGGTGTTTTGAGCAAAAGAAAATTCTCAGCAAATTTCAAATTTTCTCAGCAAAAAACAGTTTTTTGGACCAAAAAGCACCTTTACTCAGCCAAAACCCCATTTTTTTTCGCCAAAAAGTCGTGTTTTTATCTCAAGAGGTATTTTCATGAGCAAAAAGTGGGGGTTTCAGCCAACAGGTCACGCCGTCAGCGAAAAACCTGGTTTTGAGAGCCAAAATGGCCATTTTTCAGTTTTTTGGGCTAAAAAGCTTTTTTTTCCAGCAAAACAGTGTTTTGGACACCTAAAATGTGCTTTTCTCGTCCAAAACTTGCGTTGAGCAGTGAAAACGTGGTGTTTTGAGCAAAAGAAAATTCTCAGCAAATTTCAAATTTTCTCAGCAAAAAACAGTTTTTTGGACCAAAAAGCACCTTTACTCAGCCAAAACCCCATTTTTTTTCGCCAAAAAGTCGTGTTTTTATCTCAAGAGGTATTTTCATGAGCAAAAAGTGGGGGTTTCAGCCAACAGGTCACGCCGTCAGCGAAAAACCTGGTTTTGAGAGCCAAAATGGCCATTTTTCAGTTTTTTGGGCTAAAAAGCTTTTTTTTCCAGCAAAACAGTGTTTTGGACACCTAAAATGTGCTTTTCTCGTCCAAAACTTGCGTTGAGCAGTGAAAACGTGGTGTTTTGAGCAAAAGAAAATTCTCAGCAAATTTCAAATTTTCTCAGCAAAAAACAGTTTTTTGGACCAAAAAGCACCTTTACTCAGCCAAAACCCCATTTTTTTTCGCCAAAAAGTCGTGTTTTTATCTCAAGAGGTATTTTCATGAGCAAAAAGTGGGGGTTTCAGCCAACAGGTCACGCCGTCAGCGAAAAACCTGGTTTTGAGAGCCAAAATGGCCATTTTTCAGTTTTTTGGGCTAAAAAGCTTTTTTTTCCAGCAAAACAGTGTTTTGGACACCTAAAATGTGCTTTTCTCGTCCAAAACTTGCGTTTAGCAGTGAAAACGTGGTGTTTTGAGCAAAAGAAAATTCTCAGCAAATTTCAAATTTTCTCAGCAAAAAACAGTTTTTTGGACCAAAAAGCACCTTTACTCAGCCAAAACCCCATTTTTTTTCGCCAAAAAGTCGTGTTTTTATCTCAAGAGGTATTTTCATGAGCAAAAAGTGGGGGTTTCAGCCAACAGGTCACGCCGTCAGCGAAAAACCTGGTTTTGAGAGCCAAAATGGCCATTTTTCAGTTTTTTGGGCTAAAAAGCTTTTTTTTCCAGCAAAACAGTGTTTTGGACACCTAAAATGTGCTTTTCTCGTCCAAAACTTGCGTTTAGCAGTGAAAACGTGGTGTTTTGAGCAAAAGAAAATTCTCAGCAAATTTCAAATTTTCTCAGCAAAAAACAGTTTTTTGGACCAAAAAGCACCTTTACTCAGCCAAAACCCCATTTTTTTTCGCCAAAAAGTCGTGTTTTTATCTCAAGAGGTATTTTCATGAGCAAAAAGTGGGGGTTTCAGCCAACAGGTCACGCCGTCAGCGAAAAACCTGGTTTTGAGAGCCAAAATGGCCATTTTTCAGTTTTTTGGGCTAAAAAGCTTTTTTTTCCAGCAAAACAGTGTTTTGGACACCTAAAATGTGCTTTTCTCGTCCAAAACTTGCGTTTAGCAGTGAAAACGTGGTGTTTTGAGCAAAAGAAAATTCTCAGCAAATTTCAAATTTTCTCAGCAAAAAACAGTTTTTTGGACCAAAAAGCACCTTTACTCAGCCAAAACCCCATTTTTTTTCGCCAAAAAGTCGTGTTTTTATCTCAAGAGGTATTTTCATGAGCAAAAAGTGGGGGTTTCAGCCAACAGGTCACGCCGTCAGCGAAAAACCTGGTTTTGAGAGCCAAAATGGCCATTTTTCAGTTTTTTGGGCTAAAAAGCTTTTTTTTCCAGCAAAACAGTGTTTTGGACACCTAAAATGTGCTTTTCTCGTCCAAAACTTGCGTTTAGCAGTGAAAACGTGGTGTTTTGAGCAAAAGAAAATTCTCAGCAAATTTCAAATTTTCTCAGCAAAAAACAGTTTTTTGGACCAAAAAGCACCTTTACTCAGCCAAAACCCCATTTTTTTTCGCCAAAAAGTCGTGTTTTTATCTCAAGAGGTATTTTCATGAGCAAAAAGTGGGGGTTTCAGCCAACAGGTCACGCCGTCAGCGAAAAACCTGGTTTTGAGAGCCAAAATGGCCATTTTTCAGTTTTTTGGGCTAAAAAGCTTTTTTTTCCAGCAAAACAGTGTTTTGGACACCTAAAATGTGCTTTTCTCGTCCAAAACTTGCGTTGAGCAGTGAAAACGTGGTGTTTTGAGCAAAAGAAAATTCTCAGCAAATTTCAAATTTTCTCAGCAAAAAACAGTTTTTTGGACCAAAAAGCACCTTTACTCAGCCAAAACCCCATTTTTTTTCGCCAAAAAGTCGTGTTTTTATCTCAAGAGGTATTTTCATGAGCAAAAAGTGGGGGTTTCAGCCAACAGGTCACGCCGTCAGCGAAAAACCTGGTTTTGAGAGCCAAAATGGCCATTTTTCAGTTTTTTGGGCTAAAAAGCTTTTTTTTCCAGCAAAACAGTGTTTTGGACACCTAAAATGTGCTTTTCTCGTCCAAAACTTGCGTTGAGCAGTGAAAACGTGGTGTTTTGAGCAAAAGAAAATTCTCAGCAAATTTCAAATTTTCTCAGCAAAAAACAGTTTTTTGGACCAAAAAGCACCTTTACTCAGCCAAAACCCCATTTTTTTTCGCCAAAAAGTCGTGTTTTTATCTCAAGAGGTATTTTCATGAGCAAAAAGTGGGGGTTTCAGCCAACAGGTCACGCCGTCAGCGAAAAACCTGGTTTTGAGAGCCAAAATGGCCATTTTTCAGTTTTTTGGGCTAAAAAGCTTTTTTTTCCAGCAAAACAGTGTTTTGGACACCTAAAATGTGCTTTTCTCGTCCAAAACTTGCGTTGAGCAGTGAAAACGTGGTGTTTTGAGCAAAAGAAAATTCTCAGCAAATTTCAAATTTTCTCAGCAAAAAACAGTTTTTTGGACCAAAAAGCACCTTTACTCAGCCAAAACCCCATTTTTTTTCGCCAAAAAGTCGTGTTTTTATCTCAAGAGGTATTTTCATGAGCAAAAAGTGGGGGTTTCAGCCAACAGGTCACGCCGTCAGCGAAAAACCTGGTTTTGAGAGCCAAAATGGCCATTTTTCAGTTTTTTGGGCTAAAAAGCTTTTTTTTCCAGCAAAACAGTGTTTTGGACACCTAAAATGTGCTTTTCTCGTCCAAAACTTGCGTTGAGCAGTGAAAACGTGGTGTTTTGAGCAAAAGAAAATTCTCAGCAAATTTCAAATTTTCTCAGCAAAAAACAGTTTTTTGGACCAAAAAGCACCTTTACTCAGCCAAAACCCCATTTTTTTTCGCCAAAAAGTCGTGTTTTTATCTCAAGAGGTATTTTCATGAGCAAAAAGTGGGGGTTTCAGCCAACAGGTCACGCCGTCAGCGAAAAACCTGGTTTTGAGAGCCAAAATGGCCATTTTTCAGTTTTTTGGGCTAAAAAGCTTTTTTTTCCAGCAAAACAGTGTTTTGGACACCTAAAATGTGCTTTTCTCGTCCAAAACTTGCGTTGAGCAGTGAAAACGTGGTGTTTTGAGCAAAAGAAAATTCTCAGCAAATTTCAAATTTTCTCAGCAAAAAACAGTTTTTTGGACCAAAAAGCACCTTTACTCAGCCAAAACCCCATTTTTTTTCGCCAAAAAGTCGTGTTTTTATCTCAAGAGGTATTTTCATGAGCAAAAAGTGGGGGTTTCAGCCAACAGGTCACGCCGTCAGCGAAAAACCTGGTTTTGAGAGCCAAAATGGCCATTTTTCAGTTTTTTGGGCTAAAAAGCTTTTTTTTCCAGCAAAACAGTGTTTTGGACACCTAAAATGTGCTTTTCTCGTCCAAAACTTGCGTTGAGCAGTGAAAACGTGGTGTTTTGAGCAAAAGAAAATTCTCAGCAAATTTCAAATTTTCTCAGCAAAAAACAGTTTTTTGGACCAAAAAGCACCTTTACTCAGCCAAAACCCCATTTTTTTTCGCCAAAAAGTCGTGTTTTTATCTCAAGAGGTATTTTCATGAGCAAAAAGTGGGGGTTTCAGCCAACAGGTCACGCCGTCAGCGAAAAACCTGGTTTTGAGAGCCAAAATGGCCATTTTTCAGTTTTTTGGGCTAAAAAGCTTTTTTTTCCAGCAAAACAGTGTTTTGGACACCTAAAATGTGCTTTTCTCGTCCAAAACTTGCGTTTAGCAGTGAAAACGTGGTGTTTTGAGCAAAAGAAAATTCTCAGCAAATTTCAAATTTTCTCAGCAAAAAACAGTTTTTTGGACCAAAAAAGCACCTTTACTCAGCCAAAACCCCATTTGTTTTCGCCAAAAAGTCGTGTTTTTATCTCAAGAGGTATTTTCATGAGCAAAAAGTGGGGGTTTCAGCCAACAGGTCACGCCGTCAGCGAAAAACCTGGTTTTGAGAGCCAAAATGGCCATTTTTCAGTTTTTTGGGCTAAAAAGCTTTTTTTTCCAGCAAAACAGTGTTTTGGACACCTAAAATGTGCTTTTCTCGTCCAAAACTTGCGTTTAGCAGTGAAAACGTGGTGTTTTGAGCAAAAGAAAATTCTCAGCAAATTTCAAATTTTCTCAGCAAAAAACAGTTTTTTGGACCAAAAAGCACCTTTACTCAGCCAAAACCCCATTTTTTTTCGCCAAAAAGTCGTGTTTTTATCTCAAGAGGTATTTTCATGAGCAAAAAGTGGGGGTTTCAGCCAACAGGTCACGCCGTCAGCGAAAAACCTGGTTTTGAGAGCCAAAATGGCCATTTTTCAGTTTTTTGGGCTAAAAAGCTTTTTTTTTCAGCAAAACAGTGTTTTGGACACCTAAAATGTGCTTTTCTCGTCCAAAACTTGCGTTTAGCAGTGAAAACGTGGTGTTTTGAGCAAAAGAAAATTCTCAGCAAATTTCAAATTTTCTCAGCAAAAAACAGTTTTTTGGACCAAAAAGCACCTTTACTCAGCCAAAACCCCATTTTTTTTCGCCAAAAAGTCGTGTTTTTATCTCAAGAGGTATTTTCATGAGCAAAAAGTGGGGGTTTCAGCCAACAGGTCACGCCGTCAGCGAAAAACCTGGTTTTGAGAGCCAAAATGGCCATTTTTCAGTTTTTTGGGCTAAAAAGCTTTTTTTTCCAGCAAAACAGTGTTTTGGACACCTAAAATGTGCTTTTCTCGTCCAAAACTTGCGTTGAGCAGTGAAAACGTGGTGTTTTGAGCAAAAGAAAATTCTCAGCAAATTTCAAATTTTCTCAGCAAAAAACAGTTTTTTGGACCAAAAAGCACCTTTACTCAGCCAAAACCCCATTTTTTTTCGCCAAAAAGTCGTGTTTTTATCTCAAGAGGTATTTTCATGAGCAAAAAGTGGGGGTTTCAGCCAACAGGTCACGCCGTCAGCGAAAAACCTGGTTTTGAGAGCCAAAATGGCCATTTTTCAGTTTTTTGGGCTAAAAAGCTTTTTTTTCCAGCAAAACAGTGTTTTGGACACCTAAAATGTGCTTTTCTCGTCCAAAACTTGCGTTGAGCAGTGAAAACGTGGTGTTTTGAGCAAAAGAAAATTCTCAGCAAATTTCAAATTTTCTCAGCAAAAAACAGTTTTTTGGACCAAAAAGCACCTTTACTCAGCCAAAACCCCATTTTTTTTCGCCAAAAAGTCGTGTTTTTATCTCAAGAGGTATTTTCATGAGCAAAAAGTGGGGGTTTCAGCCAACAGGTCACGCCGTCAGCGAAAAACCTGGTTTTGAGAGCCAAAATGGCCATTTTTCAGTTTTTTGGGCTAAAAAGCTTTTTTTTCCAGCAAAACAGTGTTTTGGACACCTAAAATGTGCTTTTCTCGTCCAAAACTTGCGTTTAGCAGTGAAAACGTGGTGTTTTGAGCAAAAGAAAATTCTCAGCAAATTTCAAATTTTCTCAGCAAAAAACAGTTTTTTGGACCAAAAAAGCACCTTTACTCAGCCAAAACCCCATTTGTTTTCGCCAAAAAGTCGTGTTTTTATCTCAAGAGGTATTTTCATGAGCAAAAAGTGGGGGTTTCAGCCAACAGGTCACGCCGTCAGCGAAAAACCTGGTTTTGAGAGCCAAAATGGCCATTTTTCAGTTTTTTGGGCTAAAAAGCTTTTTTTTCCAGCAAAACAGTGTTTTGGACACCTAAAATGTGCTTTTCTCGTCCAAAACTTGCGTTTAGCAGTGAAAACGTGGTGTTTTGAGCAAAAGAAAATTCTCAGCAAATTTCAAATTTTCTCAGCAAAAAACAGTTTTTTGGACCAAAAAGCACCTTTACTCAGCCAAAACCCCATTTTTTTTCGCCAAAAAGTCGTGTTTTTATCTCAAGAGGTATTTTCATGAGCAAAAAGTGGGGGTTTCAGCCAACAGGTCACGCCGTCAGCGAAAAACCTGGTTTTGAGAGCCAAAATGGCCATTTTTCAGTTTTTTGGGCTAAAAAGCTTTTTTTTTCAGCAAAACAGTGTTTTGGACACCTAAAATGTGCTTTTCTCGTCCAAAACTTGCGTTTAGCAGTGAAAACGTGGTGTTTTGAGCAAAAGAAAATTCTCAGCAAATTTCAAATTTTCTCAGCAAAAAACAGTTTTTTGGACCAAAAAGCACCTTTACTCAGCCAAAACCCCATTTTTTTTCGCCAAAAAGTCGTGTTTTTATCTCAAGAGGTATTTTCATGAGCAAAAAGTGGGGGTTTCAGCCAACAGGTCACGCCGTCAGCGAAAAACCTGGTTTTGAGAGCCAAAATGGCCATTTTTCAGTTTTTTGGGCTAAAAAGCTTTTTTTTCCAGCAAAACAGTGTTTTGGACACCTAAAATGTGCTTTTCTCGTCCAAAACTTGCGTTGAGCAGTGAAAACGTGGTGTTTTGAGCAAAAGAAAATTCTCAGCAAATTTCAAATTTTCTCAGCAAAAAACAGTTTTTTGGACCAAAAAGCACCTTTACTCAGCCAAAACCCCATTTTTTTTCGCCAAAAAGTCGTGTTTTTATCTCAAGAGGTATTTTCATGAGCAAAAAGTGGGGGTTTCAGCCAACAGGTCACGCCGTCAGCGAAAAACCTGGTTTTGAGAGCCAAAATGGCCATTTTTCAGTTTTTTGGGCTAAAAAGCTTTTTTTTCCAGCAAAACAGTGTTTTGGACACCTAAAATGTGCTTTTCTCGTCCAAAACTTGCGTTGAGCAGTGAAAACGTGGTGTTTTGAGCAAAAGAAAATTCTCAGCAAATTTCAAATTTTCTCAGCAAAAAACAGTTTTTTGGACCAAAAAGCACCTTTACTCAGCCAAAACCCCATTTTTTTTCGCCAAAAAGTCGTGTTTTTATCTCAAGAGGTATTTTCATGAGCAAAAAGTGGGGGTTTCAGCCAACAGGTCACGCCGTCAGCGAAAAACCTGGTTTTGAGAGCCAAAATGGCCATTTTTCAGTTTTTTGGGCTAAAAAGCTTTTTTTTCCAGCAAAACAGTGTTTTGGACACCTAAAATGTGCTTTTCTCGTCCAAAACTTGCGTTGAGCAGTGAAAACGTGGTGTTTTGAGCAAAAGAAAATTCTCAGCAAATTTCAAATTTTCTCAGCAAAAAACAGTTTTTTGGACCAAAAAGCACCTTTACTCAGCCAAAACCCCATTTTTTTTCGCCAAAAAGTCGTGTTTTTATCTCAAGAGGTATTTTCATGAGCAAAAAGTGGGGGTTTCAGCCAACAGGTCACGCCGTCAGCGAAAAACCTGGTTTTGAGAGCCAAAATGGCCATTTTTCAGTTTTTTGGGCTAAAAAGCTTTTTTTTCCAGCAAAACAGTGTTTTGGACACCTAAAATGTGCTTTTCTCGTCCAAAACTTGCGTTTAGCAGTGAAAACGTGGTGTTTTGAGCAAAAGAAAATTCTCAGCAAATTTCAAATTTTCTCAGCAAAAAACAGTTTTTTGGACCAAAAAAGCACCTTTACTCAGCCAAAACCCCATTTTTTTTCGCCAAAAAGTCGTGTTTTTATCTCAAGAGGTATTTTCATGAGCAAAAAGTGGGGGTTTCAGCCAACAGGTCACGCCGTCAGCGAAAAACCTGGTTTTGAGAGCCAAAATGGCCATTTTTCAGTTTTTTGGGCTAAAAAGCTTTTTTTTCCAGCAAAACAGTGTTTTGGACACCTAAAATGTGCTTTTCTCGTCCAAAACTTGCGTTTAGCAGTGAAAACGTGGTGTTTTGAGCAAAAGAAAATTCTCAGCAAATTTCAAATTTTCTCAGCAAAAAACAGTTTTTTGGACCAAAAAGCACCTTTACTCAGCCAAAACCCCATTTTTTTTCGCCAAAAAGTCGTGTTTTTATCTCAAGAGGTATTTTCATGAGCAAAAAGTGGGGGTTTCAGCCAACAGGTCACGCCGTCAGCGAAAAACCTGGTTTTGAGAGCCAAAATGGCCATTTTTCAGTTTTTTGGGCTAAAAAGCTTTTTTTTCCAGCAAAACAGTGTTTTGGACACCTAAAATGTGCTTTTCTCGTCCAAAACTTGCGTTGAGCAGTGAAAACGTGGTGTTTTGAGCAAAAGAAAATTCTCAGCAAATTTCAAATTTTCTCAGCAAAAAACAGTTTTTTGGACCAAAAAGCACCTTTACTCAGCCAAAACCCCAATTTTTTTCGCCAAAAAGTCGTGTTTTTATCTCAAGAGGTATTTTCATGAGCAAAAAGTGGGGGTTTCAGCCAACAGGTCACGCCGTCAGCGAAAAACCTGGTTTTGAGAGCCAAAATGGCCATTTTTCAGTTTTTTGGGCTAAAAAGCTTTTTTTTCCAGCAAAACAGTGTTTTGGACACCTAAAATGTGCTTTTCTCGTCCAAAACTTGCGTTTAGCAGTGAAAACGTGGTGTTTTGAGCAAAAGAAAATTCTCAGCAAATTTCAAATTTTCTCAGCAAAAAACAGTTTTTTGGACCAAAAAGCACCTTTACTCAGCCAAAACCCCATTTTTTTTCGCCAAAAAGTCGTGTTTTTATCTCAAGAGGTATTTTCATGAGCAAAAAGTGGGGGTTTCAGCCAACAGGTCACGCCGTCAGCGAAAAACCTGGTTTTGAGAGCCAAAATGGCCATTTTTCATTTTTTTGGGCTAAAAAGCTTTTTTTTCCAGCAAAACAGTGTTTTGGACACCTAAAATGTGCTTTTCTCGTCCAAAACTTGCGTTTAGCAGTGAAAACGTGGTGTTTTGAGCAAAAGAAAATTCTCAGCAAATTTCAAATTTTCTCAGCAAAAAACAGTTTTTTGGACCAAAAAGCACCTTTACTCAGCCAAAACCCCATTTTTTTTCGCCAAAAAGTCGTGTTTTTATCTCAAGAGGTATTTTCATGAGCAAAAAGTGGGGGTTTCAGCCAACAGGTCACGCCGTCAGCGAAAAACCTGGTTTTGAGAGCCAAAATGGCCATTTTTCAGTTTTTTGGGCTAAAAAGCTTTTTTTTCCAGCAAAACAGTGTTTTGGACACCTAAAATGTGCTTTTCTCGTCCAAAACTTGCGTTTAGCAGTGAAAACGTGGTGTTTTGAGCAAAAGAAAATTCTCAGCAAATTTCAAATTTTCTCAGCAAAAAACAGTTTTTTGGACCAAAAAGCACCTTTACTCAGCCAAAACCCCATTTTTTTTCGCCAAAAAGTCGTGTTTTTATCTCAAGAGGTATTTTCATGAGCAAAAAGTGGGGGTTTCAGCCAACAGGTCACGCCGTCAGCGAAAAACCTGGTTTTGAGAGCCAAAATGGCCATTTTTCAGTTTTTTGGGCTAAAAAGCTTTTTTTCCCAGCAAAACAGTGTTTTGGACACCTAAAATGTGCTTTTCTCGTCCAAAACTTGCGTTTAGCAGTGAAAACGTGGTGTTTTGAGCGAAAGAAAATTCTCAGCAAATTTCAAATTTTCTCAGCAAAAAACAGTTTTTTGGACCAAAAAGCACCTTTACTCAGCCAAAACCCCATTTTTTTTCGCCAAAAAGTCGTGTTTTTATCTCAAGAGGTATTTTCATGAGCAAAAAGTGGGGGTTTCAGCCAACAGGTCACGCCGTCAGCGAAAAACCTGGTTTTGAGAGCCAAAATGGCCATTTTTCATTTTTTTGGGCTAAAAAGCTTTTTTTTCCAGCAAAACAGTGTTTTGGACACCTAAAATGTGCTTTTCTCGTCCAAAACTTGCGTTTAGCAGTGAAAACGTGGTGTTTTGAGCAAAAGAAAATTCTCAGCAAATTTCAAATTTTCTCAGCAAAAAACAGTTTTTTGGACCAAAAAGCACCTTTACTCAGCCAAAACCCCATTTTTTTTCGCCAAAAAGTCGTGTTTTTATCTCAAGAGGTATTTTCATGAGCAAAAAGTGGGGGTTTCAGCCAACAGGTCACGCCGTCAGCGAAAAACCTGGTTTTGAGAGCCAAAATGGCCATTTTTCAGTTTTTTGGGCTAAAAAGCTTTTTTTTCCAGCAAAACAGTGTTTTGGACACCTAAAATGTGCTTTTCTCGTCCAAAACTTGCGTTGAGCAGTGAAAACGTGGTGTTTTGAGCAAAAGAAAATTCTCAGCAAATTTCAAATTTTCTCAGCAAAAAACAGTTTTTTGGACCAAAAAGCACCTTTACTCAGCCAAAACCCCATTTTTTTTCGCCAAAAAGTCGTGTTTTTATCTCAAGAGGTATTTTCATGAGCAAAAAGTGGGGGTTTCAGCCAACAGGTCACGCCGTCAGCGAAAAACCTGGTTTTGAGAGCCAAAATGGCCATTTTTCAGTTTTTTGGGCTAAAAAGCTTTTTTTTCCAGCAAAACAGTGTTTTGGACACCTAAAATGTGCTTTTCTCGTCCAAAACTTGCGTTGAGCAGTGAAAACGTGGTGTTTTGAGCAAAAGAAAATTCTCAGCAAATTTCAAATTTTCTCAGCAAAAAACAGTTTTTTGGACCAAAAAGCACCTTTACTCAGCCAAAACCCCATTTTTTTTCGCCAAAAAGTCGTGTTTTTATCTCAAGAGGTATTTTCATGAGCAAAAAGTGGGGGTTTCAGCCAACAGGTCACGCCATCAGCGAAAAACCTGGTTTTGAGAGCCAAAATGGCCATTTTTCAGTTTTTTGGGCTAAAAAGCTTTTTTTTCCAGCAAAACAGTGTTTTGGACACCTAAAATGTGCTTTTCTCGTCCAAAACTTGCGTTTAGCAGTGAAAACGTGGTGTTTTGAGCAAAAGAAAATTCTCAGCAAATTTCAAATTTTCTCAGCAAAAAACAGTTTTTTGGACCAAAAAGCACCTTTACTCAGCCAAAACCCCATTTTTTTCGCCAAAAAGTCGTGTTTTTATCTCAAGAGGTATTTTCATGAGCAAAAAGTGGGGGTTTCAGCCAACAGGTCACGCCGTCAGCGAAAAACCTGGTTTTGAGAGCCAAAATGGCTATTTTTCAGTTTTTTGGGCTAAAAAGCTTTTTTTTCCAGCAAAACAGTGTTTTGGACACCTAAAATGTGCTTTTCTCGTCCAAAACTTGCGTTGAGCAGTGAAAACGTGGTGTTTTGAGCAAAAGAAAATTCTCAGCAAATTTCAAATTTTCTCAGCAAAAAACAGTTTTTTGGACCAAAAAGCACCTTTACTCAGCCAAAACCCCATTTTTTTTCGCCAAAAAGTCGTGTTTTTATCTCAAGAGGTATTTTCATGAGCAAAAAGTGGGGGTTTCAGCCAACAGGTCACGCCGTCAGCGAAAAACCTGGTTTTGAGAGCCAAAATGGCCATTTTTCAGTTTTTTGGGCTAAAAAGCTTTTTTTTCCAGCAAAACAGTGTTTTGGACACCTAAAATGTGCTTTTCTCGTCCAAAACTTGCGTTGAGCAGTGAAAACGTGGTGTTTTGAGCAAAAGAAAATTCTCAGCAAATTTCAAATTTTCTCAGCAAAAAACAGTTTTTTGGACCAAAAAGCACCTTTACTCAGCCAAAACCCAATTTTTTTTCGCCAAAAAGTCGTGTTTTTATCTCAAGAGGTATTTTCATGAGCAAAAAGTGGGGGTTTCAGCCAACAGGTCACGCCGTCAGCGAAAAACCTGGTTTTGAGAGCCAAAATGGCCATTTTTCAGTTTTTTGGGCTAAAAAGCTTTTTTTTCCAGCAAAACAGTGTTTTGGACACCTAAAATGTGCTTTTCTCGTCCAAAACTTGCGTTTAGCAGTGAAAACGTGGTGTTTTGAGCAAAAGAAAATTCTCAGCAAATTTCAAATTTTCTCATCAAAAAACAGTTTTTTGGACCAAAAAGCACCTTTACTCAGCCAAAACCCCATTTTTTTTCGCCAAAAAGTCGTGTTTTTATCTCAAGAGGTATTTTCATGAGCAAAAAGTGGGGGTTTCAGCCAACAGGTCACGCCGTCAGCGAAAAACCTGGTTTTGAGAGCCAAAATGGCCATTTTTCAGTTTTTTGGGCTAAAAAGCTTTTTTTTCCAGCAAAACAGTGTTTTGGACACCTAAAATGTGCTTTTCTCGTCCAAAACTTGCGTTTAGCAGTGAAAACGTGGTGTTTTGAGCAAAAGAAAATTCTCAGCAAATTTCAAATTTTCTCAGCAAAAAACAGTTTTTTGGACCAAAAAGCACCTTTACTCAGCCAAAACCCCATTTTTTTTCGCCAAAAAGTCGTGTTTTTATCTCAAGAGGTATTTTCATGAGCAAAAAGTGGGGGTTTCAGCCAACAGGTCACGCCGTCAGCGAAAAACCTGGTTTTGAGAGCCAAAATGGCCATTTTTCAGTTTTTTGGGCTAAAAAGCTTTTTTTTCCAGCAAAACAGTGTTTTGGACACCTAAAATGTGCTTTTCTCGTCCAAAACTTGCGTTTAGCAGTGAAAACGTGGTGTTTTGAGCAAAAGAAAATTCTCAGCAAATTTCAAATTTTCTCAGCAAAAAACAGTTTTTTGGACCAAAAAGCACCTTTACTCAGCCAAAACCCCATTTTTTTTCGCCAAAAAGTCGTGTTTTTATCTCAAGAGGTATTTTCATGAGCAAAAAGTGGGGGTTTCAGCCAACAGGTCACGCCGTCAGCGAAAAACCTGGTTTTGAGAGCCAAAATGGCCATTTTTCAGTTTTTTGGGCTAAAAAGCTTTTTTTTCCAGCAAAACAGTGTTTTGGACACCTAAAATGTGCTTTTCTCGTCCAAAACTTGCGTTGAGCAGTGAAAACGTGGTGTTTTGAGCAAAAGAAAATTCTCAGCAAATTTCAAATTTTCTCAGCAAAAAACAGTTTTTTGGACCAAAAAGCACCTTTACTCAGCCAAAACCCCATTTTTTTTCGCCAAAAAGTCGTGTTTTTATCTCAAGAGGTATTTTCATGAGCAAAAAGTGGGGGTTTCAGCCAACAGGTCACGCCGTCAGCGAAAAACCTGGTTTTGAGAGCCAAAATGGCCATTTTTCAGTTTTTTGGGCTAAAAAGCTTTTTTTTCCAGCAAAACAGTGTTTTGGACACCTAAAATGTGCTTTTCTCGTCCAAAACTTGCGTTGAGCAGTGAAAACGTGGTGTTTTGAGCAAAAGAAAATTCTCAGCAAATTTCAAATTTTCTCAGCAAAAAACAGTTTTTTGGACCAAAAAGCACCTTTACTCAGCCAAAACCCCATTTTTTTTCGCCAAAAAGTCGTGTTTTTATCTCAAGAGGTATTTTCATGAGCAAAAAGTGGGGGTTTCAGCCAACAGGTCACGCCGTCAGCGAAAAACCTGGTTTTGAGAGCCAAAATGGCCATTTTTCAGTTTTTTGGGCTAAAAAGCTTTTTTTTCCAGCGAAACAGTGTTTTGGACACCTAAAATGTGCTTTTCTCGTCCAAAACTTGCGTTTAGCAGTGAAAACGTGGTGTTTTGAGCAAAAGAAAATTCTCAGCAAATTTCAAATTTTCTCAGCAAAAAACAGTTTTTTGGACCAAAAAGCACCTTTACTCAGCCAAAACCCCATTTTTTTTCGCCAAAAAGTCGTGTTTTTATCTCAAGAGGTATTTTCATGAGCAAAAAGTGGGGGTTTCAGCCAACAGGTCACGCCGTCAGCGAAAAACCTGGTTTTGAGAGCCAAAATGGCCATTTTTCAGTTTTTTGGGCTAAAAAGCTTTTTTTTCCAGCAAAACAGTGTTTTGGACACCTAAAATGTGCTTTTCTCGTCCAAAACTTGCGTTGAGCAGTGAAAACGTGGTGTTTTGAGCAAAAGAAAATTCTCAGCAAATTTCAAATTTTCTCAGCAAAAAACAGTTTTTTGGACCAAAAAGCACCTTTACTCAGCCAAAACCCCATTTTTTTTCGCCAAAAAGTCGTGTTTTTATCTCAAGAGGTATTTTCATGAGCAAAAAGTGGGGGTTTCAGCCAACAGGTCACGCCGTCAGCGAAAAACCTGGTTTTGAGAGCCAAAATGGCCATTTTTCAGTTTTTTGGGCTAAAAAGCTTTTTTTTCCAGCAAAACAGTGTTTTGGACACCTAAAATGTGCTTTTCTCGTCCAAAACTTGCGTTGAGCAGTGAAAACGTGGTGTTTTGAGCAAAAGAAAATTCTCAGCAAATTTCAAATTTTCTCAGCAAAAAACAGTTTTTTGGACCAAAAAGCACCTTTACTCAGCCAAAACCCCATTTTTTTTCGCCAAAAAGTCGTGTTTTTATCTCAAGAGGTATTTTCATGAGCAAAAAGTGGGGGTTTCAGCCAACAGGTCACGCCGTCAGCGAAAAACCTGGTTTTGAGAGCCAAAATGGCCATTTTTCAGTTTTTTGGGCTAAAAAGCTTTTTTTTCCAGCGAAACAGTGTTTTGGACACCTAAAATGTGCTTTTCTCGTCCAAAACTTGCGTTTAGCAGTGAAAACGTGGTGTTTTGAGCAAAAGAAAATTCTCAGCAAATTTCAAATTTTCTCAGCAAAAAACAGTTTTTTGGACCAAAAAGCACCTTTACTCAGCCAAAACCCCATTTTTTTTCGCCAAAAAGTCGTGTTTTTATCTCAAGAGGTATTTTCATGAGCAAAAAGTGGGGGTTTCAGCCAACAGGTCACGCCGTCAGCGAAAAACCTGGTTTTGAGAGCCAAAATGGCCATTTTTCAGTTTTTTGGGCTAAAAAGCTTTTTTTTCCAGCAAAACAGTGTTTTGGACACCTAAAATGTGCTTTTCTCGTCCAAAACTTGCGTTGAGCAGTGAAAACGTGGTGTTTTGAGCAAAAGAAAATTCTCAGCAAATTTCAAATTTTCTCAGCAAAAAACAGTTTTTTGGACCAAAAAGCACCTTTACTCAGCCAAAACCCCATTTTTTTTCGCCAAAAAGTCGTGTTTTTATCTCAAGAGGTATTTTCATGAGCAAAAAGTGGGGGTTTCAGCCAACAGGTCACGCCGTCAGCGAAAAACCTGGTTTTGAGAGCCAAAATGGCCATTTTTCAGTTTTTTGGGCTAAAAAGCTTTTTTTTCCAGCAAAACAGTGTTTTGGACACCTAAAATGTGCTTTTCTCGTCCAAAACTTGCGTTGAGCAGTGAAAACGTGGTGTTTTGAGCAAAAGAAAATTCTCAGCAAATTTCAAATTTTCTCAGCAAAAAACAGTTTTTTGGACCAAAAAGCACCTTTACTCAGCCAAAACCCCATTTTTTTTCGCCAAAAAGTCGTGTTTTTATCTCAAGAGGTATTTTCATGAGCAAAAAGTGGGGGTTTCAGCCAACAGGTCACGCCGTCAGCGAAAAACCTGGTTTTGAGAGCCAAAATGGCCATTTTTCAGTTTTTTGGGCTAAAAAGCTTTTTTTTCCAGCAAAACAGTGTTTTGGACACCTAAAATGTGCTTTTCTCGTCCAAAACTTGCGTTTAGCAGTGAAAACGTGGTGTTTTGAGCAAAAGAAAATTCTCAGCAAATTTCAAATTTTCTCAGCAAAAAACAGTTTTTTGGACCAAAAAGCACCTTTACTCAGCCAAAACCCCATTTTTTTTCGCCAAAAAGTCGTGTTTTTATCTCAAGAGGTATTTTCATGAGCAAAAAGTGGGGGTTTCAGCCAACAGGTCACGCCGTCAGCGAAAAACCTGGTTTTGAGAGCCAAAATGGCCATTTTTCAGTTTTTTGGGCTAAAAAGCTTTTTTTTCCAGCAAAACAGTGTTTTGGACACCTAAAATGTGCTTTTCTCGTCCAAAACTTGCGTTTAGCAGTGAAAACGTGGTGTTTTGAGCAAAAGAAAATTCTCAGCAAATTTCAAATTTTCTCAGCAAAAAACAGTTTTTTGGACCAAAAAGCACCTTTACTCAGCCAAAACCCCATTTTTTTTCGCCAAAAAGTCGTGTTTTTATCTCAAGAGGTATTTTCATGAGCAAAAAGTGGGGGTTTCAGCCAACAGGTCACGCCGTCAGCGAAAAACCTGGTTTTGAGAGCCAAAATGGCCATTTTTCAGTTTTTTGGGCTAAAAAGCTTTTTTTTCCAGCAAAACAGTGTTTTGGACACCTAAAATGTGCTTTTCTCGTCCAAAACTTGCGTTTAGCAGTGAAAACGTGGTGTTTTGAGCAAAAGAAAATTCTCAGCAAATTTCAAATTTTCTCAGCAAAAAACAGTTTTTTGGACCAAAAAGCACCTTTACTCAGCCAAAACCCCATTTTTTTTCGCCAAAAAGTCGTGTTTTTATCTCAAGAGGTATTTTCATGAGCAAAAAGTGGGGGTTTCAGCCAACAGGTCACGCCGTCAGCGAAAAACCTGGTTTTGAGAGCCAAAATGGCCATTTTTCAGTTTTTTGGGCTAAAAAGCTTTTTTTTCCAGCAAAACAGTGTTTTGGACACCTAAAATGTGCTTTTCTCGTCCAAAACTTGCGTTGAGCAGTGAAAACGTGGTGTTTTGAGCAAAAGAAAATTCTCAGCAAATTTCAAATTTTCTCAGCAAAAAACAGTTTTTTGGACCAAAAAGCACCTTTACTCAGCCAAAACCCCATTTTTTTTCGCCAAAAAGTCGTGTTTTTATCTCAAGAGGTATTTTCATGAGCAAAAAGTGGGGGTTTCAGCCAACAGGTCACGCCGTCAGCGAAAAACCTGGTTTTGAGAGCCAAAATGGCCATTTTTCAGTTTTTTGGGCTAAAAAGCTTTTTTTTCCAGCAAAACAGTGTTTTGGACACCTAAAATGTGCTTTTCTCGTCCAAAACTTGCGTTGAGCAGTGAAAACGTGGTGTTTTGAGCAAAAGAAAATTCTCAGCAAATTTCAAATTTTCTCAGCAAAAAACAGTTTTTTGGACCAAAAAGCACCTTTACTCAGCCAAAACCCCATTTTTTTTCGCCAAAAAGTCGTGTTTTTATCTCAAGAGGTATTTTCATGAGCAAAAAGTGGGGGTTTCAGCCAACAGGTCACGCCGTCAGCGAAAAACCTGGTTTTGAGAGCCAAAATGGCCATTTTTCAGTTTTTTGGGCTAAAAAGCTTTTTTTTCCAGCAAAACAGTGTTTTGGACACCTAAAATGTGCTTTTCTCGTCCAAAACTTGCGTTTAGCAGTGAAAACGTGGTGTTTTGAGCAAAAGAAAATTCTCAGCAAATTTCAAATTTTCTCAGCAAAAAACAGTTTTTTGGACCAAAAAGCACCTTTACTCAGCCAAAACCCCATTTTTTTTCGCCAAAAAGTCGTGTTTTTATCTCAAGAGGTATTTTCATGAGCAAAAAGTGGGGGTTTCAGCCAACAGGTCACGCCGTCAGCGAAAAACCTGGTTTTGAGAGCCAAAATGGCCATTTTTCAGTTTTTTGGGCTAAAAAGCTTTTTTTTCCAGCAAAACAGTGTTTTGGACACCTAAAATGTGCTTTTCTCGTCCAAAACTTGCGTTTAGCAGTGAACACATGGTGTTTTGAGCAAAAGAAAATTCTCAGCAAATTTCAAATTTTCTCAGCAAAAAACAGTTTTTTGGACCAAAAAGCACCTTTACTCAGCCAAAACCCCATTTTTTTTCGCCAAAAAGTCGTGTTTTTATCTCAAGAGGTATTTTCATGAGCAAAAAGTGGGGGTTTCAGCCAACAGGTCACGCCGTCAGCGAAAAACCTGGTTTTGAGAGCCAAAATGGCCATTTTTCAGTTTTTTGGGCTAAAAAGCTTTTTTTTCCAGCAAAACAGTGTTTTGGACACCTAAAATGTGCTTTTCTCGTCCAAAACTTGCGTTGAGCAGTGAAAACGTGGTGTTTTGAGCAAAAGAAAATTCTCAGCAAATTTCAAATTTTCTCAGCAAAAAACAGTTTTTTGGACCAAAAAGCACCTTTACTCAGCCAAAACCCCATTTTTTTTCGCCAAAAAGTCGTGTTTTTATCTCAAGAGGTATTTTCATGAGCAAAAAGTGGGGGTTTCAGCCAACAGGTCACGCCGTCAGCGAAAAACCTGGTTTTGAGAGCCAAAATGGCCATTTTTCAGTTTTTTGGGCTAAAAAGCTTTTTTTCCAGCAAAACAGTGTTTTGGACACGTAAAATGTGCTTTTCTCGTCCAAAACTTGCGTTTAGCAGTGAAAACGTGGTGTTTTGAGCAAAAGAAAATTCTCAGCAAATTTCAAATTTTCTCAGCAAAAAACAGTTTTTTGGACCAAAAAGCACCTTTACTCAGCCAAAACCCCATTTTTTTTCGCCAAAAAGTCGTGTTTTTATCTCAAGAGGTATTTTCATGAGCAAAAAGTGGGGGTTTCAGCCAACAGGTCACGCCGTCAGCGAAAAACCTGGTTTTGAGAGCCAAAATGGCCATTTTTCAGTTTTTTGGGCTAAAAAGCTTTTTTTTCCCAGCAAAACAGTGTTTTGGACACCTAAAATGTGCTTTTCTCGTCCAAAACTTGCGTTTAGCAGTGAAAACGTGGTGTTTTGAGCAAAAGAAAATTCTCAGCAAATTTCAAATTTTCTCAGCAAAAAACAGTTTTTTGGACCAAAAAGCACCTTTACTCAGCCAAAACCCCATTTTTTTTCGCCAAAAAGTCGTGTTTTTATCTCAAGAGGTATTTTCATGAGCAAAAAGTGGGGGTTTCAGCCAACAGGTCACGCCGTCAGCGAAAAACCTGGTTTTGAGAGCCAAAATGGCCATTTTTCAGTTTTTTGGGCTAAAAAGCTTTTTTTTCCAGCAAAACAGTGTTTTGGACACCTAAAATGTGCTTTTCTCGTCCAAAACTTGCGTTTAGCAGTGAAAACGTGGTGTTTTGAGCAAAAGAAAATTCTCAGCAAATTTCAAATTTTCTCAGCAAAAAACAGTTTTTTAGACCAAAAAGCACCTTTACTCAGCCAAAACCCCATTTTTTTTCGCCAAAAAGTCGTGTTTTTATCTCAAGAGGTATTTTCATGAGCAAAAAGTGGGGGTTTCAGCCAACAGGTCACGCCGTCAGCGAAAAACCTGGTTTTGAGAGCCAAAATGGCCATTTTTCAGTTTTTTGGGCTAAAAAGCTTTTTTTTCCAGCAAAACAGTGTTTTGGACACCTAAAATGTGCTTTTCTCGTCCAAAACTTGCGTTGAGCAGTGAAAACGTGGTGTTTTGAGCAAAAGAAAATTCTCAGCAAATTTCAAATTTTCTCAGCAAAAAACAGTTTTTTGGACCAAAAAGCACCTTTACTCAGCCAAAACCCCATTTTTTTTCGCCAAAAAGTCGTGTTTTTATCTCAAGAGGTATTTTCATGAGCAAAAAGTGGGGGTTTCAGCCAACAGGTCACGCCGTCAGCGAAAAACCTGGTTTTGAGAGCCAAAATGGCCATTTTTCAGTTTTTTGGGCTAAAAAGCTTTTTTTTCCAGCAAAACAGTGTTTTGGACACCTAAAATGTGCTTTTCTCGTCCAAAACTTGCGTTTAGCAGTGAACACGTGGTGTTTTGAGCAAAAGAAAATTCTCAGCAAATTTCAAATTTTCTCAGCAAAAAACAGTTTTTTGGACCAAAAAGCACCTTTACTCAGCCAAAACCCCATTTTTTTTCGCCAAAAAGTCGTGTTTTTATCTCAAGAGGTATTTTCATGAGCAAAAAGTGGGGGTTTCAGCCAACAGGTCACGCCGTCAGCGAAAAACCTGGTTTTGAGAGCCAAAATGGCCATTTTTCAGTTTTTTGGGCTAAAAAGCTTTTTTTTCCAGCAAAACAGTGTTTTGGACACCTAAAATGTGCTTTTCTCGTCCAAAACTTGCGTTTAGCAGTGAAAACGTGGTGTTTTGAGCAAAAGAAAATTCTCAGCAAATTTCAAATTTTCTCAGCAAAAAACAGTTTTTTGGACCAAAAAGCACCTTTACTCAGCCAAAACCCCATTTTTTTTCGCCAAAAAGTCGTGTTTTTATCTCAAGAGGTATTTTCATGAGCAAAAAGTGGGGGTTTCAGCCAACAGGTCACGCCGTCAGCGAAAAACCTGGTTTTGAGAGCCAAAATGGCCATTTTTCAGTTTTTTGGGCTAAAAAGCTTTTTTTCCAGCAAAACAGTGTTTTGGACACGTAAAATGTGCTTTTCTCGTCCAAAACTTGCGTTTAGCAGTGAAAACGTGGTGTTTTGAGCAAAAGAAAATTCTCAGCAAATTTCAAATTTTCTCAGCAAAAAACAGTTTTTTGGACCAAAAAGCACCTTTACTCAGCCAAAACCCCATTTTTTTTCGCCAAAAAGTCGTGTTTTTATCTCAAGAGGTATTTTCATGAGCAAAAAGTGGGGGTTTCAGCCAACAGGTCACGCCGTCAGCGAAAAACCTGGTTTTGAGAGCCAAAATGGCCATTTTTCAGTTTTTTGGGCTAAAAAGCTTTTTTTTCCCAGCAAAACAGTGTTTTGGACACCTAAAATGTGCTTTTCTCGTCCAAAACTTGCGTTTAGCAGTGAAAACGTGGTGTTTTGAGCAAAAGAAAATTCTCAGCAAATTTCAAATTTTCTCATTAAAAAACAGTTTTTTGGACCAAAAAGCACCTTTACTCAGCCAAAACCCCATTTTTTTTCGCCAAAAAGTCGTGTTTTTATCTCAAGAGGTATTTTCATGAGCAAAAAGTGGGGGTTTCAGCCAACAGGTCACGCCGTCAGCGAAAAACCTGGTTTTGAGAGCCAAAATGGCCATTTTTCAGTTTTTTGGGCTAAAAAGCTTTTTTTTCCAGCAAAACAGTGTTTTGGACACCTAAAATGTGCTTTTCTCGTCCAAAACTTGCGTTTAGCAGTGAAAACGTGGTGTTTTGAGCAAAAGAAAATTCTCAGCAAATTTCAAATTTTCTCAGCAAAAAACAGTTTTTTAGACCAAAAAGCACCTTTACTCAGCCAAAACCCCATTTTTTTTCGCCAAAAAGTCGTGTTTTTATCTCAAGAGGTATTTTCATGAGCAAAAAGTGGGGGTTTCAGCCAACAGGTCACGCCGTCAGCGAAAAACCTGGTTTTGAGAGCCAAAATGGCCATTTTTCAGTTTTTTGGGCTAAAAAGCTTTTTTTTTCAGCAAAACAGTGTTTTGGACACCTAAAATGTGCTTTTCTCGTCCAAAACTTGCGTTGAGCAGTGAAAACGTGGTGTTTTGAGCAAAAGAAAATTCTCAGCAAATTTCAAATTTTCTCAGCAAAAAACAGTTTTTTGGACCAAAAAGCACCTTTACTCAGCCAAAACCCCATTTTTTTTCGCCAAAAAGTCGTGTTTTTATCTCAAGAGGTATTTTCATGAGCAAAAAGTGGGGGTTTCAGCCAACAGGTCACGCCGTCAGCGAAAAACCTGGTTTTGAGAGCCAAAATGGCCATTTTTCAGTTTTTTGGGCTAAAAAGCTTTTTTTTTCCAGCAAAACAGTGTTTTGGACACCTAAAATGTGCTTTTCTCGTCCAAAACTTGCGTTGAGCAGTGAAAACGTGGTGTTTTGAGCAAAAGAAAATTCTCAGCAAATTTCAAATTTTCTCAGCAAAAAACAGTTTTTTGGACCAAAAAGCACCTTTACTCAGCCAAAACCCCATTTTTTTTCGCCAAAAAGTCGTGTTTTTATCTCAAGAGGTATTTTCATGAGCAAAAAGTGGGGGTTTCAGCCAACAGGTCACGCCGTCAGCGAAAAACCTGGTTTTGAGAGCCAAAATGGCCATTTTTCAGTTTTTTGGGCTAAAAAGCTTTTTTTTCCAGCAAAACAGTGTTTTAGACACCTAAAATGTGCTTTTCTCGTCCAAAACTTGCGTTTGGCAGTGAAAACGTGGTGTTTTGAGCAAAAGAAAATTCTCAGCAAATTTCAAATTTTCTCAGCAAAAAACAGTTTTTTGGACCAAAAAGCACCTTTACTCAGCCAAAACCCCATTTTTTTTCGCCAAAAAGTCGTGTTTTTATCTCAAGAGGTATTTTCATGAGCAAAAAGTGGGGGTTTCAGCCAACAGGTCACGCCGTCAGCGAAAAACCTGGTTTTGAGAGCCAAAATGGCCATTTTTCAGTTTTTTGGGCTAAAAAGCTTTTTTTTCCAGCAAAACAGTGTTTTGGACACCTAAAATGTGCTTTTCTCGTCCAAAACTTGCGTTGAGCAGTGAAAACGTGGTGTTTTGAGCAAAAGAAAATTCTCAGCAAATTTCAAATTTTCTCAGCAAAAAACAGTTTTTTGGACCAAAAAGCACCTTTACTCAGCCAAAACCCCATTTTTTTTCGCCAAAAAGTCGTGTTTTTATCTCAAGAGGTATTTTCATGAGCAAAAAGTGGGGGTTTCAGCCAACAGGTCACGCCGTCAGCGAAAAACCTGGTTTTGAGAGCCAAAATGGCCATTTTTCAGTTTTTTGGGCTAAAAAGCTTTTTTTTCCAGCAAAACAGTGTTTTGGACACCTAAAATGTGCTTTTCTCGTCCAAAACTTGCGTTTAGCAGTGAAAACGTGGTGTTTTGAGCAAAAGAAAATTCTCAGCAAATTTCAAATTTTCTCAGCAAAAAACAGTTTTTTGGACCAAAAAGCACCTTTACTCAGCCAAAACCCCATTTTTTTTCGCCAAAAAGTCGTGTTTTTATCTCAAGAGGTATTTTCATGAGCAAAAAGTGGGGGTTTCAGCCAACAGGTCACGCCGTCAGCGAAAAACCTGGTTTTGAGAGCCAAAATGGCCATTTTTCAGTTTTTTGGGCTAAAAAGCTTTTTTTTCCAGCAAAACAGTGTTTTGGACACCTAAAATGTGCTTTTCTCGTCCAAAACTTGCGTTTGGCAGTGAAAACGTGGTGTTTTGAGCAAAAGAAAATTCTCAGCAAATTTCAAATTTTCTCAGCAAAAAACAGTTTTTTGGACCAAAAAGCACCTTTACTCAGCCAAAACCCCATTTTTTTTCGCCAAAAAGTCGTGTTTTTATCTCAAGAGGTATTTTCATGAGCAAAAAGTGGGGGTTTCAGCCAACAGGTCACGCCGTCAGCGAAAAACCTGGTTTTGAGAGCCAAAATGGCCATTTTTCAGTTTTTTGGGCTAAAAAGCTTTTTTTTCCAGCAAAACAGTGTTTTGGACACCTAAAATGTGCTTTTCTCGTCCAAAACTTGCGTTGAGCAGTGAAAACGTGGTGTTTTGAGCAAAAGAAAATTCTCAGCAAATTTCAAATTTTCTCAGCAAAAAACAGTTTTTTGGACCAAAAAGCACCTTTACTCAGCCAAAACCCCATTTTTTTTCGCCAAAAAGTCGTGTTTTTATCTCAAGAGGTATTTTCATGAGCAAAAAGTGGGGGTTTCAGCCAACAGGTCACGCCGTCAGCGAAAAACCTGGTTTTGAGAGCCAAAATGGCCATTTTTCAGTTTTTTGGGCTAAAAAGCTTTTTTTTCCAGCAAAACAGTGTTTTGGACACCTAAAATGTGCTTTTCTCGTCCAAAACTTGCGTTGAGCAGTGAAAACGTGGTGTTTTGAGCAAAAGAAAATTCTCAGCAAATTTCAAATTTTCTCAGCAAAAAACAGTTTTTTGGACCAAAAAGCACCTTTACTCAGCCAAAACCCCATTTTTTTTCGCCAAAAAGTCGTGTTTTTATCTCAAGAGGTATTTTCATGAGCAAAAAGTGGGGGTTTCAGCCAACAGGTCACGCCGTCAGCGAAAAACCTGGTTTTGAGAGCCAAAATGGCCATTTTTCAGCTTTTTGGGCTAAAAAGCTTTTTTTTCCAGCAAAACAGTGTTTTGGACACCTAAAATGTGCTTTTCTCGTCCAAAACTTGCGTTTAGCAGTGAAAACGTGGTGTTTTGAGCAAAAGAAAATTCTCAGCAAATTTCAAATTTTCTCAGCAAAAAACAGTTTTTTGGACCAAAAAGCACCTTTACTCAGCCAAAACCCCATTTTTTTTCGCCAAAAAGTCGTGTTTTTATCTCAAGAGGTATTTTCATGAGCAAAAAGTGGGGGTTTCAGCCAACAGGTCACGCCGTCAGCGAAAAACCTGGTTTTGAGAGCCAAAATGGCCATTTTTCAGTTTTTTGGGCTAAAAAGCTTTTTTTTCCAGCAAAACAGTGTTTTGGACACCTAAAATGTGCTTTTCTCGTCCAAAACTTGCGTTGAGCAGTGAAAACGTGGTGTTTTGAGCAAAAGAAAATTCTCAGCAAATTTCAAATTTTCTCAGCAAAAAACAGTTTTTTGGACCAAAAAGCACCTTTACTCAGCCAAAACCCCATTTTTTTTCGCCAAAAAGTCGTGTTTTTATCTCAAGAGGTATTTTCATGAGCAAAAAGAGGGGGTTTCAGCCAACAGGTCACGCCGTCAGCGAAAAACCTGGTTTTGAGAGCCAAAATGGCCATTTTTCAGCTTTTTGGGCTAAAAAGCTTTTTTTTCCAGCAAAACAGTGTTTTGGACACCTAAAATGTGCTTTTCTCGTCCAAAACTTGCGTTTAGCAGTGAAAACGTGGTGTTTTGAGCAAAAGAAAATTCTCAGCAAATTTCAAATTTTCTCAGCAAAAAACAGTTTTTTGGACCAAAAAGCACCTTTACTCAGCCAAAACCCCATTTTTTTTCGCCAAAAAGTCGTGTTTTTATCTCAAGAGGTATTTTCATGAGCAAAAAGTGGGGGTTTCAGCCAACAGGTCACGCCGTCAGCGAAAAACCTGGTTTTGAGAGCCAAAATGGCCATTTTTCAGTTTTTTGGGCTAAAAAGCTTTTTTTTCCAGCAAAACAGTGTTTTGGACACCTAAAATGTGCTTTTCTCGTCCAAAACTTGCGTTGAGCAGTGAAAACGTGGTGTTTTGAGCAAAAGAAAATTCTCAGCAAATTTCAAATTTTCTCAGCAAAAAACAGTTTTTTGGACCAAAAAGCACCTTTACTCAGCCAAAACCCCATTTTTTTTCGCCAAAAAGTCGTGTTTTTATCTCAAGAGGTATTTTCATGAGCAAAAAGTGGGGGTTTCAGCCAACAGGTCACGCCGTCAGCGAAAAACCTGGTTTTGAGAGCCAAAATGGCCATTTTTCAGTTTTTTGGGCTAAAAAGCTTTTTTTTCCAGCAAAACAGTGTTTTGGACACCTAAAATGTGCTTTTCTCGTCCAAAACTTGCGTTTAGCAGTGAAAACGTGGTGTTTTGAGCAAAAGAAAATTCTCAGCAAATTTCAAATTTTCTCAGCAAAAAACAGTTTTTTGGACCAAAAAGCACCTTTACTCAGCCAAAACCCCATTTTTTTTCGCCAAAAAGTCGTGTTTTTATCTCAAGAGGTATTTTCATGAGCAAAAAGTGGGGGTTTCAGCCAACAGGTCACGCCGTCAGCGAAAAACCTGGTTTTGAGAGCCAAAATGGCCATTTTTCAGTTTTTTGGGCTAAAAAGCTTTTTTTTCCAGCAAAACAGTGTTTTGGACACCTAAAATGTGCTTTTCTCGTCCAAAACTTGCGTTTAGCAGTGAAAACGTGGTGTTTTGAGCAAAAGAAAATTCTCGGCAAATTTCAAATTTTCTCAGCAAAAAACAGTTTTTTGGACCAAAAAGCACCTTTACTCAGCCAAAACCCCATTTTTTTTCGCCAAAAAGTCGTGTTTTTATCTCAAGAGGTATTTTCATGAGCAAAAAGTGGGGGTTTCAGCCAACAGGTCACGCCGTCAGCGAAAAACCTGGTTTTGAGAGCCAAAATGGCCATTTTTCAGTTTTTTGGGCTAAAAAGCTTTTTTTTCCAGCAAAACAGTGTTTTGGACACCTAAAATGTGCTTTTCTCGTCCAAAACTTGCGTTTAGCAGTGAAAACGTGGTGTTTTGAGCAAAAGAAAATTCTCAGCAAATTTCAAATTTTCTCAGCAAAAAACAGTTTTTTGGACCAAAAAGCACCTTTACTCAGCCAAAACCCCATTTTTTTTCGCCAAAAAGTCGTGTTTTTATCTCAAGAGGTATTTTCATGAGCAAAAAGTGGGGGTTTCAGCCAACAGGTCACGCCGTCAGCGAAAAACCTGGTTTTGAGAGCCAAAATGGCCATTTTTCAGTTTTTTGGGCTAAAAAGCTTTTTTTTCCAGCAAAACAGTGTTTTGGACACCTAAAATGTGCTTTTCTCGTCCAAAACTTGCGTTGAGCAGTGAAAACGTGGTGTTTTGAGCAAAAGAAAATTCTCAGCAAATTTCAAATTTTCTCAGCAAAAAACAGTTTTTTGGACCAAAAAGCACCTTTACTCAGCCAAAACCCCATTTTTTTTCGCCAAAAAGTCGTGTTTTTATCTCAAGAGGTATTTTCATGAGCAAAAAGTGGGGGTTTCAGCCAACAGGTCACGCCGTCAGCGAAAAACCTGGTTTTGAGAGCCAAAATGGCCATTTTTCAGTTTTTTGGGCTAAAAAGCTTTTTTTTCCAGCAAAACAGTGTTTTGGACACCTAAAATGTGCTTTTCTCGTCCAAAACTTGCGTTTAGCAGTGAAAACGTGGTGTTTTGAGCAAAAGAAAATTCTCAGCAAATTTCAAATTTTCTCAGCAAAAAACAGTTTTTTGGACCAAAAAGCACCTTTACTCAGCCAAAACCCCATTTTTTTTCGCCAAAAAGTCGTGTTTTTATCTCAAGAGGTATTTTCATGAGCAAAAAGTGGGGGTTTCAGCCAACAGGTCACGCCATCAGCGAAAAACCTGGTTTTGAGAGCCAAAATGGCCATTTTTCAGTTTTTTGGGCTAAAAAGCTTTTTTTTCCAGCAAAACAGTGTTTTGGACACCTAAAATGTGCTTTTCTCGTCCAAAACTTGCGTTTAGCAGTGAAAACGTGGTGTTTTGAGCAAAAGAAAATTCTCAGCAAATTTCAAATTTTCTCAGCAAAAAACAGTTTTTTGGACCAAAAAGCACCTTTACTCAGCCAAAACCCCATTTTTTTTCGCCAAAAAGTCGTGTTTTTATCTCAAGAGGTATTTTCATGAGCAAAAAGTGGGGGTTTCAGCCAACAGGTCACGCCGTCAGCGAAAAACCTGGTTTTGAGAGCCAAAATGGCCATTTTTCAGTTTTTTGGGCTAAAAAGCTTTTTTTTCCAGCAAAACAGTGTTTTGGACACCTAAAATGTGCTTTTCTCGTCCAAAACTTGCGTTGAGCAGTGAAAACGTGGTGTTTTGAGCAAAAGAAAATTCTCAGCAAATTTCAAATTTTCTCAGCAAAAAACAGTTTTTTGGACCAAAAAGCACCTTTACTCAGCCAAAACCCCATTTTTTTCGCCAAAAAGTCGTGTTTTTATCTCAAGAGGTATTTTCATGAGCAAAAAGTGGGGGTTTCAGCCAACAGGTCACGCCGTCAGCGAAAAACCTGGTTTTGAGAGCCAAAATGGCCATTTTTCAGTTTTTTGGGCTAAAAAGCTTTTTTTTCCAGCAAAACAGTGTTTTGGACACCTAAAATGTGCTTTTCTCGTCCAAAACTTGCGTTTAGCAGTGAAAACGTGGTGTTTTGAGCAAAAGAAAATTCTCAGCAAATTTCAAATTTTCTCAGCAAAAAACAGTTTTTTGGACCAAAAAGCACCTTTACTCAGCCAAAACCGCATTTTTTTTCGCCAAAAAGTCGTGTTTTTATCTCAAGAGGTATTTTCATGAGCAAAAAGTGGGGGTTTCAGCCAACAGGTCACGCCGTCAGCGAAAAACCTGGTTTTGAGAGCCAAAATGGCCATTTTTCAGTTTTTTGGGCTAAAAAGCTTTTTTTCCAGCAAAACAGTGTTTTGGACACCTAAAATGTGCTTTTCTCGTCCAAAACTTGCGTTTAGCAGTGAAAACGTGGTGTTTTGAGCAAAAGAAAATTCTCAGCAAATTTCAAATTTTCTCAGCAAAAAACAGTTTTTTGGACCAAAAAGCACCTTTACTCAGCCAAAACCCCATTTTTTTTCGCCAAAAAGTCGTGTTTTTATCTCAAGAGGTATTTTCATGAGCAAAAAGTGGGGGTTTCAGCCAACAGGTCACGCCGTCAGCGAAAAACCTGGTTTTGAGAGCCAAAATGGCCATTTTTCAGTTTTTTGGGCTAAAAAGCTTTTTTTTCCAGCAAAACAGTGTTTTGGACACCTAAAATGTGCTTTTCTCGTCCAAAACTTGCGTTTAGCAGTGAAAACGTGGTGTTTTGAGCAAAAGAAAATTCTCAGCAAATTTCAAATTTTCTCAGCAAAAAACAGTTTTTTGGACCAAAAAGCACCTTTACTCAGCCAAAACCCCATTTTTTTTCGCCAAAAAGTCGTGTTTTTATCTCAAGAGGTATTTTCATGAGCAAAAAGTGGGGGTTTCAGCCAACAGGTCACGCCATCAGCGAAAAACCTGGTTTTGAGAGCCAAAATGGCCATTTTTCAGTTTTTTGGGCTAAAAAGCTTTTTTTTCCAGCAAAACAGTGTTTTGGACACCTAAAATGTGCTTTTCTCGTCCAAAACTTGCGTTTAGCAGTGAAAACGTGGTGTTTTGAGCAAAAGAAAATTCTCAGCAAATTTCAAATTTTCTCAGCAAAAAACAGTTTTTTGGACCAAAAAGCACCTTTACTCAGCCAAAACCGCATTTTTTTTCGCCAAAAAGTCGTGTTTTTATCTCAAGAGGTATTTTCATGAGCAAAAAGTGGGGGTTTCAGCCAACAGGTCACGCCGTCAGCGAAAAACCTGGTTTTGAGAGCCAAAATGGCCATTTTTCAGTTTTTTGGGCTAAAAAGCTTTTTTTCCCAGCAAAACAGTGTTTTGGACACCTAAAATGTGCTTTTCTCGTCCAAAACTTGCGTTTAGCAGTGAAAACGTGGTGTTTTGAGCAAAAGAAAATTCTCAGCAAATTTCAAATTTTCTCAGCAAAAAACAGTTTTTTGGACCAAAAAGCACCTTTACTCAGCCAAAACCCCATTTTTTTTCGCCAAAAAGTCGTGTTTTTATCTCAAGAGGTATTTTCATGAGCAAAAAGTGGGGGTTTCAGCCAACAGGTCACGCCATCAGCGAAAAACCTGGTTTTGAGAGCCAAAATGGCCATTTTTCAGTTTTTTGGGCTAAAAAGCTTTTTTTTCCAGCAAAACAGTGTTTTGGACACCTAAAATGTGCTTTTCTCGTCCAAAACTTGCGTTTAGCAGTGAAAACGTGGTGTTTTGAGCAAAAGAAAATTCTCAGCAAATTTCAAATTTTCTCAGCAAAAAACAGTTTTTTGGACCAAAAAGCACCTTTACTCAGCCAAAACCGCATTTTTTTTCGCCAAAAAGTCGTGTTTTTATCTCAAGAGGTATTTTCATGAGCAAAAAGTGGGGGTTTCAGCCAACAGGTCACGCCGTCAGCGAAAAACCTGGTTTTGAGAGCCAAAATGGCCATTTTTCAGTTTTTTGGGCTAAAAAGCTTTTTTTCCCAGCAAAACAGTGTTTTGGACACCTAAAATGTGCTTTTCTCGTCCAAAACTTGCGTTTAGCAGTGAAAACGTGGTGTTTTGAGCAAAAGAAAATTCTCAGCAAATTTCAAATTTTCTCAGCAAAAAACAGTTTTTTGGACCAAAAAGCACCTTTACTCAGCCAAAACCCCATTTTTTTTCGCCAAAAAGTCGTGTTTTTATCTCAAGAGGTATTTTCATGAGCAAAAAGTGGGGGTTTCAGCCAACAGGTCACGCCGTCAGCGAAAAACCTGGTTTTGAGAGCCAAAATGGCCATTTTTCAGTTTTTTGGGCTAAAAAGCTTTTTTTTCCAGCAAAACAGTGTTTTGGACACCTAAAATGTGCTTTTCTCGTCCAAAACTTGCGTTTAGCAGTGAAAACGTGGTGTTTTGAGCAAAAGAAAATTCTCAGCAAATTTCAAATTTTCTCAGCAAAAAACAGTTTTTTGGACCAAAAAGCACCTTTACTCAGCCAAAACCCCATTTTTTTTCGCCAAAAAGTCGTGTTTTTATCTCAAGAGGTATTTTCATGAGCAAAAAGTGGGGGTTTCAGCCAACAGGTCACGCCGTCAGCGAAAAACCTGGTTTTGAGAGCCAAAATGGCCATTTTTCAGTTTTTTGGGCTAAAAAGCTTTTTTTTCCAGCAAAACAGTGTTTTGGACACCTAAAATGTGCTTTTCTCGTCCAAAACTTGCGTTGAGCAGTGAAAACGTGGTGTTTTGAGCAAAAGAAAATTCTCAGCAAATTTCAAATTTTCTCAGCAAAAAACAGTTTTTTGGACCAAAAAGCACCTTTACTCAGCCAAAACCCCATTTTTTTTCGCCAAAAAGTCGTGTTTTTATCTCAAGAGGTATTTTCATGAGCAAAAAGTGGGGGTTTCAGCCAACAGGTCACGCCGTCAGCGAAAAACCTGGTTTTGAGAGCCAAAATGGCCATTTTTCAGTTTTTTGGGCTAAAAAGCTTTTTTTTCCAGCAAAACAGTGTTTTGGACACCTAAAATGTGCTTTTCTCGTCCAAAACTTGCGTTGAGCAGTGAAAACGTGGTGTTTTGAGCAAAAGAAAATTCTCAGCAAATTTCAAATTTTCTCAGCAAAAAACAGTTTTTTGGACCAAAAAGCACCTTTACTCAGCCAAAACCCCATTTTTTTTCGCCAAAAAGTCGTGTTTTTATCTCAAGAGGTATTTTCATGAGCAAAAAGTGGGGGTTTCAGCCAACAGGTCACGCCGTCAGCGAAAAACCTGGTTTTGAGAGCCAAAATGGCCATTTTTCAGTTTTTTGGGCTAAAAAGCTTTTTTTCCCAGCAAAACAGTGTTTTGGACACCTAAAATGTGCTTTTCTCGTCCAAAACTTGCGTTTAGCAGTGAAAACGTGGTGTTTTGAGCAAAAGAAAATTCTCAGCAAATTTCAAATTTTCTCAGCAAAAAACAGTTTTTTGGACCAAAAAGCACCTTTACTCAGCCAAAACCCCATTTTTGTTCGCCAAAAAGTCGTGTTTTTATCTCAAGAGGTATTTTCATGAGCAAAAAGTGGGGGTTTCAGCCAACAGGTCACGCCGTCAGCGAAAAACCTGGTTTTGAGAGCCAAAATGGCCATTTTTCAGTTTTTTGGGCTAAAAAGCTTTTTTTTCCAGCAAAACAGTGTTTTGGACACCTAAAATGTGCTTTTCTCGTCCAAAACTTGCGTTGAGCAGTGAAAACGTGGTGTTTTGAGCAAAAGAAAATTCTCAGCAAATTTCAAATTTTCTCAGCAAAAAACAGTTTTTTGGACCAAAAAGCACCTTTACTCAGCCAAAACCCCATTTTTTTTCGCCAAAAAGTCGTGTTTTTATCTCAAGAGGTATTTTCATGAGCAAAAAGTGGGGGTTTCAGCCAACAGGTCACGCCGTCAGCGAAAAACCTGGTTTTGAGAGCCAAAATGGCCATTTTTCAGTTTTTTGGGCTAAAAAGCTTTTTTTTCCAGCAAAACAGTGTTTTGGACACCTAAAATGTGCTTTTCTCGTCCAAAACTTGCGTTTAGCAGTGAAAACGTGGTGTTTTGAGCAAAAGAAAATTCTCAGCAAATTTCAAATTTTCTCAGCAAAAAACAGTTTTTTGGACCAAAAAGCACCTTTACTCAGCCAAAACCCCATTTTTGTTCGCCAAAAAGTCGTGTTTTTATCTCAAGAGGTATTTTCATGAGCAAAAAGTGGGGGTTTCAGCCAACAGGTCACGCCGTCAGCGAAAAACCTGGTTTTGAGAGCCAAAATTGCCATTTTTCAGTTTTTTGGGCTAAAAAGCTTTTTTTTCCAGCAAAACAGTGTTTTGGACACCTAAAATGTGCTTTTCTCGTCCAAAACTTGCGTTGAGCAGTGAAAACGTGGTGTTTTGAGCAAAAGAAAATTCTCAGCAAATTTCAAATTTTCTCAGCAAAAAACAGTTTTTTGGACCAAAAAGCACCTTTACTCAGCCAAAACCCCATTTTTTTTCGCCAAAAAGTCGTGTTTTTATCTCAAGAGGTATTTTCATGAGCAAAAAGTGGGGGTTTCAGCCAACAGGTCACGCCGTCAGCGAAAAACCTGGTTTTGAGAGCCAAAATGGCCATTTTTCAGTTTTTTGGGCTAAAAAGCTTTTTTTTCCAGCAAAACAGTGTTTTGGACACCTAAAATGTGCTTTTCTCGTCCAAAACTTGCGTTTAGCAGTGAAAACGTGGTGTTTTGAGCAAAAGAAAATTCTCAGCAAATTTCAAATTTTCTCAGCAAAAAACAGTTTTTTGGACCAAAAAGCACCTTTACTCAGCCAAAACCCCATTTTTTTTCGCCAAAAAGTCGTGTTTTTATCTCAAGAGGTATTTTCATGAGCAAAAAGTGGGGGTTTCAGCATACAGGTCACGCCGTCAGCGAAAAACCTGGTTTTGAGAGCCAAAATGGCCATTTTTCAGTTTTTTGGGCTAAAAAGCTTTTTTTTCCAGCAAAACAGTGTTTTGGACACCTAAAATGTGCTTTTCTCGTCCAAAACTTGCGTTGAGCAGTGAAAACGTGGTGTTTTGAGCAAAAGAAAATTCTCAGCAAATTTCAAATTTTCTCAGCAAAAAACAGTTTTTTGGACCAAAAAGCACCTTTACTCAGCCAAAACCCCATTTTTTTTCGCCAAAAAGTCGTGTTTTTATCTCAAGAGGTATTTTCATGAGCAAAAAGTGGGGGTTTCAGCCAACAGGTCACGCCGTCAGCGAAAAACCTGGTTTTGAGAGCCAAAATGGCCATTTTTCAGTTTTTTGGGCTAAAAAGCTTTTTTTTCCAGCAAAACAGTGTTTTGGACACCTAAAATGTGCTTTTCTCGTCCAAAACTTGCGTTTAGCAGTGAAAACGTGGTGTTTTGAGCAAAAGAAAATTCTCAGCAAATTTCAAATTTTCTCAGCAAAAAACAGTTTTTTGGACCAAAAAGCACCTTTACTCAGCCAAAACCCCATTTTTTTTCGCCAAAAAGTCGTGTTTTTATCTCAAGAGGTATTTTCATGAGCAAAAAGTGGGGGTTTCAGCCAACAGGTCACGCCGTCAGCGAAAAACCTGGTTTTGAGAGCCAAAATGGCCATTTTTCAGTTTTTTGGGCTAAAAAGCTTTTTTTTCCAGCAAAACAGTGTTTTGGACACCTAAAATGTGCTTTTCTCGTCCAAAACTTGCGTTGAGCAGTGAAAACGTGGTGTTTTGAGCAAAAGAAAATTCTCAGCAAATTTCAAATTTTCTCAGCAAAAAACAGTTTTTTGGACCAAAAAGCACCTTTACTCAGCCAAAACCCCATTTTTTTCGCCAAAAAGTCGTGTTTTTATCTCAAGAGGTATTTTCATGAGCAAAAAGTGGGGGTTTCAGCCAACAGGTCACGCCGTCAGCGAAAAACCTGGTTTTGAGAGCCAAAATGGCCATTTTTCAGTTTTTTGGGCTAAAAAGCTTTTTTTTCCAGCAAAACAGTGTTTTGGACACCTAAAATGTGCTTTTCTCGTCCAAAACTTGCGTTTAGCAGTGAAAACGTGGTGTTTTGAGCAAAAGAAAATTCTCAGCAAATTTCAAATTTTCTCAGCAAAAAACAGTTTTTTGGACCAAAAAGCACCTTTACTCAGCCAAAACCCCATTTTTTTTCGCCAAAAAGTCGTGTTTTTATCTCAAGAGGTATTTTCATGAGCAAAAAGTGGGGGTTTCAGCCAACAGGTCACGCCGTCAGCGAAAAACCTGGTTTTGAGAGCCAAAATGGCCATTTTTCAGTTTTTTGGGCTAAAAAGCTTTTTTTTCCAGCAAAACAGTGTTTTGGACACCTAAAATGTGCTTTTCTCGTCCAAAACTTGCGTTTAGCAGTGAAAACGTGGTGTTTTGAGCAAAAGAAAATTCTCAGCAAATTTCAAATTTTCTCAGCAAAAAACAGTTTTTTGGACCAAAAAGCACCTTTACTCAGCCAAAACCCCATTTTTTTTCGCCAAAAAGTCGTGTTTTTATCTCAAGAGGTATTTTCATGAGCAAAAAGTGGGGGTTTCAGCCAACAGGTCACGCCGTCAGCGAAAAACCTGGTTTTGAGAGCCAAAATGGCCATTTTTCAGTTTTTTGGGCTAAAAAGCTTTTTTTTCCAGCAAAACAGTGTTTTGGACACCTAAAATGTGCTTTTCTCGTCCAAAACTTGCGTTTAGCAGTGAAAACGTGGTGTTTTGAGCAAAAGAAAATTCTCAGCAAATTTCAAATTTTCTCAGCAAAAAACAGTTTTTTGGACCAAAAAGCACCTTTACTCAGCCAAAACCCCATTTTTTTTCGCCAAAAAGTCGTGTTTTTATCTCAAGAGGTATTTTCATGAGCAAAAAGTGGGGGTTTCAGCCAACAGGTCACGCCGTCAGCGAAAAACCTGGTTTTGAGAGCCAAAATGGCCATTTTTCAGTTTTTTGGGCTAAAAAGCTTTTTTTTCCAGCAAAACAGTGTTTTGGACACCTAAAATGTGCTTTTCTCGTCCAAAACTTGCGTTTAGCAGTGAAAACGTGGTGTTTTGAGCAAAAGAAAATTCTCAGCAAATTTCAAATTTTCTCAGCAAAAAACAGTTTTTTGGACCAAAAAGCACCTTTACTCAGCCAAAACCCCATTTTTTTCGCCAAAAAGTCGTGTTTTTATCTCAAGAGGTATTTTCATGAGCAAAAAGTGGGGGTTTCAGCCAACAGGTCACGCCGTCAGCGAAAAACCTGGTTTTGAGAGCCAAAATGGCCATTTTTCAGTTTTTTGGGCTAAAAAGCTTTTTTTTCCAGCAAAACAGTGTTTTGGACACCTAAAATGTGCTTTTCTCGTCCAAAACTTGCGTTGAGCAGTGAAAACGTGGTGTTTTGAGCAAAAGAAAATTCTCAGCAAATTTCAAATTTTCTCAGCAAAAAACAGTTTTTTGGACCAAAAAGCACCTTTACTCAGCCAAAACCCCATTTTTTTTCGCCAAAAAGTCGTGTTTTTATCTCAAGAGGTATTTTCATGAGCAAAAAGTGGGGGTTTCAGCCAACAGGTCACGCCGTCAGCGAAAAACCTGGTTTTGAGAGCCAAAATGGCCATTTTTCAGTTTTTTGGGCTAAAAAGCTTTTTTTCCCAGCAAAACAGTGTTTTGGACACCTAAAATGTGCTTTTCTCGTCCAAAACTTGCGTTTAGCAGTGAAAACGTGGTGTTTTGAGCAAAAGAAAATTCTCAGCAAATTTCAAATTTTCTCAGCAAAAAACAGTTTTTTGGACCAAAAAGCACCTTTACTCAGCCAAAACCCCATTTTTTTTCGCCAAAAAGTCGTGTTTTTATCTCAAGAGGTATTTTCATGAGCAAAAAGTGGGGGTTTCAGCCAACAGGTCACGCCGTCAGCGAAAAACCTGGTTTTGAGAGCCAAAATGGCCATTTTTCAGTTTTTTGGGCTAAAAAGCTTTTTTTTCCAGCAAAACAGTGTTTTGGACACCTAAAATGTGCTTTTCTCGTCCAAAACTTGCGTTTAGCAGTGAAAACGTGGTGTTTTGAGCAAAAGAAAATTCTCAGCAAATTTCAAATTTTCTCAGCAAAAAACAGTTTTTTGGACCAAAAAGCACCTTTACTCAGCCAAAACCCCATTTTTTTTCGCCAAAAAGTCGTGTTTTTATCTCAAGAGGTATTTTCATGAGCAAAAAGTGGGGGTTTCAGCCAACAGGTCACGCCGTCAGCGAAAAACCTGGTTTTGAGAGCCAAAATGGCCATTTTTCAGTTTTTTGGGCTAAAAAGCTTTTTTTTCCAGCAAAACAGTGTTTTGGACACCTAAAATGTGCTTTTCTCGTCCAAAACTTGCGTTTAGCAGTGAAAACGTGGTGTTTTGAGCAAAAGAAAATTCTCAGCAAATTTCAAATTTTCTCAGCAAAAAACAGTTTTTTGGACCAAAAAGCACCTTTACTCAGCCAAAACCCCATTTTTTTTCGCCAAAAAGTCGTGTTTTTATCTCAAGAGGTATTTTCATGAGCAAAAAGTGGGGGTTTCAGCCAACAGGTCACGCCGTCAGCGAAAAACCTGGTTTTGAGAGCCAAAATGGCCATTTTTCAGTTTTTTGGGCTAAAAAGCTTTTTTTTCCAGCAAAACAGTGTTTTGGACACCTAAAATGTGCTTTTCTCGTCCAAAACTTGCGTTTAGCAGTGAAAACGTGGTGTTTTGAGCAAAAGAAAATTCTCAGCAAATTTCAAATTTTCTCAGCAAAAAACAGTTTTTTGGACCAAAAAGCACCTTTATTCAGCCAAAACCCCATTTTCTTTCGCCAAAAAGTCGTGTTTTTATCTCAAGAGGTATTTTCATGAGCAAAAAGTGGGGGTTTCAGCCAACAGGTCACGCCGTCAGCGAAAAACCTGGTTTTGAGAGCCAAAATGGCCATTTTTCAGTTTTTTGGGCTAAAAAGCTTTTTTTTCCAGCAAAACAGTGTTTTGGACACCTAAAATGTGCTTTTCTCGTCCAAAACTTGCGTTTAGCAGTGAAAACGTGGTGTTTTGAGCAAAAGAAAATTCTCAGCAAATTTCAAATTTTCTCAGCAAAAAACAGTTTTTTGGACCAAAAAGCACCTTTACTCAGCCAAAACCCCATTTTTTTTCGCCAAAAAGTCGTGTTTTTATCTCAAGAGGTATTTTCATGAGCAAAAAGTGGGGGTTTCAGCCAACAGGTCACGCCGTCAGCGAAAAACCTGGTTTTGAGAGCCAAAATGGCCATTTTTCAGTTTTTTGGGCTAAAAAGCTTTTTTTTCCAGCAAAACAGTGTTTTGGACACCTAAAATGTGCTTTTCTCGTCCAAAACTTGCGTTTAGCAATGAAAACGTGGTGTTTTGAGCAAAAGAAAATTCTCAGCAAATTTCAAATTTTCTCAGCAAAAAACAGTTTTTTGGACCAAAAAGCACCTTTACTCAGCCAAAACCCCATTTTTTTTCGCCAAAAAGTCGTGTTTTTATCTCAAGAGGTATTTTCATGAGCAAAAAGTGGGGGTTTCAGCCAACAGGTCACGCCGTCAGCGAAAAACCTGGTTTTGAGAGCCAAAATGGCCATTTTTCAGTTTTTTGGGCTAAAAAGCTTTTTTTTCCAGCAAAACAGTGTTTTGGACACCTAAAATGTGCTTTTCTCGTCCAAAACTTGCGTTTAGCAGTGAAAACGTGGTGTCTTGAGCAAAAGAAAATTCTCAGCAAATTTCAAATTTTCTCAGCAAAAAACAGTTTTTTGGACCAAAAAGCACCTTTACTCAGCCAAAACCCCATTTTTTTTCGCCAAAAAGTCGTGTTTTTATCTCAAGAGGTATTTTCATGAGCAAAAAGTGGGGGTTTCAGCCAACAGGTCACGCCGTCAGCGAAAAACCTGGTTTTGAGAGCCAAAATGGCCATTTTTCAGTTTTTTGGGCTAAAAAGCTTTTTTTTCCAGCAAAACAGTGTTTTGGACACCTAAAATGTGCTCTTCTCGTCCAAAACTTGCGTTTAGCAGTGAAAACGTGGTGTCTTGAGCAAAAGAAAATTCTCAGCAAATTTCAAATTTTCTCAGCAAAAAACAGTTTTTTGGACCAAAAAGCACCTTTACTCAGCCAAAACCCCATTTTTTTTCGCCAAAAAGTCGTGTTTTTATCTCAAGAGGTATTTTCATGAGCAAAAAGTGGGGGTTTCAGCCAACAGGTCACGCCGTCAGCGAAAAACCTGGTTTTGAGAGCCAAAATGGCCATTTTTCAGTTTTTTGGGCTAAAAAGCTTTTTTTTTCCAGCAAAACAGTGTTTTGGACACCTAAAATGTGCTTTTCTCGTCCAAAACTTGCGTTTAGCAGTGAAAACGTGGTGTTTTGAGCAAAAGAAAATTCTCAGCAAATTTCAAATTTTCTCAGCAAAAAACAGTTTTTTGGACCAAAAAGCACCTTTACTCAGCCAAAACCCCATTTTTTTTCGCCAAAAAGTCGTGTTTTTATCTCAAGAGGTATTTTCATGAGCAAAAAGTGGGGGTTTCAGCCAACAGGTCACGCCGTCAGCGAAAAACCTGGTTTTGAGAGCCAAAATGGCCATTTTTCAGTTTTTTGGGCTAAAAAGCTTTTTTTTCCAGCAAAACAGTGTTTTGGACACCTAAAATGTGCTTTTCTCGTCCAAAACTTGCGTTGAGCAGTGAAAACGTGGTGTTTTGAGCAAAAGAAAATTCTCAGCAAATTTCAAATTTTCTCAGCAAAAAACAGTTTTTTGGACCAAAAAGCACCTTTACTCAGCCAAAACCCCATTTTTTTTCGCCAAAAAGTCGTGTTTTTATCTCAAGAGGTATTTTCATGAGCAAAAAGTGGGGGTTTCAGCCAACAGGTCACGCCGTCAGCGAAAAACCTGGTTTTGAGAGCCAAAATGGCCATTTTTCAGTTTTTTGGGCTAAAAAGCTTTTTTTTCCAGCAAAACAGTGTTTTGGACACCTAAAATGTGCTTTTCTCGTCCAAAACTTGCGTTGAGCAGTGAAAACGTGGTGTTTTGAGCAAAAGAAAATTCTCAGCAAATTTCAAATTTTCTCAGCAAAAAACAGTTTTTTGGACCAAAAAGCACCTTTACTCAGCCAAAACCCCATTTTTTTTCGCCAAAAAGTCGTGTTTTTATCTCAAGAGGTATTTTCATGAGCAAAAAGTGGGGGTTTCAGCCAACAGGTCACGCCGTCAGCGAAAAACCTGGTTTTGAGAGCCAAAATGGCCATTTTTCAGCTTTTTGGGCTAAAAAGCTTTTTTTTCCAGCAAAACAGTGTTTTGGACACCTAAAATGTGCTTTTCTCGTCCAAAACTTGCGTTGAGCAGTGAAAACGTGGTGTTTTGAGCAAAAGAAAATTCTCAGCAAATTTCAAATTTTCTCAGCAAAAAACAGTTTTTTGGACCAAAAAGCACCTTTACTCAGCCAAAACCCCATTTTTTTTCGCCAAAAAGTCGTGTTTTTATCTCAAGAGGTATTTTCATGAGCAAAAAGTGGGGGTTTCAGCCAACAGGTCACGCCGTCAGCGAAAAACCTGGTTTTGAGAGCCAAAATGGCCATTTTTCAGTTTTTTGGGCTAAAAAGCTTTTTTTTCCAGCAAAACAGTGTTTTGGACACCTAAAATGTGCTTTTCTCGTCCAAAACTTGCGTTTAGCAGTTAAAACGTGGTGTTTTGAGCAAAAGAAAATTCTCAGCAAATTTCAAATTTTCTCAGCAAAAAACAGTTTTTTGGACCAAAAAGCACCTTTACTCAGCCAAAACCCCTTTTTTTTCGCCAAAAAGTCGTGTTTTTATCTCAAGAGGTATTTTCATGAGCAAAAAGTGGGGGTTTCAGCCAACAGGTCACGCCGTCAGCGAAAAACCTGGTTTTGACAGCCAAAATGGCCATTTTTCAGTTTTTTGGGCTAAAAAGCTTTTTTTTCCAGCAAAACAGTGTTTTGGACACCTAAAATGTGCTTTTCTCGTCCAAAACTTGCGTTGAGCAGTGAAAACGTGGTGTTTTGAGCAAAAGAAAATTCTCAGCAAATTTCAAATTTTCTCAGCAAAAAACAGTTTTTTGGACCAAAAAGCACCTTTACTCAGCCAAAACCCCATTTTTTTTCGCCAAAAAGTCGTGTTTTTATCTCAAGAGGTATTTTCATGAGCAAAAAGTGGGGGTTTCAGCCAACAGGTCACGCCGTCAGCGAAAAACCTGGTTTTGAGAGCCAAAATGGCCATTTTTCAGTTTTTTGGGCTAAAAAGCTTTTTTTTCCAGCAAAACAGTGTTTTGGACACCTAAAATGTGCTTTTCTCGTCCAAAACTTGCGTTTAGCAGTGAAAACGTGGTGTTTTGAGCAAAAGAAAATTCTCAGCAAATTTCAAATTTTCTCAGCAAAAAACAGTTTTTTGGACCAAAAAGCACCTTTACTCAGCCAAAACCCCATTTTTTTTCGCCAAAAAGTCGTGTTTTTATCTCAAGAGGTATTTTCATGAGCAAAAAGTGGGGGTTTCAGCCAACAGGTCACGCCGTCAGCGAAAAACCTGGTTTTGAGAGCCAAAATGGCCATTTTTCAGTTTTTTGGGCTAAAAAGCTTTTTTTTCCAGCAAAACAGTGTTTTGGACACCTAAAATGTGCTTTTCTCTTCCAAAACTTGCGTTTAGAAGTTAAAACGTGGTGTTTTGAGCAAAAGAAAATTCTCAGCAAATTTCAAATTTTCTCAGCAAAAAACAGTTTTTTGGACCAAAAAGCACCTTTACTCAGCCAAAACCCCTTTTTTTTTCGCCAAAAAGTCGTGTTTTTATCTCAAGAGGTATTTTCATGAGCAAAAAGTGGGGGTTTCAGCCAACAGGTCACGCCGTCAGCGAAAAACCTGGTTTTGACAGCCAAAATGGCCATTTTTCAGTTTTTTGGGCTAAAAAGCTTTTTTTTCCAGCAAAACAGTGTTTTGGACACCTAAAATGTGCTTTTCTCGTCCAAAACTTGCGTTGAGCAGTGAAAACGTGGTGTTTTGAGCAAAAGAAAATTCTCAGCAAATTTCAAATTTTCTCAGCAAAAAACAGTTTTTTGGACCAAAAAGCACCTTTACTCAGCCAAAACCCCATTTTTTTTCGCCAAAAAGTCGTGTTTTTATCTCAAGAGGTATTTTCATGAGCAAAAAGTGGGGGTTTCAGCCAACAGGTCACGCCGTCAGCGAAAAACCTGGTTTTGAGAGCCAAAATGGCCATTTTTCAGTTTTTTGGGCTAAAAAGCTTTTTTTTCCAGCAAAACAGTGTTTTGGACACCTAAAATGTGCTTTTCTCGTCCAAAACTTGCGTTTAGCAGTGAAAACGTGGTGTTTTGAGCAAAAGAAAATTCTCAGCAAATTTCAAATTTTCTCAGCAAAAAACAGTTTTTTGGACCAAAAAGCACCTTTACTCAGCCAAAACCCCATTTTTTTTCGCCAAAAAGTCGTGTTTTTATCTCAAGAGGTATTTTCATGAGCAAAAAGTGGGGGTTTCAGCCAACAGGTCACGCCGTCAGCGAAAAACCTGGTTTTGAGAGCCAAAATGGCCATTTTTCAGTTTTTTGGGCTAAAAAGCTTTTTTTTCCAGCAAAACAGTGTTTTGGACACCTAAAATGTGCTTTTCTCGTCCAAAACTTGCGTTGAGCAGTGAAAACGTGGTGTTTTGAGCAAAAGAAAATTCTCAGCAAATTTCAAATTTTCTCAGCAAAAAACAGTTTTTTGGACCAAAAAGCACCTTTACTCAGCCAAAACCCCATTTTGTTTCGCCAAAAAGTCGTGTTTTTATCTCAAGAGGTATTTTCATGAGCAAAAAGTGGGGGTTTCAGCCAACAGGTCACGCCGTCAGCGAAAAACCTGGTTTTGAGAGCCAAAATGGCCATTTTTCAGTTTTTTGGGCTAAAAAGCTTTTTTTTCCAGCAAAACAGTGTTTTGGACACCTAAAATGTGCTTTTCTCGTCCAAAACTTGCGTTGAGCAGTGAAAACGTGGTGTTTTGAGCAAAAGAAAATTCTCTGCAAATTTCAAATTTTCTCAGCAAAAAACAGTTTTTTGGACCAAAAAGCACCTTTACTCAGCCAAAACCCCATTTTTTTTCGCCAAAAAGTCGTGTTTTTATCTCAAGAGGTATTTTCATGAGCAAAAAGTGGGGGTTTCAGCCAACAGGTCACGCCGTCAGCGAAAAACCTGGTTTTGACAGCCAAAATGGCCATTTTTCAGTTTTTTGGGCTAAAAAGCTTTTTTTTCCAGCAAAACAGTGTTTTGGACACCTAAAATGTGCTTTTCTCGTCCAAAACTTGCGTTTAGCAGTGAAAACGTGGTGTTTTGAGCAAAAGAAAATTCTCAGCAAATTTCAAATTTTCTCAGCAAAAAACAGTTTTTTGGACCAAAAAGCACCTTTACTCAGCCAAAACCCCATTTTTTTTCGCCAAAAAGTCGTGTTTTTATCTCAAGAGGTATTTTCATGAGCAAAAAGTGGGGGTTTCAGCCAACAGGTCACGCCGTCAGCGAAAAACCTGGTTTTGAGAGCCAAAATGGCCATTTTTCAGTTTTTTGGGCTAAAAAGCTTTTTTTTCCAGCAAAACAGTGTTTTGGACACCTAAAATGTGCTTTTCTCGTCCAAAACTTGCGTTTAGCAGTGAAAACGTGGTGTTTTGAGCAAAAGAAAATTCTCAGCAAATTTCAAATTTTCTCAGCAAAAAACAGTTTTTTGGACCAAAAAGCACCTTTACTCAGCCAAAACCCCATTTTTTTTCGCCAAAAAGTCGTGTTTTTATCTCAAGAGGTATTTTCATGAGCAAAAAGTGGGGGTTTCAGCCAACAGGTCACGCCGTCAGCGAAAAACCTGGTTTTGAGAGCCAAAATGGCCATTTTTCAGTTTTTTGGGCTAAAAAGCTTTTTTTCCCAGCAAAACAGTGTTTTGGACACCTAAAATGTGCTTTTCTCGTCCAAAACTTGCGTTTAGCAGTGAAAACGTGGTGTTTTGAGCAAAAGAAAATTCTCAGCAAATTTCAAATTTTCTCAGCAAAAAACAGTTTTTTGGACCAAAAAGCACCTTTACTCAGCCAAAACCCCATTTTTTTTCGCCAAAAAGTCGTGTTTTTATCTCACGAGGTATTTTCATGAGCAAAAAGTGGGGGTTTCAGCCAACAGGTCACGCCGTCAGCGAAAAACCTGGTTTTGAGAGCCAAAATGGCCATTTTTCAGTTTTTTGGGCTAAAAAGCTTTTTTTTCCAGCAAAACAGTGTTTTGGACACCTAAAATGTGCTTTTCTCGTCCAAAACTTGCGTTTAGCAGTGAAAACGTGGTGTTTTGAGCAAAAGAAAATTCTCAGCAAATTTCAAATTTTCTCAGCAAAAAACAGTTTTTTGGACCAAAAAGCACCTTTACTCAGCCAAAACCCCATTTTTTTTCGCCAAAAAGTCGTGTTTTTATCTCAAGAGGTATTTTCATGAGCAAAAAGTGGGGGTTTCAGCCAACAGGTCACGCCGTCAGCGAAAAACCTGGTTTTGAGAGCCAAAATGGCCATTTTTCAGTTTTTTGGGCTAAAAAGCTTTTTTTCCCAGCAAAACAGTGTTTTGGACACCTAAAATGTGCTTTTCTCGTCCAAAACTTGCGTTTAGCAGTGAAAACGTGGTGTTTTGAGCAAAAGAAAATTCTCAGCAAATTTCAAATTTTCTCAGCAAAAAACAGTTTTTTGGACCAAAAAGCACCTTTACTCAGCCAAAACCCCATTTTTTTTCGCCAAAAAGTCGTGGTTTTATCTCAAGAGGTATTTTCATGAGCAAAAAGTGGGGGTTTCAGCCAACAGGTCACGCCGACAGCGAAAAACCTGGTTTTGAGAGCCAAAATGGCCATTTTTTCAGTTTTTTGGGCTAAAAAGCTTTTTTTTCCAGCAAAACAGTGTTTTGGACACCTAAAATGTGCTTTTCTCGTCCAAAACTTGCGTTTAGCAGTGAAAACGTGGTGTTTTGAGCAAAAGAAAATTCTCAGCAAATTTCAAATTTTCTCAGCAAAAAACAGTTTTTTGGACCAAAAAGCACCTTTACTCAGCCAAAACCCCATTTTTGTTCGCCAAAAAGTCGTGTTTTTATCTCAAGAGGTATTTTCAGAGCAAAAAGTGGGGGTTTCAGCCAACAGGTCACGCCGTCAGCGAAAAACCTGGTTTTGAGAGCCAAAATGGCCATTTTTCAGTTTTTGGGGCTAAAAAGCTTTTTTTTCCAGCAAAACAGTGTTTTGGACACCTAAAATGTGCTTTTCTCGTCCAAAACTTGCGTTTAGCAGTGAAAACGTGGTGTTTTGAGCAAAAGAAAATTCTCAGCAAATTTCAAATTTTCTCAGCAAAAAACAGTTTTTTGGACCAAAAAGCACCTTTACTCAGCCAAAACCCCATTTTTTTTCGCCAAAAAGTCGTGTTTTTATCTCAAGAGGTATTTTCATGAGCAAAAAGTGGGGGTTTCAGCCAACAGGTCACGCCGTCAGCGAAAAACCTGGTTTTGAGAGCCAAAATGGCCATTTTTCAGTTTTTTGGGCTAAAAAGCTTTTTTTTCCAGCAAAACAGTGTTTTGGACACCTAAAATGTGCTTTTCTCGTCCAAAACTTGCGTTTAGCAATGAAAACGTGGTGTTTTGAGCAAAAGAAAATTCTCAGCAAATTTCAAATTTTCTCAGCAAAAAACAGTTTTTTGGACCAAAAAGCACCTTTACTCAGCCAAAACCCCATTTTTTTTCGCCAAAAAGTCGTGTTTTTATCTCAAGAGGTATTTTCATGAGCAAAAAGTGGGGGTTTCAGCCAACAGGTCACGCCGTCAGCGAAAAACCTGGTTTTGAGAGCCAAAATGGCCATTTTTCAGTTTTTTGGGCTAAAAAGCTTTTTTTTCCAGCAAAACAGTGTTTTGGACACCTAAAATGTGCTTTTCTCGTCCAAAACTTGCGTTTAGCAGTGAAAACGTGGTGTTTTGAGCAAAAGAAAATTCTCAGCAAATTTCAAATTTTCTCAGCAAAAAACAGTTTTTTGGACCAAAAAGCACCTTTACTCAGCCAAAACCCCATTTTTTTTCGCCAAAAAGTCGTGTTTTTATCTCAAGAGGTATTTTCATGAGCAAAAAGTGGGGGTTTCAGCCAACAGGTCACGCCGTCAGCGAAAAACCTGGTTTTGAGAGCCAAAATGGCCATTTTTCAGTTTTTTGGGCTAAAAAGCTTTTTTTTCCAGCAAAACAGTGTTTTGGACACCTAAAATGTGCTCTTCTCGTCCAAAACTTGCGTTTAGCAGTGAAAACGTGGTGTCTTGAGCAAAAGAAAATTCTCAGCAAATTTCAAATTTTCTCAGCAAAAAACAGTTTTTTGGACCAAAAAGCACCTTTACTCAGCCAAAACCCCATTTTTTTTCGCCAAAAAGTCGTGTTTTTATCTCAAGAGGTATTTTCATGAGCAAAAAGTGGGGGTTTCAGCCAACAGGTCACGCCGTCAGCGAAAAACCTGGTTTTGAGAGCCAAAATGGCCATTTTTCAGTTTTTTGGGCTAAAAAGCTTTTTTTTCCAGCAAAACAGTGTTTTGGACACCTAAAATGTGCTTTTCTCGTCCAAAACTTGCGTTGAGCAGTGAAAACGTGGTGTTTTGAGCAAAAGAAAATTCTCAGCAAATTTCAAATTTTCTCAGCAAAAAACAGTTTTTTGGACCAAAAAGCACCTTTACTCAGCCAAAACCCCATTTTTTTTCGCCAAAAAGTCGTGTTTTTATCTCAAGAGGTATTTTCATGAGCAAAAAGTGGGGGTTTCAGCCAACAGGTCACGCCGTCAGCGAAAAACCTGGTTTTGAGAGCCAAAATGGCCATTTTTCAGTTTTTTGGGCTAAAAAGCTTTTTTTTCCAGCAAAACAGTGTTTTGGACACCTAAAATGTGCTTTTCTCGTCCAAAACTTGCGTTGAGCAGTGAAAACGTGGTGTTTTGAGCAAAAGAAAATTCTCAGCAAATTTCAAATTTTCTCAGCAAAAAACAGTTTTTTGGACCAAAAAGCACCTTTACTCAGCCAAAACCCCATTTTTTTTCGCCAAAAAGTCGTGTTTTTATCTCAAGAGGTATTTTCATGAGCAAAAAGTGGGGGTTTCAGCCAACAGGTCACGCCGTCAGCGAAAAACCTGGTTTTGAGAGCCAAAATGGCCATTTTTCAGTTTTTTGGGCTAAAAAGCTTTTTTTTCCAGCAAAACAGTGTTTTGGACACCTAAAATGTGCTTTTCTCGTCCAAAACTTGCGTTGAGCAGTGAAAACGTGGTGTTTTGAGCAAAAGAAAATTCTCAGCAAATTTCAAATTTTCTCAGCAAAAAACAGTTTTTTGGACCAAAAAGCACCTTTACTCAGCCAAAACCCCATTTTTTTTCGCCAAAAAGTCGTGTTTTTATCTCAAGAGGTATTTTCATGAGCAAAAAGTGGGGGTTTCAGCCAACAGGTCACGCCGTCAGCGAAAAACCTGGTTTTGAGAGCCAAAATGGCCATTTTTCAGTTTTTTGGGCTAAAAAGCTTTTTTTTCCAGCAAAACAGTGTTTTGGACACCTAAAATGTGCTTTTCTCGTCCAAAACTTGCGTTTAGCAGTTAAAACGTGGTGTTTTGAGCAAAAGAAAATTCTCAGCAAATTTCAAATTTTCTCAGCAAAAAACAGTTTTTTGGACCAAAAAGCACCTTTACTCAGCCAAAACCCCTTTTTTTTTCGCCAAAAAGTCGTGTTTTTATCTCAAGAGGTATTTTCATGAGCAAAAAGTGGGGGTTTCAGCCAACAGGTCACGCCGTCAGCGAAAAACCTGGTTTTGACAGCCAAAATGGCCATTTTTCAGTTTTTTGGGCTAAAAAGCTTTTTTTTCCAGCAAAACAGTGTTTTGGACACCTAAAATGTGCTTTTCTCGTCCAAAACTTGCGTTGAGCAGTGAAAACGTGGTGTTTTGAGCAAAAGAAAATTCTCAGCAAATTTCAAATTTTCTCAGCAAAAAACAGTTTTTTGGACCAAAAAGCACCTTTACTCAGCCAAAACCCCATTTTTTTTCGCCAAAAAGTCGTGTTTTTATCTCAAGAGGTATTTTCATGAGCAAAAAGTGGGGGTTTCAGCCAACAGGTCACGCCGTCAGCGAAAAACCTGGTTTTGAGAGCCAAAATGGCCATTTTTCAGTTTTTTGGGCTAAAAAGCTTTTTTTTCCAGCAAAACAGTGTTTTGGACACCTAAAATGTGCTTTTCTCGTCCAAAACTTGCGTTTAGCAGTGAAAACGTGGTGTTTTGAGCAAAAGAAAATTCTCAGCAAATTTCAAATTTTCTCAGCAAAAAACAGTTTTTTGGACCAAAAAGCACCTTTACTCAGCCAAAACCCCATTTTTTTTCGCCAAAAAGTCGTGTTTTTATCTCAAGAGGTATTTTCATGAGCAAAAAGTGGGGGTTTCAGCCAACAGGTCACGCCGTCAGCGAAAAACCTGGTTTTGAGAGCCAAAATGGCCATTTTTCAGTTTTTTGGGCTAAAAAGCTTTTTTTTCCAGCAAAACAGTGTTTTGGACACCTAAAATGTGCTTTTCTCGTCCAAAACTTGCGTTGAGCAGTGAAAACGTGGTGTTTTGAGCAAAAGAAAATTCTCAGCAAATTTCAAATTTTCTCAGCAAAAAACAGTTTTTTGGACCAAAAAGCACCTTTACTCAGCCAAAACCCCATTTTTTTTCGCCAAAAAGTCGTGTTTTTATCTCAAGAGGTATTTTCATGAGCAAAAAGTGGGGGTTTCAGCCAACAGGTCACGCCGTCAGCGAAAAACCTGGTTTTGAGAGCCAAAATGGCCATTTTTCAGTTTTTTGGGCTAAAAAGCTTTTTTTCCCAGCAAAACAGTGTTTTGGACACCTAAAATGTGCTTTTCTCGTCCAAAACTTGCGTTGAGCAGTGAAAACGTGGTGTTTTGAGCAAAAGAAAATTCTCTGCAAATTTCAAATTTTCTCAGCAAAAAACAGTTTTTTGGACCAAAAAGCACCTTTACTCAGCCAAAACCCCATTTTTTTTCGCCAAAAAGTCGTGTTTTTATCTCAAGAGGTATTTTCATGAGCAAAAAGTGGGGGTTTCAGCCAACAGGTCACGCCGTCAGCGAAAAACCTGGTTTTGAGAGCCAAAATGGCCATTTTTCAGTTTTTTGGGCTAAAAAGCTTTTTTTTCCAGCAAAACAGTGTTTTGGACACCTAAAATGTGCTTTTCTCGTCCAAAACTTGCGTTTAGCAGTGAAAACGTGGTGTTTTGAGCAAAAGAAAATTCTCAGCAAATTTCAAATTTTCTCAGCAAAAAACAGTTTTTTGGACCAAAAAGCACCTTTACTCAGCCAAAACCCCATTTTTTTTCGCCAAAAAGTCGTGTTTTTATCTCAAGAGGTATTTTCATGAGCAAAAAGTGGGGGTTTCAGCCAACAGGTCACGCCGTCAGCGAAAAACCTGGTTTTGAGAGCCAAAATGGCCATTTTTCAGTTTTTTGGGCTAAAAAGCTTTTTTTTCCAGCAAAACAGTGTTTTGGACACCTAAAATGTGCTTTTCTCGTCCAAAACTTGCGTTTAGCAGTGAAAACGTGGTGTTTTGAGCAAAAGAAAATTCTCAGCAAATTTCAAATTTTCTCAGCAAAAAACAGTTTTTTGGACCAAAAAGCACCTTTACTCAGCCAAAACCCCATTTTTTTTCGCCAAAAAGTCGTGTTTTTATCTCAAGAGGTATTTTCATGAGCAAAAAGTGGGGGTTTCAGCCAACAGGTCACGCCGTCAGCGAAAAACCTGGTTTTGAGAGCCAAAATGGCCATTTTTCAGTTTTTTGGGCTAAAAAGCTTTTTTTTCCAGCAAAACAGTGTTTTGGACACCTAAAATGTGCTTTTCTCGTCCAAAACTTGCGTTTAGCAGTGAAAACGTGGTGTTTTGAGCAAAAGAAAATTCTCAGCAAATTTCAAATTTTCTCAGCAAAAAACAGTTTTTTGGACCAAAAAGCACCTTTACTCAGCCAAAACCCCATTTTTGTTCGCCAAAAAGTCGTGTTTTTATCTCAAGAGGTATTTTCAGAGCAAAAAGTGGGGGTTTCAGCCAACAGGTCACGCCGTCAGCGAAAAACCTGGTTTTGAGAGCCAAAATGGCCATTTTTCAGTTTTTGGGGCTAAAAAGCTTTTTTTTCCAGCAAAACAGTGTTTTGGACACCTAAAATGTGCTTTTCTCGTCCAAAACTTGCGTTGAGCAGTGAAAACGTGGTGTTTTGAGCAAAAGAAAATTCTCAGCAAATTTCAAATTTTCTCAGCAAAAAACAGTTTTTTGGACCAAAAAGCACCTTTACTCAGCCAAAACCCCATTTTTTTTCGCCAAAAAGTCGTGTTTTTATCTCAAGAGGTATTTTCATGAGCAAAAAGTGGGGGTTTCAGCCAACAGGTCACGCCGTCAGCGAAAAACCTGGTTTTGAGAGCCAAAATGGCCATTTTTCAGTTTTTTGGGCTAAAAAGCTTTTTTTTCCAGCAAAACAGTGTTTTGGACACCTAAAATGTGCTTTTCTCGTCCAAAACTTGCGTTGAGCAGTGAAAACGTGGTGTTTTGAGCAAAAGAAAATTTTCAGCAAATTTCAAATTTTCTCAGCAAAAAACAGTTTTTTGGACCAAAAAGCACCTTTACTCAGCCAAAACCCCATTTTTTTTCGCCAAAAAGTCGTGTTTTTATCTCAAGAGGTATTTTCATGAGCAAAAAGTGGGGGTTTCAGCCAACAGGTCACGCCGTCAGCGAAAAACCTGGTTTTGAGAGCCAAAATGGCCATTTTTCAGTTTTTTGGGCTAAAAAGCTTTTTTTTCCAGCAAAACAGTGTTTTGGACACCTAAAATGTGCTTTTCTCGTCCAAAACTTGCGTTTAGCAGTGAAAACGTGGTGTTTTGAGCAAAAGAAAATTCTCAGCAAATTTCAAATTTTCTCAGCAAAAAACAGTTTTTTGGACCAAAAAGCACCTTTACTCAGCCAAAACCCCATTTTTTTTCGCCAAAAAGTCGTGTTTTTATCTCAAGAGGTATTTTCATGAGCAAAAAGTGGGGGTTTCAGCCAACAGGTCACGCCGTCAGCGAAAAACCTGGTTTTGAGAGCCAAAATGGCCATTTTTCAGTTTTTTGGGCTAAAAAGCTTTTTTTTCCAGCAAAACAGTGTTTTGGACACCTAAAATGTGCTTTTCTCGTCCAAAACTTGCGTTTAGCAGTGAAAACGTGGTGTTTTGAGCAAAATAAAATTCTCAGCAAATTTCAAATTTTCTCAGCAAAAAACAGTTTTTTGGACCAAAAAGCACCTTTACTCAGCCAAAACCCCATTTTTTTTCGCCAAAAAGTCGTGTTTTTATCTCAAGAGGTATTTTCATGAGCAAAAAGTGGGGGTTTCAGCCAACAGGTCACGCCGTCAGCGAAAAACCTGGTTTTGAGAGCCAAAATGGCCATTTTTCAGTTTTTTGGGCTAAAAAGCTTTTTTTTCCAGCAAAACAGTGTTTTGGACACCTAAAATGTGCTTTTCTCGTCCAAAACTTGCGTTTAGCAGTGAAAACGTGGTGTTTTGAGCAAAAGAAAATTCTCAGCAAATTTCAAATTTTCTCAGCAAAAAACAGTTTTTTGGACCAAAAAGCACCTTTACTCAGCCAAAACCCCATTTTTTTTCGCCAAAAAGTCGTGTTTTTATCTCAAGAGGTATTTTCATGAGCAAAAAGTGGGGGTTTCAGCCAACAGGTCACGCCGTCAGCGAAAAACCTGGTTTTGAGAGCCAAAATGGCCATTTTTCAGTTTTTTGGGCTAAAAAGCTTTTTTTTCCAGCAAAACAGTGTTTTGGACACCTAAAATGTGCTTTTCTCGTCCAAAACTTGCGTTGAGCAGTGAAAACGTGGTGTTTTGAGCAAAAGAAAATTCTCAGCAAATTTCAAATTTTCTCAGCAAAAAACAGTTTTTTGGACCAAAAAGCACCTTTACTCAGCCAAAACCCCATTTTTTTTTCGCCAAAAAGTCGTGTTTTTATCTCAAGAGCTATTTTCATGAGCAAAAAGTGGGGGTTTCAGCCAACAGGTCACGCCGTCAGCGAAAAACCTGGTTTTGAGAGCCAAAATGGCCATTTTTCAGTTTTTTGGGCTAAAAAGCTTTTTTTTCCAGCAAAACAGTGTTTTGGACACCTAAAATGTGCTTTTCTCGTCCAAAACTTGCGTTTAGCAGTGAAAACGTGGTGTTTTGAGCAAAAGAAAATTCTCAGCAAATTTCAAATTTTCTCAGCAAAAAACAGTTTTTTGGACCAAAAAGCACCTTTACTCAGCCAAAACCCCATTTTTTTTCGCCAAAAAGTCGTGTTTTTATCTCAAGAGGTATTTTCATGAGCAAAAAGTGGGGGTTTCAGCCAACAGGTCACGCCGTCAGCGAAAAACCTGGTTTTGAGAGCCAAAATGGCCATTTTTCAGTTTTTTGGGCTAAAAAGCTTTTTTTTCCAGCAAAACAGTGTTTTGGACACCTAAAATGTGCTTTTCTCGTCCAAAACTTGCGTTTAGCAGTGAAAACGTGGTGTTTTGAGCAAAAGAAAATTCTCAGCAAATTTCAAATTTTCTCAGCAAAAAACAGTTTTTTGGACCAAAAAGCACCTTTACTCAGCCAAAACCCCATTTTTTTTCGCCAAAAAGTCGTGTTTTTATCTCAAGAGGTATTTTCATGAGCAAAAAGTGGGGGTTTCAGCCAACAGGTCACGCCGTCAGCGAAAAACCTGGTTTTGAGAGCCAAAATGGCCATTTTTCAGTTTTTTGGGCTAAAAAGCTTTTTTTTCCAGCAAAACAGTGTTTTGGACACCTAAAATGTGCTTTTCTCGTCCAAAACTTGCGTTTAGCAGTGAAAACGTGGTGTTTTGAGCAAAAGAAAATTCTCAGCAAATTTCAAATTTTCTCAGCAAAAAACAGTTTTTTGGACCAAAAAGCACCTTTACTCAGCCAAAACCCCATTTTTTTTCACCAAAAAGTCGTGTTTTTATCTCAAGAGGTATTTTCATGAGCAAAAAGTGGGGGTTTCAGCCAACAGGTCACGCCGTCAGCGAAAAACCTGGTTTTGAGAGCCAAAATGGCCATTTTTCAGTTTTTTGGGCTAAAAAGCTTTTTTTTCCAGCAAAACAGTGTTTTGGACACCTAAAATGTGCTTTTCTCGTCCAAAACTTGCGTTTAGCAGTGAAAACGTGGTGTTTTGAGCAAAAGAAAATTCTCAGCAAATTTCAAATTTTCTCAGCAAAAAACAGTTTTTTGGACCAAAAAGCACCTTTACTCAGCCAAAACCCCATTTTTTTTCGCCAAAAAGTCGTGTTTTTATCTCAAGAGGTATTTTCATGAGCAAAAAGTGGGGGTTTCAGCCAACAGGTCACGCCGTCAGCGAAAAACCTGGTTTTGAGAGCCAAAATGGCCATTTTTCAGTTTTTTGGGCTAAAAAGCTTTTTTTTCCAGCAAAACAGTGTTTTGGACACCTAAAATGTGCTTTTCTCGTCCAAAACTTGCGTTTAGCAGTGAAAACGTGGTGTTTTGAGCAAAAGAAAATTCTCAGCAAATTTCAAATTTTCTCAGCAAAAAACAGTTTTTTGGACCAAAAAGCACCTTTACTCAGCCAAAACCCCATTTTTTTTCGCCAAAAAGTCGTGTTTTTATCTCAAGAGGTATTTTCATGAGCAAAAAGTGGGGGTTTCAGCCAACAGGTCACGCCGTCAGCGAAAGACCTGGTTTTGAGAGCCAAAATGGCCATTTTTCAGTTTTTTGGGCTAAAAAGCTTTTTTTTCCAGCAAAACAGTGTTTTGGACACCTAAAATGTGCTTTTCTCGTCCAAAACTTGCGTTTAGCAGTGAAAACGTGGTGTTTTGAGCAAAAGAAAATTCTCAGCAAATTTCAAATTTTCTCAGCAAAAAACAGTTTTTTGGACCAAAAAGCACCTTTACTCAGCCAAAACCCCATTTTTTTTCGCCAAAAAGTCGTGTTTTTATCTCAAGAGGTATTTTCATGAGCAAAAAGTGGGGGTTTCAGCCAACAGGTCACGCCGTCAGCGAAAAACCTGGTTTTGAGAGCCAAAATGGCCATTTTTCAGTTTTTTGGGCTAAAAAGCTTTTTTTTCCAGCAAAACAGTGTTTTGGACACCTAAAATGTGCTTTTCTCGTCCAAAACTTGCGTTTAGCAGTGAAAACGTGGTGTTTTGAGCAAAAGAAAATTCTCAGCAAATTTCAAATTTTCTCAGCAAAAAACAGTTTTTTGGACCAAAAAGCACCTTTACTCAGCCAAAACCCCATTTTTTTTCGCCAAAAAGTCGTGTTTTTATCTCAAGAGGTATTTTCATGAGCAAAAAGTGGGGGTTTCAGCCAACAGGTCACGCCGTCAGCGAAAGACCTGGTTTTGAGAGCCAAAATGGCCATTTTTCAGTTTTTTGGGCTAAAAAGCTTTTTTTTCCAGCAAAACAGTGTTTTGGACACCTAAAATGTGCTTTTCTCGTCCAAAACTTGCGTTTAGCAGTGAAAACGTGGTGTTTTGAGCAAAAGAAAATTCTCAGCAAATTTCAAATTTTCTCAGCAAAAAACAGTTTTTTGGACCAAAAAGCACCTTTACTCAGCCAAAACCCCATTTTTTTTCGCCAAAAAGTCGTGTTTTTATCTCAAGAGGTATTTTCATGAGCAAAAAGTGGGGGTTTCAGCCAACAGGTCACGCCGTCAGCGAAAAACCTGGTTTTGAGAGCCAAAATGGCCATTTTTCAGTTTTTTGGGCTAAAAAGCTTTTTTTTCCAGCAAAACAGTGTTTTGGACACCTAAAATGTGCTTTTCTCGTCCAAAACTTGCGTTTAGCAGTGAAAACGTGGTGTTTTGAGCAAAAGAAAATTCTCAGCAAATTTCAAATTTTCTCAGCAAAAAACAGTTTTTTGGACCAAAAAGCACCTTTACTCAGCCAAAACCCCATTTTTTTTCGCCAAAAAGTCGTGTTTTTATCTCAAGAGGTATTTTCATGAGCAAAAAGTGGGGGTTTCAGCCAACAGGTCACGCCGTCAGCGAAAAACCTGGTTTTGAGAGCCAAAATGGCCATTTTTCAGTTTTTTGGGCTAAAAAGCTTTTTTTTCCAGCAAAACAGTGTTTTGGACACCTAAAATGTGCTTTTCTCGTCCAAAACTTGCGTTTAGCAGTGAAAACGTGGTGTCTTGAGCAAAAGAAAATTCTCAGCAAATTTCAAATTTTCTCAGCAAAAAACAGTTTTTTGGACCAAAAAGCACCTTTACTCAGCCAAAACCCCATTTTTTTTCGCCAAAAAGTCGTGTTTTTATCTCAAGAGGTATTTTCATGAGCAAAAAGTGGGGGTTTCAGCCAACAGGTCACGCCGTCAGCGAAAAACCTGGTTTTGAGAGCCAAAATGGCCATTTTTCAGTTTTTTGGGCTAAAAAGCTTTTTTTTTCCAGCAAAACAGTGTTTTGGACACCTAAAATGTGCTTTTCTCGTCCAAAACTTGCGTTTAGCAGTGAAAACGTGGTGTTTTGAGCAAAAGAAAATTCTCAGCAAATTTCAAATTTTCTCAGCAAAAAACAGTTTTTTGGAACAAAAAGCACCTTTACTCAGCCAAAACCCCATTTTTTTTCGCCAAAAAGTCGTGTTTTTTATCTCAAGAGGTATTTTCATGAGCAAAAAGTGGGGGTTTCAGCCAACAGGTCACGCCGTCAGCGAAAAACCTGGTTTTGAGAGCCAAAATGGCCATTTTTCAGTTTTTTGGGCTAAAAAGCTTTTTTTTCCAGCAAAACAGTGTTTTGGACACCTAAAATGTGCTTTTCTCGTCCAAAACTTGCGTTGAGCAGTGAAAACGTGGTGTTTTGAGCAAAAGAAAATTCTCAGCAAATTTCAAATTTTCTCAGCAAAAAACAGTTTTTTGGACCAAAAAGCACCTTTACTCAGCCAAAACCCCATTTTTTTTCGCCAAAAAGTCGTGTTTTTATCTCAAGAGGTATTTTCATGAGCAAAAAGTGGGGGTTTCAGCCAACAGGTCACGCCGTCAGCGAAAAACCTGGTTTTGAGAGCCAAAATGGCCATTTTTCAGTTTTTTGGGCTAAAAAGCTTTTTTTTCCAGCAAAACAGTGTTTTGGACACCTAAAATGTGCTTTTCTCGTCCAAAACTTGCGTTTAGCAGTGAAAACGTGGTGTTTTGAGCAAAAGAAAATTCTCAGCAAATTTCAAATTTTCTCAGCAAAAAACAGTTTTTTGGACCAAAAAGCACCTTTACTCAGCCAAAACCCCATTTTTTTTCGCCAAAAAGTCGTGTTTTTATCTCAAGAGGTATTTTCATGAGCAAAAAGTGGGGGTTTCAGCCAACAGGTCACGCCGTCAGCGAAAAACCTGGTTTTGAGAGCCAAAATGGCCATTTTTCAGTTTTTTGGGCTAAAAAGCTTTTTTTTTCCAGCAAAACAGTGTTTTGGACACCTAAAATGTGCTTTTCTCGTCCAAAACTTGCGTTTAGCAGTGAAAACGTGGTGTTTTGAGCAAAAGAAAATTCTCAGCAAATTTCAAATTTTCTCAGCAAAAAACAGTTTTTTGGACCAAAAAGCACCTTTACTCAGCCAAAACCCCATTTTTTTTCGCCAAAAAGTCGTGTTTTTATCTCAAGAGGTATTTTCATGAGCAAAAAGTGGGGGTTTCAGCCAACAGGTCACGCCGTCAGCGAAAAACCTGGTTTTGAGAGCCAAAATGGCCATTTTTCAGTTTTTTGGGCTAAAAAGCTTTTTTTTTCCAGCAAAACAGTGTTTTGGACACCTAAAATGTGCTTTTCTCGTCCAAAACTTGCGTTTAGCAGTGAAAACGTGGTGTTTTGAGCAAAAGAAAATTCTCAGCAAATTTCAAATTTTCTCAGCAAAAAACAGTTTTTTGGAACAAAAAGCACCTTTACTCAGCCAAAACCCCATTTTTTTTCGCCAAAAAGTCGTGTTTTTATCTCAAGAGGTATTTTCATGAGCAAAAAGTGGGGGTTTCAGCCAACAGGTCACGCCGTCAGCGAAAAACCTGGTTTTGAGAGCCAAAATGGCCATTTTTCAGTTTTTTGGGCTAAAAAGCTTTTTTTTCCAGCAAAACAGTGTTTTGGACACCTAAAATGTGCTTTTCTCGTCCAAAACTTGCGTTGAGCAGTGAAAACGTGGTGTTTTGAGCAAAAGAAAATTCTCAGCAAATTTCAAATTTTCTCAGCAAAAAACAGTTTTTTGGACCAAAAAGCACCTTTACTCAGCCAAAACCCCATTTTTTTTCGCCAAAAAGTCGTGTTTTTATCTCAAGAGGTATTTTCATGAGCAAAAAGTGGGGGTTTCAGCCAACAGGTCACGCCGTCAGCGAAAAACCTGGTTTTGAGAGCCAAAATGGCCATTTTTCAGTTTTTTGGGCTAAAAAGCTTTTTTTTCCAGCAAAACAGTGTTTTGGACACCTAAAATGTGCTTTTCTCGTCCAAAACTTGCGTTTAGCAGTGAAAACGTGGTGTCTTGAGCAAAAGAAAATTCTCAGCAAATTTCAAATTTTCTCAGCAAAAAACAGTTTTTTGGACCAAAAAGCACCTTTACTCAGCCAAAACCCCATTTTTTTTCGCCAAAAAGTCGTGTTTTTATCTCAAGAGGTATTTTCATGAGCAAAAAGTGGGGGTTTCAGCCAACAGGTCACGCCGTCAGCGAAAAACCTGGTTTTGAGAGCCAAAATGGCCATTTTTCAGTTTTTTGGGCTAAAAAGCTTTTTTTTCCAGCAAAACAGTGTTTTGGACACCTAAAATGTGCTTTTCTCGTCCAAAACTTGCGTTTAGCAGTGAAAACGTGGTGTTTTGAGCAAAAGAAAATTCTCAGCAAATTTCAAATTTTCTCAGCAAAAAACAGTTTTTTGGACCAAAAAGCACCTTTACTCAGCCAAAACCCCATTTTTTTTCGCCAAAAAGTCGTGTTTTTATCTCAAGAGGTATTTTCATGAGCAAAAAGTGGGGGTTTCAGCCAACAGGTCACGCCGTCAGCGAAAAACCTGGTTTTGAGAGCCAAAATGGCCATTTTTCAGTTTTTTGGGCTAAAAAGCTTTTTTTTCCAGCAAAACAGTGTTTTGGACACCTAAAATGTGCTTTTCTCGTCCAAAACTTGCGTTTAGCAGTGAAAACGTGGTGTCTTGAGCAAAAGAAAATTCTCAGCAAATTTCAAATTTTCTCAGCAAAAAACAGTTTTTTGGACCAAAAAGCACCTTTACTCAGCCAAAACCCCATTTTTTTTCGCCAAAAAGTCGTGTTTTTATCTCAAGAGGTATTTTCATGAGCAAAAAGTGGGGGTTTCAGCCAACAGGTCACGCCGTCAGCGAAAAACCTGGTTTTGAGAGCCAAAATGGCCATTTTTCAGTTTTTTGGGCTAAAAAGCTTTTTTTTCCAGCAAAACAGTGTTTTGGACACCTAAAATGTGCTTTTCTCGTCCAAAACTTGCGTTTAGCAGTGAAAACGTGGTGTTTTGAGCAAAAGAAAATTCTCAGCAAATTTCAAATTTTCTCAGCAAAAAACAGTTTTTTGGACCAAAAAGCACCTTTACTCAGCCAAAACCCCATTTTTTTTCGCCAAAAAGTCGTGTTTTTATCTCAAGAGGTATTTTCATGAGCAAAAAGTGGGGGTTTCAGCCAACAGGTCACGCCGTCAGCGAAAAACCTGGTTTTGAGAGCCAAAATGGCCATTTTTCAGTTTTTTGGGCTAAAAAGCTTTTTTTTCCAGCAAAACAGTGTTTTGGACACCTAAAATGTGCTTTTCTCGTCCAAAACTTGCGTTTAGCAGTGAAAACGTGGTGTCTTGAGCAAAAGAAAATTCTCAGCAAATTTCAAATTTTCTCAGCAAAAAACAGTTTTTTGGACCAAAAAGCACCTTTACTCAGCCAAAACCCCATTTTTTTTCGCCAAAAAGTCGTGTTTTTATCTCAAGAGGTATTTTCATGAGCAAAAAGTGGGGGTTTCAGCCAACAGGTCACGCCGTCAGCGAAAAACCTGGTTTTGAGAGCCAAAATGGCCATTTTTCAGTTTTTTGGGCTAAAAAGCTTTTTTTTCCAGCAAAACAGTGTTTTGGACACCTAAAATGTGCTTTTCTCGTCCAAAACTTGCGTTTAGCAGTGAAAACGTGGTGTTTTGAGCAAAAGAAAATTCTCAGCAAATTTCAAATTTTCTCAGCAAAAAACAGTTTTTTGGACCAAAAAGCACCTTTACTCAGCCAAAACCCCATTTTTTTTCGCCAAAAAGTCGTGTTTTTATCTCAAGAGGTATTTTCATGAGCAAAAAGTGGGGGTTTCAGCCAACAGGTCACGCCGTCAGCGAAAAACCTGGTTTTGAGAGCCAAAATGGCCATTTTTCAGTTTTTTGGGCTAAAAAGCTTTTTTTTCCAGCAAAACAGTGTTTTGGACACCTAAAATGTGCTTTTCTCGTCCAAAACTTGCGTTGAGCAGTGAAAACGTGGTGTTTTGAGCAAAAGAAAATTCTCAGCAAATTTCAAATTTTCTCAGCAAAAAACAGTTTTTTGGACCAAAAAGCACCTTTACTCAGCCAAAACCCCATTTTTTTTCGCCAAAAAGTCGTGTTTTTATCTCAAGAGGTATTTTCATGAGCAAAAAGTGGGGGTTTCAGCCAACAGGTCACGCCGTCAGCGAAAAACCTGGTTTTGAGAGCCAAAATGGCCATTTTTCAGTTTTTTGGGCTAAAAAGCTTTTTCTTCCAGCAAAACAGTGTTTTGGACACCTAAAATGTGCTTTTCTCGTCCAAAACTTGCGTTTAGCAGTGAAAACGTGGTGTTTTGAGCAAAAGAAAATTCTCAGCAAATTTCAAATTTTCTCAGCAAAAAACAGTTTTTTGGACCAAAAAGCACCTTTACTCAGCCAAAACCCCATTTTTTTTCGCCAAAAAGTCGTGTTTTTATCTCAAGAGGTATTTTCATGAGCAAAAAGTGGGGGTTTCAGCCAACAGGTCACGCCGTCAGCGAAAAACCTGGTTTTGAGAGCCAAAATGGCCATTTTTCAGTTTTTTGGGCTAAAAAGCTTTTTTTTCCAGCAAAACAGTGTTTTGGACACCTAAAATGTGCTTTTCTCGTCCAAAACTTGCGTTTAGCAGTGAAAACGTGGTGTTTTGAGCAAAAGAAAATTCTCAGCAAATTTCAAATTTTCTCAGCAAAAAACAGTTTTTTGGACCAAAAAGCACCTTTACTCAGCCAAAACCCCATTTTTTTTCGCCAAAAAGTCGTGTTTTAATCTCAAGAGGTATTTTCATGAGCAAAAAGTGGGGGTTTCAGCCAACAGGTCACGCCGTCAGCGAAAAACCTGGTTTTGAGAGCCAAAATGGACATTTTTCAGTTTTTTGGGCTAAAAAGCTTTTTTTTCCAGCAAAACAGTGTTTTGGACACCTAAAATGTGCTTTTCTCGTCCAAAACTTGCGTTTAGCAGTGAAAACGTGGTGTTTTGAGCAAAAGAAAATTCTCAGCAAATTTCAAATTTTCTCAGCAAAAAACAGTTTTTTGGACCAAAAAGCACCTTTACTCAGCCAAAACCCCATTTTTTTTCGCCAAAAAGTCGTGTTTTTATCTCAAGAGGTATTTTCATGAGCAAAAAGTGGGGGTTTCAGCCAACAGGTCACGCCGTCAGCGAAAAACCTGGTTTTGAGAGCCAAAATGGCCATTTTTCAGTTTTTTGGGCTAAAAAGCTTTTTATTCCAGCAAAACAGTGTTTTGGACACCTAAAATGTGCTTTTCTCGTCCAAAACTTGCGTTTAGCAGTGAAAACGTGGTGTTTTGAGCAAAAGAAAATTCTCAGCAAATTTCAAATTTTCTCAGCAAAAAACAGTTTTTTGGACCAAAAAGCACCTTTACTCAGCCAAAACCCCATTTTTTTTCGCCAAAAAGTCGTGTTTTAATCTCAAGAGGTATTTTCATGAGCAAAAAGTGGGGGTTTCAGCCATCAGGTCACGCCGTCAGTGAAAAACCTGGTTTTGAGAGCCAAAATGGCCATTTTTCAGTTTTTTGGGCTAAAAAGCTTTTTTTTCCAGCAAAACAGTGTTTTGGACACCTAAAATGTGCTTTTCTCGTCCAAAACTTGCGTTTAGCAGTGAAAACGTGGTGTTTTGAGCAAAAGAAAATTCTCAGCAAATTTCAAATTTTCTCAGCAAAAAACAGTTTTTTGGACCAAAAAGCACCTTTACTCAGCCAAAACCCCATTTTTTTTCGCCAAAAAGTCGTGTTTTTATCTCAAGAGGTATTTTCATGAGCAAAAAGTGGGGGTTTCAGCCAACAGGTCACGCCGTCAGCGAAAAACCTGGTTTTGAGAGCCAAAATGGCCATTTTTCAGTTTTTTGGGCTAAAAAGCTTTTTTTTCCAGCAAAACAGTGTTTTGGACACCTAAAATGTGCTTTTCTCGTCCAAAACTTGCGTTGAGCAGTGAAAACGTGGTGTTTTGAGCAAAAGAAAATTCTCAGCAAATTTCAAATTTTCTCAGCAAAAAACAGTTTTTTGGACCAAAAAGCACCTTTACTCAGCCAAAACCCCATTTTTTTTCGCCAAAAAGTCGTGTTTTTATCTCAAGAGGTATTTTCATGAGCAAAAAGTGGGGGTTTCAGCCAACAGGTCACGCCGTCAGCGAAAAACCTGGTTTTGAGAGCCAAAATGGCCATTTTTCAGTTTTTTGGGCTAAAAAGCTTTTTTTTCCAGCAAAACAGTGTTTTGGACACCTAAAATGTGCTTTTCTCGTCCAAAACTTGCGTTTAGCAGTGAAAACGTGGTGTTTTGAGCAAAAGAAAATTCTCAGCAAATTTCAAATTTTCTCAGCAAAAAACAGTTTTTTGGACCAAAAAGCACCTTTACTCAGCCAAAACCCCATTTTTTTTCGCCAAAAAGTCGTGTTTTAATCTCAAGAGGTATTTTCATGAGCAAAAAGTGGGGGTTTCAGCCAACAGGTCACGCCGTCAGCGAAAAACCTGGTTTTGAGAGCCAAAATGGCCATTTTTCAGTTTTTTGGGCTAAAAAGCTTTTTTTTCCAGCAAAACAGTGTTTTGGACACCTAAAATGTGCTTTTCTCGTCCAAAACTTGCGTTTAGCAGTGAAAACGTGGTGTTTTGAGCAAAAGAAAATTCTCAGCAAATTTCAAATTTTCTCAGCAAAAAACAGTTTTTTGGACCAAAAAGCACCTTTACTCAGCCAAAACCCCATTTTTTTTCGCCAAAAAGTCGTGTTTTTATCTCAAGAGGTATTTTCATGAGCAAAAAGTGGGGGTTTCAGCCAACAGGTCACGCCGTCAGCGAAAAACCTGGTTTTGAGAGCCAAAATGGCCATTTTTCAGTTTTTTGGGCTAAAAAGCTTTTTTTTCCAGCAAAACAGTGTTTTGGACACCTAAAATGTGCTTTTCTCGTCCAAAACTTGCGTTGAGCAGTGAAAACGTGGTGTTTTGAGCAAAAGAAAATTCTCAGCAAATTTCAAATTTTCTCAGCAAAAAACAGTTTTTTGGACCAAAAAGCACCTTTACTCAGCCAAAACCCCATTTTTTTTCGCCAAAAAGTCGTGTTTTTATCTCAAGAGGTATTTTCATGAGCAAAAAGTGGGGGTTTCAGCCAACAGGTCACGCCGTCAGCGAAAAACCTGGTTTTGAGAGCCAAAATGGCCATTTTTCAGTTTTTTGGGCTAAAAAGCTTTTTTTTCCAGCAAAACAGTGTTTTGGACACCTAAAATGTGCTTTTCTCGTCCAAAACTTGCGTTGAGCAGTGAAAACGTGGTGTCTTGAGCAAAAGAAAATTCTCAGCAAATTTCAAATTTTCTCAGCAAAAAACAGTTTTTTGGACCAAAAAGCACCTTTACTCAGCCAAAACCCCATTTTTTTTCGCCAAAAAGTCGTGTTTTTATCTCAAGAGGTATTTTCATGAGCAAAAAGTGGGGGTTTCAGCCAACAGGTCACGCCGTCAGCGAAAAACCTGGTTTTGAGAGCCAAAATGGCCATTTTTCAGTTTTTTGGGCTAAAAAGCTTTTTTTTCCAGCAAAACAGTGTTTTGGACACCTAAAATGTGCTTTTCTCGTCCAAAACTTGCGTTGAGCAGTGAAAACGTGGTGTTTTGAGCAAAAGAAAATTCTCAGCAAATTTCAAATTTTCTCAGCAAAAAACAGTTTTTTGGACCAAAAAGCACCTTTACTCAGCCAAAACCCCATTTTTTTTCGCCAAAAAGTCGTGTTTTTATCTCAAGAGGTATTTTCATGAGCAAAAAGTGGGGGTTTCAGCCAACAGCTCACGCCGTCAGCGAAAAACCTGGTTTTGAGAGCCAAAATGGCCATTTTTCAGTTTTTTGGGCTAAAAAGCTTTTTTTTCAAGCAAAACAGTGTTTTGGACACCTAAAATGTGCTTTTCTCGTCCAAAACTTGCGTTTAGCAGTGAAAACGTGGTGTTTTGAGCAAAAGAAAATTCTCAGCAAATTTCAAATTTTCTCAGCAAAAAACAGTTTTTTGGACCAAAAAGCACCTTTACTCAGCCAAAACCCCATTTTTTTTCGCCAAAAAGTCGTGTTTTTATCTCAAGAGGTATTTTCATGAGCAAAAAGTGGGGGTTTCAGCCAACAGGTCACGCCGTCAGCGAAAAACCTGGTTTTGAGAGCCAAAATGGCCATTTTTCAGTTTTTTGGGCTAAAAAGCTTTTTTCTCCAGCAAAACAGTGTTTTGGACACCTAAAATGTGCTTTTCTCGTCCAAAACTTGCGTTGAGCAGTGAAAACGTGGTGTTTTGAGCTAAAGAAAATTCTCAGCAAATTTCAAATTTTCTCAGCAAAAAACAGTTTTTTGGACCAAAAAGCACCTTTACTCAGCCAAAACCCCATTTTTTTTCGCCAAAAAGTCGTGTTTTTATCTCAAGAGGTATTTTCATGAGCAAAAAGTGGGGGTTTCAGCCAACAGGTCACGCCGTCAGCGAAAAACCTGGTTTTGAGAGCCAAAATGGCCATTTTTCAGTTTTTTGGGCTAAAAAGCTTTTTTTTCCAGCAAAACAGTGTTTTGGACACCTAAAATGTGCTTTTCTCGTCCAAAACTTGCGTTTAGCAGTGAAAACGTGGTGTTTTGAGCAAAAGAAAATTCTCAGCAAATTTCAAATTTTCTCAGCAAAAAACAGTTTTTTGGACCAAAAAGCACCTTTACTCAGCCAAAACCCCATTTTTTTTCGCCAAAAAGTCGTGTTTTTATCTCAAGAGGTATTTTCATGAGCAAAAAGTGGGGGTTTCAGCCAACAGGTCACGCCGTCAGCGAAAAACCTGGTTTTGAGAGCCAAAATGGCCATTTTTCAGTTTTTTGGGCTAAAAAGCTTTTTTTTCCAGCAAAACAGTGTTTTGGACACCTAAAATGTGCTTTTCTCGTCCAAAACTTGCGTTTAGCAGTGAAAACGTGGTGTTTTGAGCAAAAGAAAATTCTCAGCAAATTTCAAATTTTCTCAGCAAAAAACAGTTTTTTGGACCAAAAAGCACCTTTACTCAGCCAAAACCCCATTTTTGTTCGCCAAAAAGTCGTGTTTTTATCTCAAGAGGTATTTTCATGAGCAAAAAGTGGGGGTTTCAGCCAACAGGTCACGCCGTCAGCGAAAAACCTGGTTTTGAGAGCCAAAATGGCCATTTTTCAGTTTTTTGGGCTAAAAAGCTTTTTTTTCCAGCAAAACAGTGTTTTGGACACCTAAAATGTGCTTTTCTCGTCCAAAACTTGCGTTTAGCAGTGAAAACGTGGTGTTTTGAGCAAAAGAAAATTCTCAGCAAATTTCAAATTTTCTCAGCAAAAAACAGTTTTTTGGACGAAAAAGCACCTTTACTCAGCCAAAACCGCATTTTTTTTCGCCAAAAAGTCGTGTTTTTATCTCAAGAGGTATTTTCATGAGCAAAAAGTGGGGGTTTCAGCCAACAGGTCACGCCGTCAGCGAAAAACCTGGTTTTGAGAGCCAAAATGGCCATTTTTCAGTTTTTTGGGCTAAAAAGCTTTTTTTTCCAGCAAAACAGTGTTTTGGACACCTAAAATGTGCTTTTCTCGTCCAAAACTTGCGTTTAGCAGTGAAAACGTGGTGTTTTGAGCAAAAGAAAATTCTCAGCAAATTTCAAATTTTCTCAGCAAAAAACAGTTTTTTGGACGAAAAAGCACCTTTACTCAGCCAAAACCGCATTTTTTTTCGCCAAAAAGTCGTGTTTTTATCTCAAGAGGTATTTTCATGAGCAAAAAGTGGGGGTTTCAGCCAACAGGTCACGCCGTCAGCGAAAAACCTGGTTTTGAGAGCCAAAATGGCCATTTTTCAGTTTTTTGGGCTAAAAAGCTTTTTTTTCCAGCAAAACAGTGTTTTGGACACCTAAAATGTGCTTTTCTCGTCCAAAACTTGCGTTTAGCAGTGAAAACGTGGTGTTTTGAGCAAAAGAAAATTCTCAGCAAATTTCAAATTTTCTCAGCAAAAAACAGTTTTTTGGACGAAAAAGCACCTTTACTCAGCCAAAACCGCATTTTTTTTCGCCAAAAAGTCGTGTTTTTATCTCAAGAGGTATTTTCATGAGCAAAAAGTGGGGGTTTCAGCCAACAGGTCACGCCGTCAGCGAAAAACCTGGTTTTGAGAGCCAAAATGGCCATTTTTCAGTTTTTTGGGCTAAAAAGCTTTTTTTTCCAGCAAAACAGTGTTTTGGACACCTAAAATGTGCTTTTCTCGTCCAAAACTTGCGTTTAGCAGTGAAAACGTGGTGTTTTGAGCAAAAGAAAATTCTCAGCAAATTTCAAATTTTCTCAGCAAAAAACAGTTTTTTGGACCAAAAAGCACCTTTACTCAGCCAAAACCGCATTTTTTTTCGCCAAAAAGTCGTGTTTTTATCTCAAGAGGTATTTTCATGAGCAAAAAGTGGGGGTTTCAGCCAACAGGTCACGCCGTCAGCGAAAAACCTGGTTTTGAGAGCCAAAATGGCCATTTTTCAGTTTTTTGGGCTAAAAAGCTTTTTTTTCCAGCAAAACAGTGTTTTGGACACCTAAAATGTGCTTTTCTCGTCCAAAACTTGCGTTTAGCAGTGAAAACGTGGTGTTTTGAGCAAAAGAAAATTCTCAGCAAATTTCAAATTTTCTCAGCAAAAAACAGTTTTTTGGACCAAAAAGCACCTTTACTCAGCCAAAACCCCATTTTTTTTCGCCAAAAAGTCGTGTTTTTATCTCAAGAGGTATTTTCATGAGCAAAAAGTGGGGGTTTCAGCCAACAGGTCACGCCGTCAGCGAAAAACCTGGTTTTGAGAGCCAAAATGGCCATTTTTCAGTTTTTTGGGCTAAAAAGCTTTTTTTTCCAGCAAAACAGTGTTTTGGACACCTAAAATGTGCTTTTCTCGTCCAAAACTTGCGTTTAGCAGTGAAAACGTGGTGTTTTGAGCGAAAGAAAATTCTCAGCAAAAAACAGTTTTTTGGACCAAAAAGCACCTTTACTCAGCCAAAACCCCATTTTTTTTCGCCAAAAAGTCGTGTTTTTATCTCAAGAGGTATTTTCATGAGCAAAAAGTGGGGGTTTCAGCCAACAGGTCACGCCGTCAGCGAAAAACCTGGTTTTGAGAGCCAAAATGGCCATTTTTCAGTTTTTTGGGCTAAAAAGCTTTTTTTTCCAGCAAAACAGTGTTTTGGACACCTAAAATGTGCTTTTCTCGTCCAAAACTTGCGTTGAGCAGTGAAAACGTGGTGTTTTGAGCAAAAGAAAATTCTCAGCAAATTTCAAATTTTCTCAGCAAAAAACAGTTTTTTGGACCAAAAAGCACCTTTACTCAGCCAAAACCCCATTTTTTTTCGCCAAAAAGTCGTGTTTTTATCTCAAGAGGTATTTTCATGAGCAAAAAGTGGAGGTTTCAGCCAACAGGTCACGCCGTCAGCGAAAAACCTGGTTTTGAGAGCCAAAATGGCCATTTTTCAGTTTTTTGGGCTAAAAAGCTTTTTTTTCCAGCAAAACAGTGTTTTGGACACCTAAAATGTGCTTTTCTCGTCCAAAACTTGCGTTGAGCAGTGAAAACGTGGTGTTTTGAGCAAAAGAAAATTCTCAGCAAATTTCAAATTTTCTCAGCAAAAAACAGTTTTTTGGACCAAAAAGCACCTTTACTCAGCCAAAACCCCATTTTTTTTCGCCAAAAAGTCGTGTTTTTATCTCAAGAGGTATTTTCATGAGCAAAAAGTGGGGGTTTCAGCCAACAGGTCACGCCGTCAGCGAAAAACCTGGTTTTGAGAGCCAAAATGGCCATTTTTCAGTTTTTTGGGCTAAAAAGCTTTTTTTTCCAGCAAAACAGTGTTTTGGACACCTAAAATGTGCTTTTCTCGTCCAAAACTTGCGTTGAGCAGTGAAAACGTGGTGTTTTGAGCAAAAGAAAATTCTCAGCAAATTTCAAATTTTCTCAGCAAAAAACAGTTTTTTGGACCAAAAAGCACCTTTACTCAGCCAAAACCCCATTTTTTTTCGCCAAAAAGTCGTGTTTTTATCTCAAGAGGTATTTTCATGAGCAAAAAGTGGAGGTTTCAGCCAACAGGTCACGCCGTCAGCGAAAAACCTGGTTTTGAGAGCCAAAATGGCCATTTTTCAGTTTTTTGGGCTAAAAAGCTTTTTTTTCCAGCAAAACAGTGTTTTGGACACCTAAAATGTGCTTTTCTCGTCCAAAACTTGCGTTGAGCAGTGAAAACGTGGTGTTTTGAGCAAAAGAAAATTCTCAGCAAATTTCAAATTTTCTCAGCAAAAAACAGTTTTTTGGACCAAAAAGCACCTTTACTCAGCCAAAACCCCATTTTTTTTCGCCAAAAAGTCGTGTTTTTATCTCAAGAGGTATTTTCATGAGCAAAAAGTGGGGGTTTCAGCCAACAGGTCACGCCGTCAGCGAAAAACCTGGTTTTGAGAGCCAAAATGGCCATTTTTCAGTTTTTTGGGCTAAAAAGCTTTTTTTTCCAGCAAAACAGTGTTTTGGACACCTAAAATGTGCTTTTCTCGTCCAAAACTTGCGTTTAGCAGTGAAAACGTGGTGTTTTGAGCAAAAGAAAATTCTCAGCAAATTTCAAATTTTCTCAGCAAAAAACAGTTTTTTGGACCAAAAAGCACCTTTACTCAGCCAAAACCCCATTTTTGTTCGCCAAAAAGTCGTGTTTTTATCTCAAGAGGTATTTTCATGAGCAAAAAGTGGGGGTTTCAGCCAACAGGTCACGCCGTCAGCGAAAAACCTGGTTTTGAGAGCCAAAATGGCCATTTTTCAGTTTTTTGGGCTAAAAAGCTTTTTTTTCCAGCAAAACAGGGTTTTGGACACCTAAAATGTGCTTTTCTCGTCCAAAACTTGCGTTGAGCAGTGAAAACGTGGTGTTTTGAGCAAAAGAAAATTCTCAGCAAATTTCAAATTTTCTCAGCAAAAAACAGTTTTTTGGACCAAAAAGCACCTTTACTCAGCCAAAACCCCATTTTTTTTCGCCAAAAAGTCGTGTTTTTATCTCAAGAGGTATTTTCATGAGCAAAAAGTGGGGGTTTCAGCCAACAGGTCACGCCGTCAGCGAAAAACCTGGTTTTGAGAGCCAAAATGGCCATTTTTCAGTTTTTTGGGCTAAAAAGCTTTTTTTTCCAGCAAAACAGTGTTTTGGACACCTAAAATGTGCTTTTCTCGTCCAAAACTTGCGTTGAGCAGTGAAAACGTGGTGTTTTGAGCAAAAGAAAATTCTCAGCAAATTTCAAATTTTCTCAGCAAAAAACAGTTTTTTGGACCAAAAAGCACCTTTACTCAGCCAAAACCCCATTTTTTTTCGCCAAAAAGTCGTGTTTTTATCTCAAGAGGTATTTTCATGAGCAAAAAGTGGGGGTTTCAGCCAACAGGTCACGCCGTCAGCGAAAAACCTGGTTTTGAGAGCCAAAATGGCCATTTTTCAGTTTTTTGGGCTAAAAAGCTTTTTTTTCCAGCAAAACAGTGTTTTGGACACCTAAAATGTGCTTTTCTCGTCCAAAACTTGCGTTTAGCAGTGAAAACGTGGTGTTTTGAGCAAAAGAAAATTCTCAGCAAATTTCAAATTTTCTCAGCAAAAAACAGTTTTTTGGACCAAAAAGCACCTTTACTCAGCCAAAACCCCATTTTTGTTCGCCAAAAAGTCGTGTTTTTATCTCAAGAGGTATTTTCATGAGCAAAAAGTGGGGGTTTCAGCCAACAGGTCACGCCGTCAGCGAAAAACCTGGTTTTGAGAGCCAAAATGGCCATTTTTCAGTTTTTTGGGCTAAAAAGCTTTTTTTTCCAGCAAAACAGTGTTTTGGACACCTAAAATGTGCTTTTCTCGTCCAAAACTTGCGTTGAGCAGTGAAAACGTGGTGTTTTGAGCAAAAGAAAATTCTCAGCAAATTTCAAATTTTCTCAGCAAAAAACAGTTTTTTGGACCAAAAAGCACCTTTACTCAGCCAAAACCCCATTTTTTTTCGCCAAAAAGTCGTGTTTTTATCTCAAGAGGTATTTTCATGAGCAAAAAGTGGGGGTTTCAGCCAACAGGTCACGCCGTCAGCGAAAAACCTGGTTTTGAGTGCCAAAATGGCCATTTTTCAGTTTTTTGGGCTAAAAAGCTTTTTTTTCCAGCAAAACAGTGTTTTGGACACCTAAAATGTGCTTTTCTCGTCCAAAACTTGCGTTTAGCAGTGAAAACGTGGTGTTTTGAGCAAAAGAAAATTCTCAGCAAATTTCAAATTTTCTCAGCAAAAAACAGTTTTTTGGACCAAAAAGCACCTTTACTCAGCCAAAACCCCATTTTTTTTCGCCAAAAAGTCGTGTTTTTATCTCAAGAGGTATTTTCATGAGCAAAAAGTGGGGGTTTCAGCCAACAGGTCACGCCGTCAGCGAAAAACCTGGTTTTGAGAGCCAAAATGGCCATTTTTCAGTTTTTTGGGCTAAAAAGCTTTTTTTTCCAGCAAAACAGTGTTTTGGACACCTAAAATGTGCTTTTCTCGTCCAAAACTTGCGTTTAGCAGTGAAAACGTGGTGTTTTGAGCAAAAGAAAATTCTCAGCAAATTTCAAATTTTCTCAGCAAAAAACAGTTTTTTGGACCAAAAAGCACCTTTACTCAGCCAAAACCCCATTTTTTTTCGCCAAAAAGTCGTGTTTTTATCTCAAGAGGTATTTTCATGAGCAAAAAGTGGGGGTTTCAGCCAACAGGTCACGCCGTCAGCGAAAAACCTGGTTTTGAGAGCCAAAATGGCCATTTTTCAGTTTTTTGGGCTAAAAAGCTTTTTTTTCCAGCAAAACAGTGTTTTGGACACCTAAAATGTGCTTTTCTCGTCCAAAACTTGCGTTTAGCAGTGAAAACGTGGTGTTTTGAGCAAAAGAAAATTCTCAGCAAATTTCAAATTTTCTCAGCAAAAAACAGTTTTTTGGACCAAAAAGCACCTTTACTCAGCCAAAACCCCATTTTTTTTCGCCAAAAAGTCGTGTTTTTATCTCAAGAGGTATTTTCATGAGCAAAAAGTGGGGGTTTCAGCCAACAGGTCACGCCGTCAGCGAAAAACCTGGTTTTGAGAGCCAAAATGGCCATTTTTCAGTTTTTTGGGCTAAAAAGCTTTTTTTTCCAGCAAAACAGTGTTTTGGACACCTAAAATGTGCTTTTCTCGTCCAAAACTTGCGTTTAGCAGTGAAAACGTGGTGTTTTGAGCAAAAGAAAATTCTCAGCAAATTTCAAATTTTCTCAGCAAAAAACAGTTTTTTGGACCAAAAAGCACCTTTACTCAGCCAAAACCCCATTTTTTTTCGCCAAAAAGTCGTGTTTTTTATCTCAAGAGGTATTTTCATGAGCAAAAAGTGGGGGTTTCAGCGAACAGATCACGCCGTCAGCGAAAAACCTGGTTTTGAGAGCCAAAATGGCCATTTTTCAGTTTTTTGGGCTAAAAAGCTTTTTTTTCCAGCAAAACAGTGTTTTGGACACCTAAAATGTGCTTTTCTCGTCCAAAACTTGCGTTTAGCAGTGAAAACGTGGTGTTTTGAGCAAAAGAAAATTCTCAGCAAATTTCAAATTTTCTCAGCAAAAAACAGTTTTTTGGACCAAAAAGCACCTTTACTCAGCCAAAACCCCATTTTTTTTCGCCAAAAAGTCGTGTTTTTATCTCAAGAGGTATTTTCATGAGCAAAAAGTGGGGTTTCAGCCAACAGGTCACGCCGTCAGCGAAAAACCTGGTTTTGAGAGCCAAAATGGCCATTTTTCAGTTTTTTGGGCTAAAAAGCTTTTTTTTCCAGCAAAACAGTGTTTTGGACACCTAAAATGTGCTTTTCTCGTCCAAAACTTGCGTTTAGCAGTGAAAACGTGGTGTTTTGAGCAAAAGAAAATTCTCAGCAAATTTCAAATTTTCTCAGCAAAAAACAGTTTTTTGGACCAAAAAGCACCTTTACTCAGCCAAAACCCCATTTTTTTTCGCCAAAAAGTCGTGTTTTTATCTCAAGAGGTATTTTCATGAGCAAAAAGTGGGGGTTTCAGCCAACAGGTCACGCCGTCAGCGAAAAACCTGGTTTTGAGAGCCAAAATGGCCATTTTTCAGTTTTTTGGGCTAAAAAGCTTTTTTTTCCAGCAAAACAGTGTTTTGGACACCTAAAATGTGCTTTTCTCGTCCAAAACTTGCGTTTAGCAGTGAAAACGTGGTGTTTTGAGCAAAAGAAAATTCTCAGCAAATTTCAAATTTTCTCAGCAAAAAACAGTTTTTTGGACCAAAAAGCACCTTTACTCAGCCAAAACCCCATTTTTTTTCGCCAAAAAGTCGTGTTTTTATCTCAAGAGGTATTTTCATGAGCAAAAAGTGGGGTTTCAGCCAACAGGTCACGCCGTCAGCGAAAAACCTGGTTTTGAGAGCCAAAATGGCCATTTTTCAGTTTTTTGGGCTAAAAAGCTTTTTTTTCCAGCAAAACAGTGTTTTGGACACCTAAAATGTGCTTTTCTCGTCCAAAACTTGCGTTTAGCAGTGAAAACGTGGTGTTTTGAGCAAAAGAAAATTCTCAGCAAATTTCAAATTTTCTCAGCAAAAAACAGTTTTTTGGACCAAAAAGCACCTTTACTCAGCCAAAACCCCATTTTTTTTCGCCAAAAAGTCGTGTTTTTATCTCAAGAGGTATTTTCATGAGCAAAAAGTGGGGGTTTCAGCCAACAGGTCACGCCGTCAGCGAAAAACCTGGTTTTGAGAGCCAAAATGGCCATTTTTCAGTTTTTTGGGCTAAAAAGCTTTTTTTTCCAGCAAAACAGTGTTTTGGACACCTAAAATGTGCTTTTCTCGTCCAAAACTTGCGTTTAGCAGTGAAAACGTGGTGTTTTGAGCAAAAGAAAATTCTCAGCAAATTTCAAATTTTCTCAGCAAAAAACAGTTTTTTGGACCAAAAAGCACCTTTACTCAGCCAAAACCCCATTTTTGTTCGCCAAAAAGTCGTGTTTTTATCTCAAGAGGTATTTTCATGAGCAAAAAGTGGGGGTTTCAGCCAACAGGTCACGCCGTCAGCGAAAAACCTGGTTTTGAGAGCCAAAATGGCCATTTTTCAGTTTTTTGGGCTAAAAAGCTTTTTTTTCCAGCAAAACAGTGTTTTGGACACCTAAAATGTGCTTTTCTCGTCCAAAACTTGCGTTTAGCAGTGAAAACGTGGTGTTTTGAGCAAAAGAAAATTCTCAGCAAATTTCAAATTTTCTCAGCAAAAAACAGTTTTTTGGACCAAAAAGCACCTTTACTCAGCCAAAACCCCATTTTTTTCGCCAAAAAGTCGTGTTTTTATCTGAAGAGGTATTTTCATGAGCAAAAAGTGGGGGTTTCAGCCAACAGGTCACGCCGTCAGCGAAAAACCCGGTTTTGAGAGCCAAAATGGCCATTTTTCAGTTTTTTGGGCTAAAAAGCTTTTTTTTCCAGCAAAACAGTGTTTTGGACACCTAAAATGTGCTTTTCTCGTCCAAAACTTGCGTTTAGCAGTGAAAACGTGGTGTTTTGAGCGAAAGAAAATTCTCAGCAAATTTCAAATTTTCTCAGCAAAAAACAGTTTTTTGGACCAAAAAGCACCTTTACTCAGCCAAAACCCCATTTTTTTTCGCCAAAAAGTCGTGTTTTTATCTCAAGAGGTATTTTCATGAGCAAAAAGTGGGGGTTTCAGCCAACAGGTCACGCCGTCAGCGAAAAACCCGGTTTTGAGAGCCAAAATGGCCATTTTTCAGTTTTTTGGGCTAAAAAGCTTTTTTTTCCAGCAAAACAGTGTTTTGGACACCTAAAATGTGCTTTTCTCGTCCAAAACTTGCGTTTAGCAGTGAAAACGTGGTGTTTTGAGCAAAAGAAAATTCTCAGCAAATTTCAAATTTTCTCAGCAAAAAACAGTTTTTTGGACCAAAAAGCACCTTTACTCAGCCAAAACCCCATTTTTTTTCGCCAAAAAGTCGTGTTTTTATCTCAAGAGGTATTTTCATGAGCAAAAAGTGGGGGTTTCAACCAACAGGTCACGCCGTCAGCGAAAAACCTGGTTTTGAGAGCCAAAATGGCCATTTTTCAGTTTTTTGGGCTAAAAAGCTTTTTTTTCCAGCAAAACAGTGTTTTGGACACCTAAAATGTGCTTTTCTCGTCCAAAACTTGCGTTTAGCAGTGAAAACGTGGTGTTTTGAGCAAAAGAAAATTCTCAGCAAATTTCAAATTTTCTCAGCAAAAAACAGTTTTTTGGACCAAAAAGCACCTTTACTCAGCCAAAACCCCATTTTTTTTCGCCAAAAAGTCGTGTTTTTATCTCAAGAGGTATTTTCATGAGCAAAAAGTGGGGGTTTCAGCCAACAGGTCACGCCGTCAGCGAAAAACCTGGTTTTGAGAGCCAAAATGGCCATTTTTCAGTTTTTTGGGCTAAAAAGCTTTTTTTTCCAGCAAAACAGTGTTTTGGACACCTAAAATGTGCTTTTCTCGTCCAAAACTTGCGTTTAGCAGTAAAAAACGTGGTGTTTTGAGCAAAAGAAAATTCTCAGCAAATTTCAAATTTTCTCAGCAAAAAACAGTTTTTTGGACCAAAAAGCACCTTTACTCAGCCAAAACCCCATTTTTTTTCGCCAAAAAGTCGTGTTTTTATCTCAAGAGGTATTTTCATGAGCAAAAAGTGGGGGTTTCAGCCAACAGGTCACGCCGTCAGCGAAAAACCTGGTTTTGAGAGCCAAAATGGCCATTTTTCAGTTTTTTGGGCTAAAAAGCTTTTTTTTCCAGCAAAACAGTGTTTTGGACACCTAAAATGTGCTTTTCTCGTCCAAAACTTGCGTTTAGCAGTGAAAACGTGGTGTTTTGAGCAAAAGAAAATTCTCAGCAAATTTCAAATTTTCTCAGCAAAAAACAGTTTTTTGGACCAAAAAGCACCTTTACTCAGCCAAAACCCCATTTTTGTTCGCCAAAAAGTCGTGTTTTTATCTCAAGAGGTATTTTCATGAGCAAAAAGTGGGGGTTTCAGCCAACAGGTCACGCCGTCAGCGAAAAACCTGGTTTTGAGAGCCAAAATGGCCATTTTTCAGTTTTTTGGGCTAAAAAGCTTTTTTTTCCAGCAAAACAGTGTTTTGGACACCTAAAATGTGCTTTTCTCGTCCAAAACTTGCGTTTAGCAGTAAAAAACGTGGTGTTTTGAGCAAAAGAAAATTCTCAGCAAATTTCAAATTTTCTCAGCAAAAAACAGTTTTTTGGACCAAAAAGCACCTTTACTCAGCCAAAACCCCATTTTTTTTCGCCAAAAAGTCGTGTTTTTATCTCAAGAGGTATTTTCATGAGCAAAAAGTGGGGGTTTCAACCAACAGGTCACGCCGTCAGCGAAAAACCTGGTTTTGAGAGCCAAAATGGCCATTTTTCAGTTTTTTGGGCTAAAAAGCTTTTTTTTCCAGCAAAACAGTGTTTTGGACACCTAAAATGTGCTTTTCTCGTCCAAAACTTGCGTTTAGCAGTGAAAACGTGGTGTTTTGAGCAAAAGAAAATTCTCAGCAAATTTCAAATTTTCTCAGCAAAAAACAGTTTTTTGGACCAAAAAGCACCTTTACTCAGCCAAAACCCCATTTTTTTTCGCCAAAAAGTCGTGTTTTTATCTCAAGAGGTATTTTCATGAGCAAAAAGTGGGGGTTTCAGCCAACAGGTCACGCCGTCAGCGAAAAACCTGGTTTTGAGAGCCAAAATGGCCATTTTTCAGTTTTTTGGGCTAAAAAGCTTTTTTTTCCAGCAAAACAGTGTTTTGGACACCTAAAATGTGCTTTTCTCGTCCAAAACTTGCGTTTAGCAGTGAAAACGTGGTGTTTTGAGCAAAAGAAAATTCTCAGCAAATTTCAAATTTTCTCAGCAAAAAACAGTTTTTTGGACCAAAAAGCACCTTTACTCAGCCAAAACCCCATTTTTTTTCGCCAAAAAGTCGTGTTTTTATCTCAAGAGGTATTTTCATGAGCAAAAAGTGGGGGTTTCAGCCAACAGGTCACGCCGTCAGCGAAAAACCTGGTTTTGAGAGCCAAAATGGCCATTTTTCAGTTTTTTGGGCTAAAAAGCTTTTTTTTCCAGCAAAACAGTGTTTTGGACACCTAAAATGTGCTTTTCTCGTCCAAAACTTGCGTTGAGCAGTGAAAACGTGGTGTTTTGAGCAAAAGAAAATTCTCAGCAAATTTCAAATTTTCTCAGCAAAAAACAGTTTTTTGGACCAAAAAGCACCTTTACTCAGCCAAAACCCCATTTTTTTTCGCCAAAAAGTCGTGTTTTTATCTCAAGAGGTATTTTCATGAGCAAAAAGTGGGGGTTTCAGCCAACAGGTCACGCCGTCAGCGAAAAACCTGGTTTTGAGAGCCAAAATGGCCATTTTTCAGTTTTTTGGGCTAAAAAGCTTTTTTTTCCAGCAAAACAGTGTTTTGGACACCTAAAATGTGCTTTTCTCGTCCAAAACTTGCGTTTAGCAGTGAAAACGTGGTGTTTTGAGCAAAAGAAAATTCTCAGCAAATTTCAAATTTTCTCAGCAAAAAACAGTTTTTTGGACCAAAAAGCACCTTTACTCAGCCAAAACCCCATTTTTGTTCGCCAAAAAGTCGTGTTTTTATCTCAAGAGGTATTTTCATGAGCAAAAAGTGGGGGTTTCAGCCAACAGGTCACGCCGTCAGCGAAAAACCTGGTTTTGAGAGCCAAAATGGCCATTTTTCAGTTTTTTGGGCTAAAAAGCTTTTTTTTCCAGCAAAACAGTGTTTTGGACACCTAAAATGTGCTTTTCTCGTCCAAAACTTGCGTTGAGCAGTGAAAACGTGGTGTTTTGAGCAAAAGAAAATTCTCAGCAAATTTCAAATTTTCTCAGCAAAAAACAGTTTTTTGGACCAAAAAGCACCTTTACTCAGCCAAAACCCCATTTTTTTTCGCCAAAAAGTCGTGTTTTTATCTCAAGAGGTATTTTCATGAGCAAAAAGTGGGGGTTTCAGCCAACAGGTCACGCCGTCAGCGAAAAACCTGGTTTTGAGTGCCAAAATGGCCATTTTTCAGTTTTTTGGGCTAAAAAGCTTTTTTTTCCAGCAAAACAGTGTTTTGGACACCTAAAATGTGCTTTTCTCGTCCAAAACTTGCGTTTAGCAGTGAAAACGTGGTGTTTTGAGCAAAAGAAAATTCTCAGCAAATTTCAAATTTTCTCAGCAAAAAACAGTTTTTTGGACCAAAAAGCACCTTTACTCAGCCAAAACCCCATTTTTTTTCGCCAAAAAGTCGTGTTTTTATCTCAAGAGGTATTTTCATGAGCAAAAAGTGGGGGTTTCAGCCAACAGGTCACGCCGTCAGCGAAAAACCTGGTTTTGAGAGCCAAAATGGCCATTTTTCAGTTTTTTGGGCTAAAAAGCTTTTTTTTCCAGCAAAACAGTGTTTTGGACACCTAAAATGTGCTTTTCTCGTCCAAAACTTGCGTTTAGCAGTGAAAACGTGGTGTTTTGAGCAAAAGAAAATTCTCAGCAAATTTCAAATTTTCTCAGCAAAAAACAGTTTTTTGGACCAAAAAGCACCTTTACTCAGCCAAAACCCCATTTTTTTTCGCCAAAAAGTCGTGTTTTTATCTCAAAAGGTATTTTCATGAGCAAAAAGTGGGGGTTTCAGCCAACAGGTCACGCCGTCAGCGAAAAACCTGGTTTTGAGAGCCAAAATGGCCATTTTTCAGTTTTTTGGGCTAAAAAGCTTTTTTTTCCAGCAAAACAGTGTTTTGGACACCTAAAATGTGCTTTTCTCGTCCAAAACTTGCGTTTAGCAGTGAAAACGTGGTGTTTTGAGCAAAAGAAAATTCTCAGCAAATTTCAAATTTTCTCAGCAAAAAACAGTTTTTTGGACCAAAAAAAGCACCTTTACTCAGCCAAAACCCCATTTTTTTTCGCCAAAAAGTCGTGTTTTTATCTCAAGAGGTATTTTCATGAGCAAAAAGTGGGGGTTTCAGCCAACAGGTCACGCCGTCAGCGAAAAACCTGGTTTTGAGAGCCAAAATGGCCATTTTTCAGTTTTTTGGGCTAAAAAGCTTTTTTTTCCAGCAAAACAGTGTTTTGGACACCTAAAATGTGCTTTTCTCGTCCAAAACTTGCGTTTAGCAGTGAAAACGTGGTGTTTTGAGCAAAAGAAAATTCTCAGCAAATTTCAAATTTTCTCAGCAAAAAACAGTTTTTTGGACCAAAAAAGCACCTTTACTCAGCCAAAACCCCATTTTTTTTCGCCAAAAAGTCGTGTTTTTATCTCAAGAGGTATTTTCATGAGCAAAAAGTGGGGGTTTCAGCCAACAGGTCACGCCGTCAGCGAAAAACCTGGTTTTGAGAGCCAAAATGGCCATTTTTCAGTTTTTTGGGCTAAAAAGCTTTTTTTTCCAGCAAAACAGTGTTTTGGACACCTAAAATGTGCTTTTCTCGTCCAAAACTTGCGTTTAGCAGTGAAAACGTGGTGTTTTGAGCAAAAGAAAATTCTCAGCAAATTTCAAATTTTCTCAGCAAAAAACAGTTTTTTGGACCAAAAAGCACCTTTACTCAGCCAAAACCCCATTTTTTTTCGCCAAAAAGTCGTGTTTTTATCTCAAGAGGTATTTTCATGAGCAAAAAGTGGGGGTTTCAGCCAACAGGTCACGCCGTCAGCGAAAAACCTGGTTTTGAGAGCCAAAATGGCCATTTTTCAGTTTTTTGGGCTAAAAAGCTTTTTTTTCCAGCAAAACAGTGTTTTGGACACCTAAAATGTGCTTTTCTCGTCCAAAACTTGCGTTTAGCAGTGAAAACGTGGTGTTTTGAGCAAAAGAAAATTCTCAGCAAATTTCAAATTTTCTCAGCAAAAAACAGTTTTTTGGACCAAAAAGCACCTTTACTCAGCCAAAACCCCATTTTTTTTCGCCAAAAAGTCGTGTTTTTATCTCAAGAGGTATTTTCATGAGCAAAAAGTGGGGGTTTCAGCCAACAGGTCACGCCGTCAGCGAAAAACCTGGTTTTGAGAGCCAAAATGGCCATTTTTCAGTTTTTTGGGCTAAAAAGCTTTTTTTTCCAGCAAAACAGTGTTTTGGACACCTAAAATGTGCTTTTCTCGTCCAAAACTTGCGTTTAGCAGTGAAAACGTGGTGTTTTGAGCAAAAGAAAATTCTCAGCAAATTTCAAATTTTCTCAGCAAAAAACAGTTTTTTGGACCAAAAAGCACCTTTACTCAGCCAAAACCCCATTTTTTTTCGCCAAAAAGTCGTGTTTTTATCTCAAGAGGTATTTTCATGAGCAAAAAGTGGGGGTTTCAGCCAACAGGTCACGCCGTCAGCGAAAAACCTGGTTTTGAGAGCCAAAATGGCCATTTTTCAGTTTTTTGGGCTAAAAAGCTTTTTTTTCCAGCAAAACAGTGTTTTGGACACCTAAAATGTGCTTTTCTCGTCCAAAACTTGCGTTTAGCAGTGAAAACGTGGTGTTTTGAGCAAAAGAAAATTCTCAGCAAATTTCAAATTTTCTCAGCAAAAAACAGTTTTTTGGACCAAAAAGCACCTTTACTCAGCCAAAACCCCATTTTTTTTCCCCAAAAAGTCGTGTTTTTATCTCAAGAGGTATTTTCATGAGCAAAAAGTGGGGGTTTCAGCCAACAGGTCACGCCGTCAGCGAAAAACCTGGTTTTGAGAGCCAAAATGGCCATTTTTCAGTTTTTTGGGCTAAAAAGCTTTTTTTTCCAGCAAAACAGTGTTTTGGACACCTAAAATGTGCTTTTCTCGTCCAAAACTTGCGTTTAGCAGTGAAAACGTGGTGTTTTGAGCAAAAGAAAATTCTCAGCAAATTTCAAATTTTCTCAGCAAAAAACAGTTTTTTGGACCAAAAAGCACCTTTACTCAGCCAAAACCCCATTTTTTTTCGCCAAAAAGTCGTGTTTTTATCTCAAGAGGTATTTTCATGAGCAAAAAGTGGGGGTTTCAGCCAACAGGTCACGCCGTCAGCGAAAAACCTGGTTTTGAGAGCCAAAATGGCCATTTTTCAGTTTTTTGGGCTAAAAAGCTTTTTTTTCCAGCAAAACAGTGTTTTGGACACCTAAAATGTGCTTTTCTCGTCCAAAACTTGCGTTTAGCAGTGAAAACGTGGTGTTTTGAGCAAAAGAAAATTCTCAGCAAATTTCAAATTTTCTCAGCAAAAAACAGTTTTTTGGACCAAAAAGCACCTTTACTCAGCCAAAACCCCATTTTTTTTCGCCAAAAAGTCGTGTTTTTATCTCAAGAGGTATTTTCATGAGCAAAAAGTGGGGGTTTCAGCCAACAGGTCACGCCGTCAGCGAAAAACCTGGTTTTGAGAGCCAAAATGGCCATTTTTCAGTTTTTTGGGCTAAAAAGCTTTTTTTTCCAGCAAAACAGTGTTTTGGACACCTAAAATGTGCTTTTCTCGTCCAAAACTTGCGTTTAGCAGTGAAAACGTGGTGTTTTGAGCAAAAGAAAATTCTCAGCAAATTTCAAATTTTCTCAGCAAAAAACAGTTTTTTGGACCAAAAAGCACCTTTACTCAGCCAAAACCCCATTTTTTTTCGCCAAAAAGTCGTGTTTTTATCTCAAGAGGTATTTTCATGAGCAAAAAGTGGGGGTTTCAGCCAACAGGTCACGCCGTCAGCGAAAAACCTGGTTTTGAGAGCCAAAATGGCCATTTTTCAGTTTTTTGGGCTAAAAAGCTTTTTTTTCCAGCAAAACAGTGTTTTGGACACCTAAAATGTGCTTTTCTCGTCCAAAACTTGCGTTTAGCAGTGAAAACGTGGTGTTTTGAGCAAAAGAAAATTCTCAGCAAATTTCAAATTTTCTCAGCAAAAAACAGTTTTTTGGACCAAAAAGCACCTTTACTCAGCCAAAACCCCATTTTTTTTCGCCAAAAAGTCGTGCGTGTTTTTATCTCAAGAGGTATTTTCATGAGCAAAAAGTGGGGGTTTCAGCCAACAGGTCACGCCGTCAGCGAAAAACCTGGTTTTGAGAGCCAAAATGGCCATTTTTCAGTTTTTTGGGCTAAAAAGCTTTTTTTTCCAGCAAAACAGTGTTTTGGACACCTAAAATGTGCTTTTCTCGTCCAAAACTTGCGTTTAGCAGTGAAAACGTGGTGTTTTGAGCAAAAGAAAATTCTCAGCAAATTTCAAATTTTCTCAGCAAAAAACAGTTTTTTTGGACCAAAAAGCACCTTTACTCAGCCAAAACCCCATTTTTTTTCGCCAAAAAGTCGTGTTTTTATCTCAAGAGGTATTTTCATGAGCAAAAAGTGGGGGTTTCAGCCAACAGGTCACGCCGTCAGCGAAAAACCTGGTTTTGAGAGCCAAAATGGCCATTTTTCAGTTTTTTGGGCTAAAAAGCTTTTTTTTCCAGCAAAACAGTGTTTTGGACACCTAAAATGTGCTTTTCTCGTCCAAAACTTGCGTTTAGCAGTGAAAACGTGGTGTTTTGAGCAAAAGAAAATTCTCAGCAAATTTCAAATTTTCTCAGCAAAAAACAGTTTTTTGGACCAAAAAGCACCTTTACTCAGCCAAAACCCCATTTTTTTTCGCCAAAAAGTCGTGTTTTTATCTCAAGAGGTATTTTCATGAGCAAAAAGTGGGGGTTTCAGCCAACAGGTCACGCCGTCAGCGAAAAACCTGGTTTTGAGAGCCAAAATGGCCATTTTTCAGTTTTTTGGGCTAAAAAGCTTTTTTTTCCAGCAAAACAGTGTTTTGGACACCTAAAATGTGCTTTTCTCGTCCAAAACTTGCGTTTAGCAGTGAAAACGTGGTGTTTTGAGCAAAAGAAAATTCTCAGCAAATTTCAAATTTTCTCAGCAAAAAACAGTTTTTTGGACCAAAAAGCACCTTTACTCAGCCAAAACCCCATTTTTTTCGCCAAAAAGTCGTGTTTTTTATCTCAAGAGGTATTTTCATGAGCAAAAAGTGGGGGTTTCAGCCAACAGGTCACGCCGTCAGCGAAAAACCTGGTTTTGAGAGCCAAAATGGCCATTTTTCAGTTTTTTGGGCTAAAAAGCTTTTTTTTCCAGCAAAACAGTGTTTTGGACACCTAAAATGTGCTTTTCTCGTCCAAAACTTGCGTTTAGCAGTGAAAACGTGGTGTTTTGAGCAAAAGAAAATTCTCAGCAAATTTCAAATTTTCTCAGCAAAAAACAGTTTTTTGGACCAAAAAGCACCTTTACTCAGCCAAAACCCCATTTTTTTTCGCCAAAAAGTCGTGTTTTTATCTCAAGAGGTATTTTCATGAGCAAAAAGTGGGGTTTCAGCCAACAGGTCACGCCGTCAGCGAAAAACCTGGTTTTGAGAGCCAAAATGGCCATTTTTCAGTTTTTTGGGCTAAAAAGCTTTTTTTTCCAGCAAAACAGTGTTTTGGACACCTAAAATGTGCTTTTCTCGTCCAAAACTTGCGTTTAGCAGTGAAAACGTGGTGTTTTGAGCAAAAGAAAATTCTCAGCAAATTTCAAATTTTCTCAGCAAAAAACAGTTTTTTGGACCAAAAAGCACCTTTACTCAGCCAAAACCCCATTTTTTTTCGCCAAAAAGTCGTGTTTTTATCTCAAGAGGTATTTTCATGAGCAAAAAGTGGGGGTTTCAGCCAACAGGTCACGCCGTCAGCGAAAAACCTGGTTTTGAGAGCCAAAATGGCCATTTTTCAGTTTTTTGGGCTAAAAAGCTTTTTTTTCCAGCAAAACAGTGTTTTGGACACCTAAAATGTGCTTTTCTCGTCCAAAACTTGCGTTTAGCAGTGAAAACGTGGTGTTTTGAGCAAAAGAAAATTCTCAGCAAATTTCAAATTTTCTCAGCAAAAAACAGTTTTTTGGACCAAAAAGCACCTTTACTCAGCCAAAACCCCATTTTTTTTCGCCAAAAAGTCGTGTTTTTATCTCAAGAGGTATTTTCATGAGCAAAAAGTGGGGGTTTCAGCCAACAGGTCACGCCGTCAGCGAAAAACCTGGTTTTGAGAGCCAAAATGGCCATTTTTCAGTTTTTTGGGCTAAAAAGCTTTTTTTTCCAGCAAAACAGTGTTTTGGACACCTAAAATGTGCTTTTCTCGTCCAAAACTTGCGTTTAGCAGTGAAAACGTGGTGTTTTGAGCAAAAGAAAATTCTCAGCAAATTTCAAATTTTCTCAGCAAAAAACAGTTTTTTGGACCAAAAAGCACCTTTACTCAGCCAAAACCCCATTTTTTTTCGCCAAAAAGTCGTGTTTTTATCTCAAGAGGTATTTTCATGAGCAAAAAGTGGGGGTTTCAGCCAACAGGTCACGCCGTCAGCGAAAAACCTGGTTTTGAGAGCCAAAATGGCCATTTTTCAGTTTTTTGGGCTAAAAAGCTTTTTTTTCCAGCAAAACAGTGTTTTGGACACCTAAAATGTGCTTTTCTCGTCCAAAACTTGCGTTTAGCAGTGAAAACGTGGTGTTTTGAGCAAAAGAAAATTCTCAGCAAATTTCAAATTTTCTCAGCAAAAAACAGTTTTTTGGACCAAAAAGCACCTTTACTCAGCCAAAACCCCATTTTTTTTCGCCAAAAAGTCGTGTTTTTATCTCAAGAGGTATTTTCATGAGCAAAAAGTGGGGGTTTCAGCCAACAGGTCACGCCGTCAGCGAAAAACCTGGTTTTGAGAGCCAAAATGGCCATTTTTCAGTTTTTTGGGCTAAAAAGCTTTTTTTTCCAGCAAAACAGTGTTTTGGACACCTAAAATGTGCTTTTCTCGTCCAAAACTTGCGTTTAGCAGTGAAAACGTGGTGTTTTGAGCAAAAGAAAATTCTCAGCAAATTTCAAATTTTCTCAGCAAAAAACAGTTTTTTGGACCAAAAAGCACCTTTACTCAGCCAAAACCCCATTTTTTTTCGCCAAAAAGTCGTGTTTTTATCTCAAGAGGTATTTTCATGAGCAAAAAGTGGGGGTTTCAGCCAACAGGTCACGCCGTCAGCGAAAAACCTGGTTTTGAGAGCCAAAATGGCCATTTTTCAGTTTTTTGGGCTAAAAAGCTTTTTTTTCCAGCAAAACAGTGTTTTGGACACCTAAAATGTGCTTTTCTCGTCCAAAACTTGCGTTTAGCAGTGAAAACGTGGTGTTTTGAGCAAAAGAAAATTCTCAGCAAATTTCAAATTTTCTCAGCAAAAAACAGTTTTTTGGACCAAAAAGCACCTTTACTCAGCCAAAACCCCATTTTTTTTCGCCAAAAAGTCGTGTTTTTATCTCAAGAGGTATTTTCATGAGCAAAAAGTGGGGGTTTCAGCCAACAGGTCACGCCGTCAGCGAAAAACCTGGTTTTGAGAGCCAAAATGGCCATTTTTCAGTTTTTTGGGCTAAAAAGCTTTTTTTTCCAGCAAAACAGTGTTTTGGACACCTAAAATGTGCTTTTCTCGTCCAAAACTTGCGTTTAGCAGTGAAAACGTGGTGTTTTGAGCAAAAGAAAATTCTCAGCAAATTTCAAATTTTCTCAGCAAAAAACAGTTTTTTGGACCAAAAAGCACCTTTACTCAGCCAAAACCCCATTTTTTTTCGCCAAAAAGTCGTGTTTTTATCTCAAGAGGTATTTTCATGAGCAAAAAGTGGGGGTTTCAGCCAACAGGTCACGCCGTCAGCGAAAAACCTGGTTTTGAGAGCCAAAATGGCCATTTTTCAGTTTTTTGGGCTAAAAAGCTTTTTTTTCCAGCAAAACAGTGTTTTGGACACCTAAAATGTGCTTTTCTCGTCCAAAACTTGCGTTTAGCAGTGAAAACGTGGTGTTTTGAGCAAAAGAAAATTCTCAGCAAATTTCAAATTTTCTCAGCAAAAAACAGTTTTTTGGACCAAAAAGCACCTTTACTCAGCCAAAACCCCATTTTTTTTCGCCAAAAAGTCGTGTTTTTATCTCAAGAGGTATTTTCATGAGCAAAAAGTGGGGGTTTCAGCCAACAGGTCACGCCGTCAGCGAAAAACCTGGTTTTGAGAGCCAAAATGGCCATTTTTCAGTTTTTTGGGCTAAAAAGCTTTTTTTTCCAGCAAAACAGTGTTTTGGACACCTAAAATGTGCTTTTCTCGTCCAAAACTTGCGTTTAGCAGTGAAAACGTGGTGTTTTGAGCAAAAGAAAATTCTCAGCAAATTTCAAATTTTCTCAGCAAAAAACAGTTTTTTGGACCAAAAAGCACCTTTACTCAGCCAAAACCCCATTTTTTTTCGCCAAAAAGTCGTGTTTTTATCTCAAGAGGTATTTTCATGAGCAAAAAGTGGGGGTTTCAGCCAACAGGTCACGCCGTCAGCGAAAAACCTGGTTTTGAGAGCCAAAATGGCCATTTTTCAGTTTTTTGGGCTAAAAAGCTTTTTTTTCCAGCAAAACAGTGTTTTGGACACCTAAAATGTGCTTTTCTCGTCCAAAACTTGCGTTTAGCAGTGAAAACGTGGTGTTTTGAGCAAAAGAAAATTCTCAGCAAATTTCAAATTTTCTCAGCAAAAAACAGTTTTTTGGACCAAAAAGCACCTTTACTCAGCCAAAACCCCATTTTTTTTCGCCAAAAAGTCGTGTTTTTATCTCAAGAGGTATTTTCATGAGCAAAAAGTGGGGGTTTCAGCCAACAGGTCACGCCGTCAGCGAAAAACCTGGTTTTGAGAGCCAAAATGGCCATTTTTCAGTTTTTTGGGCTAAAAAGCTTTTTTTTCCAGCAAAACAGTGTTTTGGACACCTAAAATGTGCTTTTCTCGTCCAAAACTTGCGTTTAGCAGTGAAAACGTGGTGTTTTGAGCAAAAGAAAATTCTCAGCAAATTTCAAATTTTCTCAGCAAAAAACAGTTTTTTGGACCAAAAAGCACCTTTACTCAGCCAAAACCCCATTTTTTTTCGCCAAAAAGTCGTGTTTTTATCTCAAGAGGTATTTTCATGAGCAAAAAGTGGGGGTTTCAGCCAACAGGTCACGCCGTCAGCGAAAAACCTGGTTTTGAGAGCCAAAATGGCCATTTTTCAGTTTTTTGGGCTAAAAAGCTTTTTTTTCCAGCAAAACAGTGTTTTGGACACCTAAAATGTGCTTTTCTCGTCCAAAACTTGCGTTTAGCAGTGAAAACGTGGTGTTTTGAGCAAAAGAAAATTCTCAGCAAATTTCAAATTTTCTCAGCAAAAAACAGTTTTTTGGACCAAAAAGCACCTTTACTCAGCCAAAACCCCATTTTTTTTCGCCAAAAAGTCGTGTTTTTATCTCAAGAGGTATTTTCATGAGCAAAAAGTGGGGGTTTCAGCCAACAGGTCACGCCGTCAGCGAAAAACCTGGTTTTGAGAGCCAAAATGGCCATTTTTCAGTTTTTTGGGCTAAAAAGCTTTTTTTTCCAGCAAAACAGTGTTTTGGACACCTAAAATGTGCTTTTCTCGTCCAAAACTTGCGTTTAGCAGTGAAAACGTGGTGTTTTGAGCAAAAGAAAATTCTCAGCAAATTTCAAATTTTCTCAGCAAAAAACAGTTTTTTGGACCAAAAAGCACCTTTACTCAGCCAAAACCCCATTTTTTTTCGCCAAAAAGTCGTGTTTTTATCTCAAGAGGTATTTTCATGAGCAAAAAGTGGGGGTTTCAGCCAACAGGTCACGCCGTCAGCGAAAAACCCGGTTTTGAGAGCCAAAATGGCCATTTTTCAGTTTTTTGGGCTAAAAAGCTTTTTTTTCCAGCAAAACAGTGTTTTGGACACCTAAAATGTGCTTTTCTCGTCCAAAACTTGCGTTTAGCAGTGAAAACGTGGTGTTTTGAGCAAAAGAAAATTCTCAGCAAATTTCAAATTTTCTCAGCAAAAAACAGTTTTTTTGGACCAAAAAGCACCTTTACTCAGCCAAAACCCCATTTTTTTTCGCCAAAAAGTCGTGTTTTTATCTCAAGAGGTATTTTCATGAGCAAAAAGTGGGGGTTTCAGCCAACAGGTCACGCCGTCAGCGAAAAACCTGGTTTTGAGAGCCAAAATGGCCATTTTTCAGTTTTTTGGGCTAAAAAGCTTTTTTTTCCAGCAAAACAGTGTTTTGGACACCTAAAATGTGCTTTTCTCGTCCAAAACTTGCGTTTAGCAGTGAAAACGTGGTGTTTTGAGCAAAAGAAAATTCTCAGCAAATTTCAAATTTTCTCAGCAAAAAACAGTTTTTTGGACCAAAAAGCACCTTTACTCAGCCAAAACCCCATTTTTTTTCGCCAAAAAGTCGTGTTTTTATCTCAAGAGGTATTTTCATGAGCAAAAAGTGGGGGTTTCAGCCAACAGGTCACGCCGTCAGCGAAAAACCTGGTTTTGAGAGCCAAAATGGCCATTTTTCAGTTTTTTGGGCTAAAAAGCTTTTTTTTCCAGCAAAACAGTGTTTTGGACACCTAAAATGTGCTTTTCTCGTCCAAAACTTGCGTTTAGCAGTGAAAACGTGGTGTTTTGAGCAAAAGAAAATTCTCAGCAAATTTCAAATTTTCTCAGCAAAAAACAGTTTTTTGGACCAAAAAGCACCTTTACTCAGCCAAAACCCCATTTTTTTTCGCCAAAAAGTCGTGTTTTTATCTCAAGAGGTATTTTCATGAGCAAAAAGTGGGGGTTTCAGCCAACAGGTCACGCCGTCAGCGAAAAACCTGGTTTTGAGAGCCAAAATGGCCATTTTTCAGTTTTTTGGGCTAAAAAGCTTTTTTTTCCAGCAAAACAGTGTTTTGGACACCTAAAATGTGCTTTTCTCGTCCAAAACTTGCGTTTAGCAGTGAAAACGTGGTGTTTTGAGCAAAAGAAAATTCTCAGCAAATTTCAAATTTTCTCAGCAAAAAACAGTTTTTTGGACCAAAAAGCACCTTTACTCAGCCAAAACCCCATTTTTTTTCGCCAAAAAGTCGTGTTTTTATCTCAAGAGGTATTTTCATGAGCAAAAAGTGGGGGTTTCAGCCAACAGGTCACGCCGTCAGCGAAAAACCTGGTTTTGAGAGCCAAAATGGCCATTTTTCAGTTTTTTGGGCTAAAAAGCTTTTTTTTCCAGCAAAACAGTGTTTTGGACACCTAAAATGTGCTTTTCTCGTCCAAAACTTGCGTTTAGCAGTGAAAACGTGGTGTTTTGAGCAAAAGAAAATTCTCAGCAAATTTCAAATTTTCTCAGCAAAAAACAGTTTTTTGGACCAAAAAGCACCTTTACTCAGCCAAAACCCCATTTTTTTTCGCCAAAATGTCGTGTTTTTATCTCAAGAGGTATTTTCATGAGCAAAAAGTGGGGGTTTCAGCCAACAGGTCACGCCGTCAGCGAAAAACCTGGTTTTGAGAGCCAAAATGGCCATTTTTCAGTTTTTTGGGCTAAAAAGCTTTTTTTTCCAGCAAAACAGTGTTTTGGACACCTAAAATGTGCTTTTCTCGTCCAAAACTTGCGTTGAGCAGTGAAAACGTGGTGTTTTGAGCAAAAGAAAATTCTCAGCAAATTTCAAATTTTCTCAGCAAAAAACAGTTTTTTGGACCAAAAAGCACCTTTACTCAGCCAAAACCCCATTTTTTTTCGCCAAAAAGTCGTGTTTTTATCTCAAGAGGTATTTTCATGAGCAAAAAGTGGGGGTTTCAGCCAACAGGTCACGCCGTCAGCGAAAAACCTGGTTTTGAGAGCCAAAATGGCCATTTTTCAGTTTTTTGGGCTAAAAAGCTTTTTTTTCCAGCAAAACAGTGTTTTGGACACCTAAAATGTGCTTTTCTCGTCCAAAACTTGCGTTTAGCAGTGAAAACGTGGTGTTTTGAGCAAAAGAAAATTCTCAGCAAATTTCAAATTTTCTCAGCAAAAAACAGTTTTTTGGACCAAAAAGCACCTTTACTCAGCCAAAACCCCATTTTTTTTCGCCAAAAAGTCGTGTTTTTATCTCAAGAGGTATTTTCATGAGCAAAAAGTGGGGGTTTCAGCCAACAGGTCACGCCGTCAGCGAAAAACCTGGTTTTGAGAGCCAAAATGGCCATTTTTCAGTTTTTTGGGCTAAAAAGCTTTTTTTTCCAGCAAAACAGTGTTTTGGACACCTAAAATGTGCTTTTCTCGTCCAAAACTTGCGTTTAGCAGTGAAAACGTGGTGTTTTGAGCAAAAGAAAATTCTCAGCAAATTTCAAATTTTCTCAGCAAAAAACAGTTTTTTGGACCAAAAAGCACCTTTACTCAGCCAAAACCCCATTTTTTTTCGCCAAAAAGTCGTGTTTTTATCTCAAGAGGTATTTTCATGAGCAAAAAGTGGGGGTTTCAGCCAACAGGTCACGCCGTCAGCGAAAAACCTGGTTTTGAGAGCCAAAATTGCCATTTTTCAGTTTTTTGGGCTAAAAAGCTTTTTTTTCCAGCAAAACAGTGTTTTGGACACCTAAAATGTGCTTTTCTCGTCCAAAACTTGCGTTTAGCAGTGAAAACGTGGTGTTTTGAGCAAAAGAAAATTCTCAGCAAATTTCAAATTTTCTCAGCAAAAAACAGTTTTTTGGACCAAAAAGCACCTTTACTCAGCCAAAACCCCATTTTTTTTCGCCAAAAAGTCGTGTTTTTATCTCAAGAGGTATTTTCATGAGCAAAAAGTGGGGGTTTCAGCCAACAGGTCACGCCGTCAGCGAAAAACCTGGTTTTGAGAGCCAAAATGGCCATTTTTCAGTTTTTTGGGCTAAAAAGCTTTTTTTTCCAGCAAAACAGTGTTTTGGACACCTAAAATGTGCTTTTCTCGTCCAAAACTTGCGTTTAGCAGTGAAAACGTGGTGTTTTGAGCAAAAGAAAATTCTCAGCAAATTTCAAATTTTCTCAGCAAAAAACAGTTTTTTGGACCAAAAAGCACCTTTACTCAGCCAAAACCCCATTTTTTTTCGCCAAAAAGTCGTGTTTTTATCTCAAGAGGTATTTTCATGAGCAAAAAGTGGGGGTTTCAGCCAACAGGTCACGCCGTCAGCGAAAAACCTGGTTTTGAGAGCCAAAATGGCCATTTTTCAGTTTTTTGGGCTAAAAAGCTTTTTTTTCCAGCAAAACAGTGTTTTGGACACCTAAAATGTGCTTTTCTCGTCCAAAACTTGCGTTTAGCAGTGAAAACGTGGTGTTTTGAGCAAAAGAAAATTCTCAGCAAATTTCAAATTTTCTCAGCAAAAAACAGTTTTTTGGACCAAAAAGCACCTTTACTCAGCCAAAACCCCATTTTTTTTCGCCAAAAAGTCGTGTTTTTATCTCAAGAGGTATTTTCATGAGCAAAAAGTGGGGGTTTCAGCCAACAGGTCACGCCGTCAGCGAAAAACCTGGTTTTGAGAGCCAAAATGGCCATTTTTCAGTTTTTTGGGCTAAAAAGCTTTTTTTTCCAGCAAAACAGTGTTTTGGACACCTAAAATGTGCTTTTCTCGTCCAAACTTGCGTTTAGCAGTGAAAACGTGGTGTTTTGAGCAAAAGAAAATTCTCAGCAAATTTCAAATTTTCTCAGCAAAAAACAGTTTTTTGGACCAAAAAGCACCTTTACTCAGCCAAAACCCCATTTTTTTTCGCCAAAAAGTCGTGTTTTTATCTCAAGAGGTATTTTCATGAGCAAAAAGTGGGGGTTTCAGCCAACAGGTCACGCCGTCAGCGAAAAACCTGGTTTTGAGAGCCAAAATGGCCATTTTTCAGTTTTTTGGGCTAAAAAGCTTTTTTTTCCAGCAAAACAGTGTTTTGGACACCTAAAATGTGCTTTTCTCGTCCAAAACTTGCGTTTAGCAGTGAAAACGTGGTGTTTTGAGCAAAAGAAAATTCTCAGCAAATTTCAAATTTTCTCAGCAAAAAACAGTTTTTTGGACCAAAAAGCACCTTTACTCAGCCAAAACCCCATTTTTTTTCGCCAAAAAGTCGTGTTTTTATCTCAAGAGGTATTTTCATGAGCAAAAAGTGGGGGTTTCAGCCAACAGGTCACGCCGTCAGCGAAAAACCTGGTTTTGAGAGCCAAAATGGCCATTTTTCAGTTTTTTGGGCTAAAAAGCTTTTTTTTCCAGCAAAACAGTGTTTTGGACACCTAAAATGTGCTTTTCTCGTCCAAAACTTGCGTTTAGCAGTGAAAACGTGGTGTTTTGAGCAAAAGAAAATTCTCAGCAAATTTCAAATTTTCTCAGCAAAAAACAGTTTTTTGGACCAAAAAGCACCTTTACTCAGCCAAAACCCCATTTTTTTTCGCCAAAAAGTCGTGTTTTTATCTCAAGAGGTATTTTCATGAGCAAAAAGTGGGGGTTTCAGCCAACAGGTCACGCCGTCAGCGAAAAACCTGGTTTTGAGAGCCAAAATGGCCATTTTTCAGTTTTTTGGGCTAAAAAGCTTTTTTTTCCAGCAAAACAGTGTTTTGGACACCTAAAATGTGCTTTTCTCGTCCAAAACTTGCGTTTAGCAGTGAAAACGTGGTGTTTTGAGCAAAAGAAAATTCTCAGCAAATTTCAAATTTTCTCAGCAAAAAACAGTTTTTTGGACCAAAAAGCACCTTTACTCAGCCAAAACCCCATTTTTTTTCGCCAAAAAGTCGTGTTTTTATCTCAAGAGGTATTTTCATGAGCAAAAAGTGGGGGTTTCAGCCAACAGGTCACGCCGTCAGCGAAAAACCTGGTTTTGAGAGCCAAAATGGCCATTTTTCAGTTTTTTGGGCTAAAAAGCTTTTTTTTCCAGCAAAACAGTGTTTTGGACACCTAAAATGTGCTTTTCTCGTCCAAAACTTGCGTTTAGCAGTGAAAACGTGGTGTTTTGAGCAAAAGAAAATTCTCAGCAAATTTCAAATTTTCTCAGCAAAAAACAGTTTTTTGGACCAAAAAGCACCTTTACTCAGCCAAAACCCCATTTTTTTTCGCCAAAAAGTCGTGTTTTTATCTCAAGAGGTATTTTCATGAGCAAAAAGTGGGGGTTTCAGCCAACAGGTCACGCCGTCAGCGAAAAACCTGGTTTTGAGAGCCAAAATGGCCATTTTTCAGTTTTTTGGGCTAAAAAGCTTTTTTTTCCAGCAAAACAGTGTTTTGGACACCTAAAATGTGCTTTTCTCGTCCAAAACTTGCGTTTAGCAGTGAAAACGTGGTGTTTTGAGCAAAAGAAAATTCTCAGCAAATTTCAAATTTTCTCAGCAAAAAACAGTTTTTTGGACCAAAAAGCACCTTTACTCAGCCAAAACCCCATTTTTTTTCGCCAAAAAGTCGTGTTTTTATCTCAAGAGGTATTTTCATGAGCAAAAAGTGGGGGTTTCAGCCAACAGGTCACGCCGTCAGCGAAAAACCTGGTTTTGAGAGCCAAAATGGCCATTTTTCAGTTTTTTGGGCTAAAAAGCTTTTTTTTCCAGCAAAACAGTGTTTTGGACACCTAAAATGTGCTTTTCTCGTCCAAAACTTGCGTTTAGCAGTGAAAACGTGGTGTTTTGAGCAAAAGAAAATTCTCAGCAAATTTCAAATTTTCTCAGCAAAAAACAGTTTTTTGGACCAAAAAGCACCTTTACTCAGCCAAAACCCCATTTTTTTTCGCCAAAAAGTCGTGTTTTTATCTCAAGAGGTATTTTCATGAGCAAAAAGTGGGGGTTTCAGCCAACAGGTCACGCCGTCAGCGAAAAACCTGGTTTTGAGAGCCAAAATGGCCATTTTTCAGTTTTTTGGGCTAAAAAGCTTTTTTTTCCAGCAAAACAGTGTTTTGGACACCTAAAATGTGCTTTTCTCGTCCAAAACTTGCGTTTAGCAGTGAAAACGTGGTGTTTTGAGCAAAAGAAAATTCTCAGCAAATTTCAAATTTTCTCAGCAAAAAACAGTTTTTTGGACCAAAAAGCACCTTTACTCAGCCAAAACCCCATTTTTTTTCGCCAAAAAGTCGTGTTTTTATCTCAAGAGGTATTTTCATGAGCAAAAAGTGGGGGTTTCAGCCAACAGGTCACGCCGTCAGCGAAAAACCTGGTTTTGAGAGCCAAAATGGCCATTTTTCAGTTTTTTGGGCTAAAAAGCTTTTTTTTCCAGCAAAACAGTGTTTTGGACACCTAAAATGTGCTTTTCTCGTCCAAAACTTGCGTTTAGCAGTGAAAACGTGGTGTTTTGAGCAAAAGAAAATTCTCAGCAAATTTCAAATTTTCTCAGCAAAAAACAGTTTTTTGGACCAAAAAGCACCTTTACTCAGCCAAAACCCCATTTTTTTTCGCCAAAAAGTCGTGTTTTTATCTCAAGAGGTATTTTCATGAGCAAAAAGTGGGGGTTTCAGCCAACAGGTCACGCCGTCAGCGAAAAACCTGGTTTTGAGAGCCAAAATGGCCATTTTTCAGTTTTTTGGGCTAAAAAGCTTTTTTTTCCAGCAAAACAGTGTTTTGGACACCTAAAATGTGCTTTTCTCGTCCAAAACTTGCGTTTAGCAGTGAAAACGTGGTGTTTTGAGCAAAAGAAAATTCTCAGCAAATTTCAAATTTTCTCAGCAAAAAACAGTTTTTTGGACCAAAAAGCACCTTTACTCAGCCAAAACCCCATTTTTTTTCGCCAAAAAGTCGTGTTTTTATCTCAAGAGGTATTTTCATGAGCAAAAAGTGGGGGTTTCAGCCAACAGGTCACGCCGTCAGCGAAAAACCTGGTTTTGAGAGCCAAAATGGCCATTTTTCAGTTTTTTGGGCTAAAAAGCTTTTTTTTCCAGCAAAACAGTGTTTTGGACACCTAAAATGTGCTTTTCTCGTCCAAAACTTGCGTTTAGCAGTGAAAACGTGGTGTTTTGAGCAAAAGAAAATTCTCAGCAAATTTCAAATTTTCTCAGCAAAAAACAGTTTTTTGGACCAAAAAGCACCTTTCCTCAGCCAAAACCCCATTTTTTTTCGCCAAAAAGTCGTGTTTTTATCTCAAGAGGTATTTTCATGAGCAAAAAGTGGGGGTTTCAGCCAACAGGTCACGCCGTCAGCGAAAAACCTGGTTTTGAGAGCCAAAATGGCCATTTTTCAGTTTTTTGGGCTAAAAAGCTTTTTTTTCCAGCAAAACAGTGTTTTGGACACCTAAAATGTGCTTTTCTCGTCCAAAACTTGCGTTTAGCAGTGAAAACGTGGTGTTTTGAGCAAAAGAAAATTCTCAGCAAATTTCAAATTTTCTCAGCAAAAAACAGTTTTTTGGACCAAAAAGCACCTTTACTCAGCCAAAACCCCATTTTTTTTCGCCAAAAAGTCGTGTTTTTATCTCAAGAGGTATTTTCATGAGCAAAAAGTGGGGGTTTCAGCCAACAGGTCACGCCGTCAGCGAAAAACCTGGTTTTGAGAGCCAAAATGGCCATTTTTCAGTTTTTTGGGCTAAAAAGCTTTTTTTTCCAGCAAAACAGTGTTTTGGACACCTAAAATGTGCTTTTCTCGTCCAAAACTTGCGTTTAGCAGTGAAAACGTGGTGTTTTGAGCAAAAGAAAATTCTCAGCAAATTTCAAATTTTCTCAGCAAAAAACAGTTTTTTGGACCAAAAAGCACCTTTACTCAGCCAAAACCCCATTTTTTTTCGCCAAAAAGTCGTGTTTTTATCTCAAGAGGTATTTTCATGAGCAAAAAGTGGGGGTTTCAGCCAACAGGTCACGCCGTCAGCGAAAAACCTGGTTTTGAGAGCCAAAATGGCCATTTTTCAGTTTTTTGGGCTAAAAAGCTTTTTTTTCCAGCAAAACAGTGTTTTGGACACCTAAAATGTGCTTTTCTCGTCCAAAACTTGCGTTTAGCAGTGAAAACGTGGTGTTTTGAGCAAAAGAAAATTCTCAGCAAATTTCAAATTTTCTCAGCAAAAAACAGTTTTTTGGACCAAAAAGCACCTTTACTCAGCCAAAACCCCATTTTTTTTCGCCAAAAAGTCGTGTTTTTATCTCAAGAGGTATTTTCATGAGCAAAAAGTGGGGGTTTCAGCCAACAGGTCACGCCGTCAGCGAAAAACCTGGTTTTGAGAGCCAAAATGGCCATTTTTCAGTTTTTTGGGCTAAAAAGCTTTTTTTTCCAGCAAAACAGTGTTTTGGACACCTAAAATGTGCTTTTCTCGTCCAAAACTTGCGTTTAGCAGTGAAAACGTGGTGTTTTGAGCAAAAGAAAATTCTCAGCAAATTTCAAATTTTCTCAGCAAAAAACAGTTTTTTGGACCAAAAAGCACCTTTACTCAGCCAAAACCCCATTTTTTTTCGCCAAAAAGTCGTGTTTTTATCTCAAGAGGTATTTTCATGAGCAAAAAGTGGGGGTTTCAGCCAACAGGTCACGCCGTCAGCGAAAAACCTGGTTTTGAGAGCCAAAATGGCCATTTTTCAGTTTTTTGGGCTAAAAAGCTTTTTTTTTCCAGCAAAACAGTGTTTTGGACACCTAAAATGTGCTTTTCTCGTCCAAAACTTGCGTTTAGCAGTGAAAACGTGGTGTTTTGAGCAAAAGAAAATTCTCAGCAAATTTCAAATTTTCTCAGCAAAAAACAGTTTTTTGGACCAAAAAGCACCTTTACTCAGCCAAAACCCCATTTTTTTTCGCCAAAAAGTCGTGTTTTTATCTCAAGAGGTATTTTCATGAGCAAAAAGTGGGGGTTTCAGCCAACAGGTCACGCCGTCAGCGAAAAACCTGGTTTTGAGAGCCAAAATGGCCATTTTTCAGTTTTTTGGGCTAAAAAGCTTTTTTTCCCAGCAAAACAGTGTTTTGGACACCTAAAATGTGCTTTTCTCGTCCAAAACTTGCGTTTAGCAGTGAAAACGTGGTGTTTTGAGCAAAAGAAAATTCTCAGCAAATTTCAAATTTTCTCAGCAAAAAACAGTTTTTTGGACCAAAAAGCACCTTTACTCAGCCAAAACCCCATTTTTTTTCGCCAAAAAGTCGTGCTTTTATCTCAAGAGGTATTTTCATGAGCAAAAAGTGGGGGTTTCAGCCAACAGGTCACGCCGTCAGCGAAAAACCTGGTTTTGAGAGCCAAAATGGCCATTTTTCAGTTTTTTGGGCTAAAAAGCTTTTTTTTCCAGCAAAACAGTGTTTTGGACACCTAAAATGTGCTTTTCTCGTCCAAAACTTGCGTTGAGCAGTGAAAACGTGGTGTTTTGAGCAAAAGAAAATTCTCAGCAAATTTCAAATTTTCTCAGCAAAAAACAGTTTTTTGGACCAAAAAGCACCTTTACTCAGCCAAAACCCCATTTTTTTTCGCCAAAAAGTCGTGCTTTTATCTCAAGAGGTATTTTCATGAGCAAAAAGTGGGGGTTTCAGCCAACAGGTCACGCCGTCAGCGAAAAACCTGGTTTTGAGAGCCAAAATGGCCATTTTTCAGTTTTTTGGGCTAAAAAGCTTTTTTTTCCAGCAAAACAGTGTTTTGGACACCTAAAATGTGCTTTTCTCGTCCAAAACTTGCGTTTAGCAGTGAAAACGTGGTGTTTTGAGCAAAAGAAAATTCTCAGCAAATTTCAAATTTTCTCAGCAAAAAACAGTTTTTTGGACCAAAAAGCACCTTTACTCAGCCAAAACCCCATTTTTTTTCGCCAAAAAGTCGTGCTTTTATCTCAAGAGGTATTTTCATGAGCAAAAAGTGGGGGTTTCAGCCAACAGGTCACGCCGTCAGCGAAAAACCTGGTTTTGAGAGCCAAAATGGCCATTTTTCAGTTTTTTGGGCTAAAAAGCTTTTTTTTCCAGCAAAACAGTGTTTTGGACACCTAAAATGTGCTTTTCTCGTCCAAAACTTGCGTTGAGCAGTGAAAACGTGGTGTTTTGAGCAAAAGAAAATTCTCAGCAAATTTCAAATTTTCTCAGCAAAAAACAGTTTTTTGGACCAAAAAGCACCTTTACTCAGCCAAAACCCCATTTTTTTTCGCCAAAAAGTCGTGTTTTTATCTCAAGAGGTATTTTCATGAGCAAAAAGTGGGGGTTTCAGCCAACAGGTCACGCCGTCAGCGAAAAACCTGGTTTTGAGAGCCAAAATGGCCATTTTTCAGTTTTTTGGGCTAAAAAGCTTTTTTTTCCAGCAAAACAGTGTTTTGGACACCTAAAATGTGCTTTTCTCGTCCAAAACTTGCGTTTAGCAGTGAAAACGTGGTGTTTTGAGCAAAAGAAAATTCTCAGCAAATTTCAAATTTTCTCAGCAAAAAACAGTTTTTTGGACCAAAAAGCACCTTTACTCAGCCAAAACCCCATTTTTTTTCGCCAAAAAGTCGTGCTTTTATCTCAAGAGGTATTTTCATGAGCAAAAAGTGGGGGTTTCAGCCAACAGGTCACGCCGTCAGCGAAAAACCTGGTTTTGAGAGCCAAAATGGCCATTTTTCAGTTTTTTGGGCTAAAAAGCTTTTTTTTCCAGCAAAACAGTGTTTTGGACACCTAAAATGTGCTTTTCTCGTCCAAAACTTGCGTTTAGCAGTGAAAACGTGGTGTTTTGAGCAAAAGAAAATTCTCAGCAAATTTCAAATTTTCTCAGCAAAAAACAGTTTTTTGGACCAAAAAGCACCTTTACTCAGCCAAAACCCCATTTTTTTTCGCCAAAAAGTCGTGCTTTTATCTCAAGAGGTATTTTCATGAGCAAAAAGTGGGGGTTTCAGCCAACAGGTCACGCCGTCAGCGAAAAACCTGGTTTTGAGAGCCAAAATGGCCATTTTTCAGTTTTTTGGGCTAAAAAGCTTTTTTTTCCAGCAAAACAGTGTTTTGGACACCTAAAATGTGCTTTTCTCGTCCAAAACTTGCGTTTAGCAGTGAAAACGTGGTGTTTTGAGCAAAAGAAAATTCTCAGCAAATTTCAAATTTTCTCATCAAAAAACAGTTTTTTGGACCAAAAAGCACCTTTACTCAGCCAAAACCCCATTTTTTTTCGCCAAAAAGTCGTGTTTTTATCTCAAGAGGTATTTTCATGAGCAAAAAGTGGGGGTTTCAGCCAACAGGTCACGCCGTCAGCGAAAAACCTGGTTTTGAGAGCCAAAATGGCCATTTTTCAGTTTTTTGGGCTAAAAAGCTTTTTTTTCCAGCAAAACAGTGTTTTGGACACCTAAAATGTGCTTTTCTCGTCCAAAACTTGCGTTTAGCAGTGAAAACGTGGTGTTTTGAGCAAAAGAAAATTCTCAGCAAATTTCAAATTTTCTCAGCAAAAAACAGTTTTTTGGACCAAAAAGCACCTTTACTCAGCCAAAACCCCATTTTTTTTCGCCAAAAAGTCGTGTTTTTATCTCAAGAGGTATTTTCATGAGCAAAAAGTGGGGGTTTCAGCCAACAGGTCACGCCGTCAGCGAAAAACCTGGTTTTGAGAGCCAAAATGGCCATTTTTCAGTTTTTTGGGCTAAAAAGCTTTTTTTTCCAGCAAAACAGTGTTTTGGACACCTAAAATGTGCTTTTCTCGTCCAAAACTTGCGTTGAGCAGTGAAAACGTGGTGTTTTGAGCAAAAGAAAATTCTCAGCAAATTTCAAATTTTCTCAGCAAAAAACAGTTTTTTGGACCAAAAAGCACCTTTACTCAGCCAAAACCGCATTTTTTTTCGCCAAAAAGTCGTGTTTTTATCTCAAGAGGTATTTTCATGAGCAAAAAGTGGGGGTTTCAGCCAACAGGTCACGCCGTCAGCGAAAAACCTGGTTTTGAGAGCCAAAATGGCCATTTTTCAGTTTTTTGGGCTAAAAAGCTTTTTTTTCCAGCAAAACAGTGTTTTGGACACCTAAAATGTGCTTTTCTCGTCCAAAACTTGCGTTTAGCAGTGAAAACGTGGTGTTTTGAGCAAAAGAAAATTCTCAGCAAAATTCAAATTTTCTCATCAAAAAACAGTTTTTTGGACCAAAAAGCACCTTTACTCAGCCAAAACCCCATTTTTTTTCGCCAAAAAGTCGTGTTTTTATCTCAAGAGGTATTTTCATGAGCAAAAAGTGGGGGTTTCAGCCAACAGGTCACGCCGTCAGCGAAAAACCTGGTTTTGAGAGCCAAAATGGCCATTTTTCAGTTTTTTGGGCTAAAAAGCTTTTTTTTCCAGCAAAACAGTGTTTTGGACACCTAAAATGTGCTTTTCTCGTCCAAAACTTGCGTTTAGCAGTGAAAACGTGGTGTTTTGAGCAAAAGAAAATTCTCAGCAAATTTCAAATTTTCTCAGCAAAAAACAGTTTTTTGGACCAAAAAGCACCTTTACTCAGCCAAAACCCCATTTTTTTTCGCCAAAAAGTCGTGTTTTTATCTCAAGAGGTATTTTCATGAGCAAAAAGTGGGGGTTTCAGCCAACAGGTCACGCCGTCAGCGAAAAACCTGGTTTTGAGAGCCAAAATGGCCATTTTTCAGTTTTTTGGGCTAAAAAGCTTTTTTTTCCAGCAAAACAGTGTTTTGGACACCTAAAATGTGCTTTTCTCGTCCAAAACTTGCGTTTAGCAGTGAAAACGTGGTGTTTTGAGCAAAAGAAAATTCTCAGCAAATTTCAAATTTTCTCAGCAAAAAACAGTTTTTTGGACCAAAAAGCACCTTTACTCAGCCAAAACCGCATTTTTTTTCGCCAAAAAGTCGTGTTTTTATCTCAAGAGGTATTTTCATGAGCAAAAAGTGGGGGTTTCAGCCAACAGGTCACGCCGTCAGCGAAAAACCTGGTTTTGAGAGCCAAAATGGCCATTTTTCAGTTTTTTGGGCTAAAAAGCTTTTTTTTCCAGCAAAACAGTGTTTTGGACACCTAAAATGTGCTTTTCTCGTCCAAAACTTGCGTTTAGCAGTGAAAACGTGGTGTTTTGAGCAAAAGAAAATTCTCAGCAAATTTCAAATTTTCTCAGCAAAAAACAGTTTTTTGGACCAAAAAGCACCTTTACTCAGCCAAAACCCCATTTTTTTTCGCCAAAAAGTCGTGTTTTTATCTCAAGAGGTATTTTCATGAGCAAAAAGTGGGGGTTTCAGCCAACAGGTCACGCCGTCAGCGAAAAACCTGGTTTTGAGAGCCAAAATGGCCATTTTTCAGTTTTTTGGGCTAAAAAGCTTTTTTTTCCAGCAAAACAGTGTTTTGGACACCTAAAATGTGCTTTTCTCGTCCAAAACTTGCGTTGAGCAGTGAAAACGTGGTGTTTTGAGCAAAAGAAAATTCTCAGCAAATTTCAAATTTTCTCAGCAAAAAACAGTTTTTTGGACCAAAAAGCACCTTTACTCAGCCAAAACCCCATTTGTTTTCGCCAAAAAGTCGTGTTTTTATCTGAAGAGGTATTTTCATGAGCAAAAAGTGGGGGTTTCAGCCAACAGGTCACGCCGTCAGCGAAAAACCTGGTTTTGAGAGCCAAAATGGCCATTTTTCAGTTTTTTGGGCTAAAAAGCTTTTTTTCCCAGCAAAACAGTGTTTTGAACACCTAAAATGTGCTTTACTCAGCCAAAACCCCATTTTTTTTCGCCAAAAAGTCGTGTTTTTATCTCAAGAGGTATTTTCATGAGCAAAAAGTGGGGGTTTCAGCCAACAGGTCACGCCGTCAGCGAAAAACCTGGTTTTGAGAGCCAAAATGGCCATTTTTCAGTTTTTTGGGCTAAAAAGCTTTTTTTTCCAGCAAAACAGTGTTTTGGACACCTAAAATGTGCTTTTCTCGTCCAAAACTTGCGTTGAGCAGTGAAAACGTGGTGTTTTGAGCAAAAGAAAATTCTCAGCAAATTTCAAATTTTCTCAGCAAAAAACAGTTTTTTGGACCAAAAAGCACCTTTACTCAGCCAAAACCCCATTTGTTTTCGCCAAAAAGTCGTGTTTTTATCTGAAGAGGTATTTTCATGAGCAAAAAGTGGGGGTTTCAGCCAACAGGTCACGCCGTCAGCGAAAAACCTGGTTTTGAGAGCCAAAATGGCCATTTTTCAGTTTTTTGGGCTAAAAAGCTTTTTTTCCCAGCAAAACAGTGTTTTGAACACCTAAAATGTGCTTTTCTCGTCCAAAACTTGCGTTTAGCAGTGAAAACGTGGTGTTTTGAGCAAAAGAAAATTCTCAGCAAATTTCAAATTTTCTCAGCAAAAAACAGTTTTTTGGACCAAAAAGCACCTTTACTCAGCCAAAACCCCATTTTTTTTCGCCAAAAAGTCGTGTTTTTATCTCAAGAGGTATTTTCATGAGCAAAAAGTGGGGGTTTCAGCCAACAGGTCACGCCGTCAGCGAAAAACCCGGTTTTGAGAGCCAAAATGGCCATTTTTCAGTTTTTTGGGCTAAAAAGCTTTTTTTTCCAGCAAAACAGTGTTTTGGACACCTAAAGTGTGCTTTTCTCGTCCAAAACTTGCGTTTAGCAGTGAAAACGTGGTGTTTTGAGCAAAAGAAAATTCTCAGCAAATTTCAAATTTTCTCAGCAAAAAACAGTTTTTTGGACCAAAAAGCACCTTTACTCAGCCAAAACCCCATTTTTTTTCGCCAAAAAGTCGTGTTTTTATCTCAAGAGGTATTTTCATGAGCAAAAAGTGGGGGTTTCAGCCAACAGGTCACGCCGTCAGCGAAAAACCTGGTTTTGAGAGCCAAAATGGCCATTTTTCAGTTTTTTGGGCTAAAAAGCTTTTTTTTCCAGCAAAACAGTGTTTTGGACACCTAAAATGTGCTTTTCTCGTCCAAAACTTGCGTTTAGCAGTGAAAACGTGGTGTTTTGAGCAAAAGAAAATTCTCAGCAAATTTCAAATTTTCTCAGCAAAAAACAGTTTTTTGGACCAAAAAGCACCTTTACTCAGCCAAAACCCCATTTTTTTTCGCCAAAAAGTCGTGTTTTTATCTCAAGAGGTATTTTCATGAGCAAAAAGTGGGGGTTTCAGCCAACAGGTCACGCCGTCAGCGAAAAACCTGGTTTTGAGAGCCAAAATGGCCATTTTTCAGTTTTTTGGGCTAAAAAGCTTTTTTTTCCAGCAAAACAGTGTTTTGGACACCTAAAATGTGCTTTTCTCGTCCAAAACTTGCGTTTAGCAGTGAAAACGTGGTGTTTTGAGCAAAAGAAAATTCTCAGCAAATTTCAAATTTTCTCAGCAAAAAACAGTTTTTTGGACCAAAAAGCACCTTTACTCAGCCAAAACCCCATTTTTTTTCGCCAAAAAGTCGTGTTTTTATCTCAAGAGGTATTTTCATGAGCAAAAAGTGGGGGTTTCAGCCAACAGGTCACGCCGTCAGCGAAAAACCTGGTTTTGAGAGCCAAAATGGCCATTTTTCAGTTTTTTGGGCTAAAAAGCTTTTTTTTCCAGCAAAACAGTGTTTTGGACACCTAAAATGTGCTTTTCTCGTCCAAAACTTGCGTTTAGCAGTGAAAACGTGGTGTTTTGAGCAAAAGAAAATTCTCAGCAAATTTCAAATTTTCTCAGCAAAAAACAGATTTTTGGACCAAAAAGCACCTTTACTCAGCCAAAACCCCATTTTTTTTCGCCAAAAAGTCGTGTTTTTATCTCAAGAGGTATTTTCATGAGCAAAAAGTGGGGGTTTCAGCCAACAGGTCACGCCGTCAGCGAAAAACCTGGTTTTGAGAGCCAAAATGGCCATTTTTCAGTTTTTTGGGCTAAAAAGCTTTTTTTTCCAGCAAAACAGTGTTTTGGACACCTAAAATGTGCTTTTCTCGTCCAAAACTTGCGTTTAGCAGTGAAAACGTGGTGTTTTGAGCAAAAGAAAATTCTCAGCAAATTTCAAATTTTCTCAGCAAAAAACAGTTTTTTGGACCAAAAAGCACCTTTACTCAGCCAAAACCCCATTTTTTTTCGCCAAAAAGTCGTGTTTTTATCTCAAGAGGTATTTTCATGAGCAAAAAGTGGGGGTTTCAGCCAACAGGTCACGCCGTCAGCGAAAAACCTGGTTTTGAGAGCCAAAATGGCCATTTTTCAGTTTTTTGGGCTAAAAAGCTTTTTTTTCCAGCAAAACAGTGTTTTGGACACCTAAAATGTGCTTTTCTCGTCCAAAACTTGCGTTTAGCAGTGAAAACGTGGTGTTTTGAGCAAAAGAAAATTCTCAGCAAATTTCAAATTTTCTCAGCAAAAAACAGTTTTTTGGACCAAAAAGCACCTTTACTCAGCCAAAACCCCATTTTTTTTCGCCAAAAAGTCGTGTTTTTATCTCAAGAGGTATTTTCATGAGCAAAAAGTGGGGGTTTCAGCCAACAGGTCACGCCGTCAGCGAAAAACCTGGTTTTGAGAGCCAAAATGGCCATTTTTCAGTTTTTTGGGCTAAAAAGCTTTTTTTTCCAGCAAAACAGTGTTTTGGACACCTAAAATGTGCTTTTCTCGTCCAAAACTTGCGTTTAGCAGTGAAAACGTGGTGTTTTGAGCAAAAGAAAATTCTCAGCAAATTTCAAATTTTCTCAGCAAAAAACAGTTTTTTGGACCAAAAAGCACCTTTACTCAGCCAAAACCCCATTTTTTTTCGCCAAAAAGTCGTGTTTTTATCTCAAGAGGTATTTTCATGAGCAAAAAGTGGGGGTTTCAGCCAACAGGTCACGCCGTCAGCGAAAAACCTGGTTTTGAGAGCCAAAATGGCCATTTTTCAGTTTTTTGGGCTAAAAAGCTTTTTTTTCCAGCAAAACAGTGTTTTGGACACCTAAAATGTGCTTTTCTCGTCCAAAACTTGCGTTTAGCAGTGAAAACGTGGTGTTTTGAGCAAAAGAAAATTCTCAGCAAATTTCAAATTTTCTCAGCAAAAAACAGTTTTTTGGACCAAAAAGCACCTTTACTCAGCCAAAACCCCATTTTTTTTCGCCAAAAAGTCGTGTTTTTATCTCAAGAGGTATTTTCATGAGCAAAAAGTGGGGGTTTCAGCCAACAGGTCACGCCGTCAGCGAAAAACCTGGTTTTGAGAGCCAAAATGGCCATTTTTCAGTTTTTTGGGCTAAAAAGCTTTTTTTTCCAGCAAAACAGTGTTTTGGACACCTAAAATGTGCTTTTCTCGTCCAAAACTTGCGTTTAGCAGTGAAAACGTGGTGTTTTGAGCAAAAGAAAATTCTCAGCAAATTTCAAATTTTCTCAGCAAAAAACAGTTTTTTGGACCAAAAAGCACCTTTACTCAGCCAAAACCCCATTTTTTTTCGCCAAAAAGTCGTGTTTTTATCTCAAGAGGTATTTTCATGAGCAAAAAGTGGGGGTTTCAGCCAACAGGTCACGCCGTCAGCGAAAAACCTGGTTTTGAGAGCCAAAATGGCCATTTTTCAGTTTTTTGGGCTAAAAAGCTTTTTTTTCCAGCAAAACAGTGTTTTGGACACCTAAAATGTGCTTTTCTCGTCCAAAACTTGCGTTTAGCAGTGAAAACGTGGTGTTTTGAGCAAAAGAAAATTCTCAGCAAATTTCAAATTTTCTCAGCAAAAAACAGTTTTTTGGACCAAAAAGCACCTTTACTCAGCCAAAACCCCATTTTTTTTCGCCAAAAAGTCGTGTTTTTATCTCAAGAGGTATTTTCATGAGCAAAAAGTGGGGGTTTCAGCCAACAGGTCACGCCGTCAGCGAAAAACCTGGTTTTGAGAGCCAAAATGGCCATTTTTCAGTTTTTTGGGCTAAAAAGCTTTTTTTTCCAGCAAAACAGTGTTTTGGACACCTAAAATGTGCTTTTCTCGTCCAAAACTTGCGTTTAGCAGTGAAAACGTGGTGTTTTGAGCAAAAGAAAATTCTCAGCAAATTTCAAATTTTCTCAGCAAAAAACAGTTTTTTGGACCAAAAAGCACCTTTACTCAGCCAAAACCCCATTTTTTTTCGCCAAAAAGTCGTGTTTTTATCTCAAGAGGTATTTTCATGAGCAAAAAGTGGGGGTTTCAGCCAACAGGTCACGCCGTCAGCGAAAAACCTGGTTTTGAGAGCCAAAATGGCCATTTTTCAGTTTTTTGGGCTAAAAAGCTTTTTTTTCCAGCAAAACAGTGTTTTGGACACCTAAAATGTGCTTTTCTCGTCCAAAACTTGCGTTTAGCAGTGAAAACGTGGTGTTTTGAGCAAAAGAAAATTCTCAGCAAATTTCAAATTTTCTCAGCAAAAAACAGTTTTTTGGACCAAAAAGCACCTTTACTCAGCCAAAACCCCATTTTTTTTCGCCAAAAAGTCGTGTTTTTATCTCAAGAGGTATTTTCATGAGCAAAAAGTGGGGGTTTCAGCCAACAGGTCACGCCGTCAGCGAAAAACCTGGTTTTGAGAGCCAAAATGGCCATTTTTCAGTTTTTTGGGCTAAAAAGCTTTTTTTTCCAGCAAAACAGTGTTTTGGACACCTAAAATGTGCTTTTCTCGTCCAAAACTTGCGTTTAGCAGTGAAAACGTGGTGTTTTGAGCAAAAGAAAATTCTCAGCAAATTTCAAATTTTCTCAGCAAAAAACAGTTTTTTGGACCAAAAAGCACCTTTACTCAGCCAAAACCCCATTTTTTTTCGCCAAAAAGTCGTGTTTTTATCTCAAGAGGTATTTTCATGAGCAAAAAGTGGGGGTTTCAGCCAACAGGTCACGCCGTCAGCGAAAAACCTGGTTTTGAGAGCCAAAATGGCCATTTTTCAGTTTTTTGGGCTAAAAAGCTTTTTTTTCCAGCAAAACAGTGTTTTGGACACCTAAAATGTGCTTTTCTCGTCCAAAACTTGCGTTTAGCAGTGAAAACGTGGTGTTTTGAGCAAAAGAAAATTCTCAGCAAATTTCAAATTTTCTCAGCAAAAAACAGTTTTTTGGACCAAAAAGCACCTTTACTCAGCCAAAACCCCATTTTTTTTCGCCAAAAAGTCGTGTTTTTATCTCAAGAGGTATTTTCATGAGCAAAAAGTGGGGGTTTCAGCCAACAGGTCACGCCGTCAGCGAAAAACCTGGTTTTGAGAGCCAAAATGGCCATTTTTCAGTTTTTTGGGCTAAAAAGCTTTTTTTTCCAGCAAAACAGTGTTTTGGACACCTAAAATGTGCTTTTCTCGTCCAAAACTTGCGTTTAGCAGTGAAAACGTGGTGTTTTGAGCAAAAGAAAATTCTCAGCAAATTTCAAATTTTCTCAGCAAAAAACAGTTTTTTGGACCAAAAAGCACCTTTACTCAGCCAAAACCCCATTTTTTTTCGCCAAAAAGTCGTGTTTTTATCTCAAGAGGTATTTTCATGAGCAAAAAGTGGGGGTTTCAGCCAACAGGTCACGCCGTCAGCGAAAAACCTGGTTTTGAGAGCCAAAATGGCCATTTTTCAGTTTTTTGGGCTAAAAAGCTTTTTTTTCCAGCAAAACAGTGTTTTGGACACCTAAAATGTGCTTTTCTCGTCCAAAACTTGCGTTTAGCAGTGAAAACGTGGTGTTTTGAGCAAAAGAAAATTCTCAGCAAATTTCAAATTTTCTCAGCAAAAAACAGTTTTTTGGACCAAAAAGCACCTTTACTCAGCCAAAACCCCATTTTTTTTCGCCAAAAAGTCGTGTTTTTATCTCAAGAGGTATTTTCATGAGCAAAAAGTGGGGGTTTCAGCCAACAGGTCACGCCGTCAGCGAAAAACCTGGTTTTGAGAGCCAAAATGGCCATTTTTCAGTTTTTTGGGCTAAAAAGCTTTTTTTTCCAGCAAAACAGTGTTTTGGACACCTAAAATGTGCTTTTCTCGTCCAAAACTTGCGTTTAGCAGTGAAAACGTGGTGTTTTGAGCAAAAGAAAATTCTCAGCAAATTTCAAATTTTCTCAGCAAAAAACAGTTTTTTGGACCAAAAAGCACCTTTACTCAGCCAAAACCCCATTTTTTTTCGCCAAAAAGTCGTGTTTTTATCTCAAGAGGTATTTTCATGAGCAAAAAGTGGGGGTTTCAGCCAACAGGTCACGCCGTCAGCGAAAAACCTGGTTTTGAGAGCCAAAATGGCCATTTTTCAGTTTTTTGGGCTAAAAAGCTTTTTTTTCCAGCAAAACAGTGTTTTGGACACCTAAAATGTGCTTTTCTCGTCCAAAACTTGCGTTTAGCAGTGAAAACGTGGTGTTTTGAGCAAAAGAAAATTCTCAGCAAATTTCAAATTTTCTCAGCAAAAAACAGTTTTTTGGACCAAAAAGCACCTTTACTCAGCCAAAACCCCATTTTTTTTCGCCAAAAAGTCGTGTTTTTATCTCAAGAGGTATTTTCATGAGCAAAAAGTGGGGGTTTCAGCCAACAGGTCACGCCGTCAGCGAAAAACCTGGTTTTGAGAGCCAAAATGGCCATTTTTCAGTTTTTTGGGCTAAAAAGCTTTTTTTTCCAGCAAAACAGTGTTTTGGACACCTAAAATGTGCTTTTCTCGTCCAAAACTTGCGTTTAGCAGTGAAAACGTGGTGTTTTGAGCAAAAGAAAATTCTCAGCAAATTTCAAATTTTCTCAGCAAAAAACAGTTTTTTGGACCAAAAAGCACCTTTACTCAGCCAAAACCCCATTTTTTTTCGCCAAAAAGTCGTGTTTTTATCTCAAGAGGTATTTTCATGAGCAAAAAGTGGGGGTTTCAGCCAACAGGTCACGCCGTCAGCGAAAAACCTGGTTTTGAGAGCCAAAATGGCCATTTTTCAGTTTTTTGGGCTAAAAAGCTTTTTTTTCCAGCAAAACAGTGTTTTGGACACCTAAAATGTGCTTTTCTCGTCCAAAACTTGCGTTTAGCAGTGAAAACGTGGTGTTTTGAGCAAAAGAAAATTCTCAGCAAATTTCAAATTTTCTCAGCAAAAAACAGTTTTTTGGACCAAAAAGCACCTTTACTCAGCCAAAACCCCATTTTTTTTCGCCAAAAAGTCGTGTTTTTATCTCAAGAGGTATTTTCATGAGCAAAAAGTGGGGGTTTCAGCCAACAGGTCACGCCGTCAGCGAAAAACCTGGTTTTGAGAGCCAAAATGGCCATTTTTCAGTTTTTTGGGCTAAAAAGCTTTTTTTTCCAGCAAAACAGTGTTTTGGACACCTAAAATGTGCTTTTCTCGTCCAAAACTTGCGTTTAGCAGTGAAAACGTGGTGTTTTGAGCAAAAGAAAATTCTCAGCAAATTTCAAATTTTCTCAGCAAAAAACAGTTTTTTGGACCAAAAAGCACCTTTACTCAGCCAAAACCCCATTTTTTTTCGCCAAAAAGTCGTGTTTTTATCTCAAGAGGTATTTTCATGAGCAAAAAGTGGGGGTTTCAGCCAACAGGTCACGCCGTCAGCGAAAAACCTGGTTTTGAGAGCCAAAATGGCCATTTTTCAGTTTTTTGGGCTAAAAAGCTTTTTTTTCCAGCAAAACAGTGTTTTGGACACCTAAAATGTGCTTTTCTCGTCCAAAACTTGCGTTTAGCAGTGAAAACGTGGTGTTTTGAGCAAAAGAAAATTCTCAGCAAATTTCAAATTTTCTCAGCAAAAAACAGTTTTTTGGACCAAAAAGCACCTTTACTCAGCCAAAACCCCATTTTTTTTCGCCAAAAAGTCGTGTTTTTATCTCAAGAGGTATTTTCATGAGCAAAAAGTGGGGGTTTCAGCCAACAGGTCACGCCGTCAGCGAAAAACCTGGTTTTGAGAGCCAAAATGGCCATTTTTCAGTTTTTTGGGCTAAAAAGCTTTTTTTTCCAGCAAAACAGTGTTTTGGACACCTAAAATGTGCTTTTCTCGTCCAAAACTTGCGTTTAGCAGTGAAAACGTGGTGTTTTGAGCAAAAGAAAATTCTCAGCAAATTTCAAATTTTCTCAGCAAAAAACAGTTTTTTGGACCAAAAAGCACCTTTACTCAGCCAAAACCCCATTTTTTTTCGCCAAAAAGTCGTGTTTTTATCTCAAGAGGTATTTTCATGAGCAAAAAGTGGGGGTTTCAGCCAACAGGTCACGCCGTCAGCGAAAAACCTGGTTTTGAGAGCCAAAATGGCCATTTTTCAGTTTTTTGGGCTAAAAAGCTTTTTTTTCCAGCAAAACAGTGTTTTGGACACCTAAAATGTGCTTTTCTCGTCCAAAACTTGCGTTTAGCAGTGAAAACGTGGTGTTTTGAGCAAAAGAAAATTCTCAGCAAATTTCAAATTTTCTCAGCAAAAAACAGTTTTTTGGACCAAAAAGCACCTTTACTCAGCCAAAACCCCATTTTTTTTCGCCAAAAAGTCGTGTTTTTATCTCAAGAGGTATTTTCATGAGCAAAAAGTGGGGGTTTCAGCCAACAGGTCACGCCGTCAGCGAAAAACCTGGTTTTGAGAGCCAAAATGGCCATTTTTCAGTTTTTTGGGCTAAAAAGCTTTTTTTTCCAGCAAAACAGTGTTTTGGACACCTAAAATGTGCTTTTCTCGTCCAAAACTTGCGTTTAGCAGTGAAAACGTGGTGTTTTGAGCAAAAGAAAATTCTCAGCAAATTTCAAATTTTCTCAGCAAAAAACAGTTTTTTGGACCAAAAAGCACCTTTACTCAGCCAAAACCCCATTTTTTTTCGCCAAAAAGTCGTGTTTTTATCTCAAGAGGTATTTTCATGAGCAAAAAGTGGGGGTTTCAGCCAACAGGTCACGCCGTCAGCGAAAAACCTGGTTTTGAGAGCCAAAATGGCCATTTTTCAGTTTTTTGGGCTAAAAAGCTTTTTTTTCCAGCAAAACAGTGTTTTGGACACCTAAAATGTGCTTTTCTCGTCCAAAACTTGCGTTTAGCAGTGAAAACGTGGTGTTTTGAGCAAAAGAAAATTCTCAGCAAATTTCAAATTTTCTCAGCAAAAAACAGTTTTTTGGACCAAAAAGCACCTTTACTCAGCCAAAACCCCATTTTTTTTCGCCAAAAAGTCGTGTTTTTATCTCAAGAGGTATTTTCATGAGCAAAAAGTGGGGGTTTCAGCCAACAGGTCACGCCGTCAGCGAAAAACCTGGTTTTGAGAGCCAAAATGGCCATTTTTCAGTTTTTTGGGCTAAAAAGCTTTTTTTTCCAGCAAAACAGTGTTTTGGACACCTAAAATGTGCTTTTCTCGTCCAAAACTTGCGTTTAGCAGTGAAAACGTGGTGTTTTGAGCAAAAGAAAATTCTCAGCAAATTTCAAATTTTCTCAGCAAAAAACAGTTTTTTGGACCAAAAAGCACCTTTACTCAGCCAAAACCCCATTTTTTTTCGCCAAAAAGTCGTGTTTTTATCTCAAGAGGTATTTTCATGAGCAAAAAGTGGGGGTTTCAGCCAACAGGTCACGCCGTCAGCGAAAAACCTGGTTTTGAGAGCCAAAATGGCCATTTTTCAGTTTTTTGGGCTAAAAAGCTTTTTTTTCCAGCAAAACAGTGTTTTGGACACCTAAAATGTGCTTTTCTCGTCCAAAACTTGCGTTTAGCAGTGAAAACGTGGTGTTTTGAGCAAAAGAAAATTCTCAGCAAATTTCAAATTTTCTCAGCAAAAAACAGTTTTTTGGACCAAAAAGCACCTTTACTCAGCCAAAACCCCATTTTTTTTCGCCAAAAAGTCGTGTTTTTATCTCAAGAGGTATTTTCATGAGCAAAAAGTGGGGGTTTCAGCCAACAGGTCACGCCGTCAGCGAAAAACCTGGTTTTGAGAGCCAAAATGGCCATTTTTCAGGTTTTTTGGGCTAAAAAGCTTTTTTTTCCAGCAAAACAGTGTTTTGGACACCTAAAATGTGCTTTTCTCGTCCAAAACTTGCGTTTAGCAGTGAAAACGTGGTGTTTTGAGCAAAAGAAAATTCTCAGCAAATTTCAAATTTTCTCAGCAAAAAACAGTTTTTTGGACCAAAAAGCACCTTTACTCAGCCAAAACCCCATTTTTTTTCGCCAAAAAGTCGTGTTTTTATCTCAAGAGGTATTTTCATGAGCAAAAAGTGGGGGTTTCAGCCAACAGGTCACGCCGTCAGCGAAAAACCTGGTTTTGAGAGCCAAAATGGCCATTTTTCAGTTTTTTGGGCTAAAAAGCTTTTTTTTCCAGCAAAACAGTGTTTTGGACACCTAAAATGTGCTTTTCTCGTCCAAAACTTGCGTTTAGCAGTGAAAACGTGGTGTTTTGAGCAAAAGAAAATTCTCAGCAAATTTCAAATTTTCTCAGCAAAAAACAGTTTTTTGGACCAAAAAGCACCTTTACTCAGCCAAAACCCCATTTTTTTTCGCCAAAAAGTCGTGTTTTTATCTCAAGAGGTATTTTCATGAGCAAAAAGTGGGGGTTTCAGCCAACAGGTCACGCCGTCAGCGAAAAACCTGGTTTTGAGAGCCAAAATGGCCATTTTTCAGTTTTTTGGGCTAAAAAGCTTTTTTTTCCAGCAAAACAGTGTTTTGGGACACCTAAAATGTGCTTTTCTCGTCCAAAACTTGCGTTTAGCAGTGAAAACGTGGTGTTTTGAGCAAAAGAAAATTCTCAGCAAATTTCAAATTTTCTCAGCAAAAAACAGTTTTTTGGACCAAAAAGCACCTTTACTCAGCCAAAACCCCATTTTTTTTCGCCAAAAAGTCGTGTTTTTATCTCAAGAGGTATTTTCATGAGCAAAAAGTGGGGGTTTCAGCCAACAGGTCACGCCGTCAGCGAAAAACCTGGTTTTGAGAGCCAAAATGGCCATTTTTCAGTTTTTTGGGCTAAAAAGCTTTTTTTTCCAGCAAAACAGTGTTTTGGACACCTAAAATGTGCTTTTCTCGTCCAAAACTTGCGTTTAGCAGTGAAAACGTGGTGTTTTGAGCAAAAGAAAATTCTCAGCAAATTTCAAATTTTCTCAGCAAAAAACAGTTTTTTGGACCAAAAAGCACCTTTACTCAGCCAAAACCCCATTTTTTTTCGCCAAAAAGTCGTGTTTTTATCTCAAGAGGTATTTTCATGAGCAAAAAGTGGGGGTTTCAGCCAACAGGTCACGCCGTCAGCGAAAAACCTGGTTTTGAGAGCCAAAATGGCCATTTTTCAGTTTTTTGGGCTAAAAAGCTTTTTTTTCCAGCAAAACAGTGTTTTGGACACCTAAAATGTGCTTTTCTCGTCCAAAACTTGCGTTTAGCAGTGAAAACGTGGTGTTTTGAGCAAAAGAAAATTCTCAGCAAATTTCAAATTTTCTCAGCAAAAAACAGTTTTTTGGACCAAAAAGCACCTTTACTCAGCCAAAACCCCATTTTTTTTCGCCAAAAAGTCGTGTTTTTATCTCAAGAGGTATTTTCATGAGCAAAAAGTGGGGGTTTCAGCCAACAGGTCACGCCGTCAGCGAAAAACCTGGTTTTGAGAGCCAAAATGGCCATTTTTCAGTTTTTTGGGCTAAAAAGCTTTTTTTTCCAGCAAAACAGTGTTTTGGACACCTAAAATGTGCTTTTCTCGTCCAAAACTTGCGTTTAGCAGTGAAAACGTGGTGTTTTGAGCAAAAGAAAATTCTCAGCAAATTTCAAATTTTCTCAGCAAAAAACAGTTTTTTGGACCAAAAAGCACCTTTACTCAGCCAAAACCCCATTTTTTTTCGCCAAAAAGTCGTGTTTTTATCTCAAGAGGTATTTTCATGAGCAAAAAGTGGGGGTTTCAGCCAACAGGTCACGCCGTCAGCGAAAAACCTGGTTTTGAGAGCCAAAATGGCCATTTTTCAGTTTTTTGGGCTAAAAAGCTTTTTTTTCCAGCAAAACAGTGTTTTGGACACCTAAAATGTGCTTTTCTCGTCCAAAACTTGCGTTTAGCAGTGAAAACGTGGTGTTTTGAGCAAAAGAAAATTCTCAGCAAATTTCAAATTTTCTCAGCAAAAAACAGTTTTTTGGACCAAAAAGCACCTTTACTCAGCCAAAACCCCTTTTTTTTTCGCCAAAAAGTCGTGTTTTTATCTCAAGAGGTATTTTCATGAGCAAAAAGTGGGGGTTTCAGCCAACAGGTCACGCCGTCAGCGAAAAACCTGGTTTTGAGAGCCAAAATGGCCATTTTTCAGTTTTTTGGGCTAAAAAGCTTTTTTTTCCAGCAAAACAGTGTTTTGGACACCTAAAATGTGCTTTTCTCGTCCAAAACTTGCGTTTGCAGTGAAAACGTGGTGTTTTGAGCAAAAGAAAATTCTCAGCAAATTTCAAATTTTCTCAGCAAAAAACAGTTTTTTGGACCAAAAAGCACCTTTACTCAGCCAAAACCCATTTTTTTTCGCCAAAAAGTCGTGTTTTTATCTCAAGAGGTATTTTCATGAGCAAAAAGTGGGGGTTTCAGCCAACAGGTCACGCCGTCAGCGAAAAACCTGGTTTTGAGAGCCAAAATGGCCATTTTTCAGTTTTTTGGGCTAAAAAGCTTTTTTTTCCAGCAAAACAGTGTTTTGGACACCTAAAATGTGCTTTTCTCGTCCAAAACTTGCGTTTAGCAGTGAAAACGTGGTGTTTTGAGCAAAAGAAAATTCTCAGCAAATTTCAAATTTTCTCAGCAAAAAACAGTTTTTTGGACCAAAAAGCACCTTTACTCAGCCAAAACCCCATTTTTTTTCGCCAAAAAGTCGTGTTTTTATCTCAAGAGGTATTTTCATGAGCAAAAAGTGGGGGTTTCAGCCAACAGGTCACGCCGTCAGCGAAAAACCTGGTTTTGAGAGCCAAAATGGCCATTTTTCAGTTTTTTGGGCTAAAAAGCTTTTTTTTTCCAGCAAAACAGTGTTTTGGACACCTAAAATGTGCTTTTCTCGTCCAAAACTTGCGTTTAGCAGTGAAAACGTGGTGTTTTGAGCAAAAGAAAATTCTCAGCAAACTTCAAATTTTCTCAGCAAAAAACAGTTTTTTGGACCAAAAAGCACCTTTACTCAGCCAAAACCCCATTTTTTTTCGCCAAAAAGTCGTGTTTTTATCTCAAGAGGTATTTTCATGAGCAAAAAGTGGGGGTTTCAGCCAACAGGTCACGCCGTCAGCGAAAAACCTGGTTTTGAGAGCCAAAATGGCCATTTTTCAGTTTTTTGGGCTAAAAAGCTTTTTTTTCCAGCAAAACAGTGTTTTGGACACCTAAAATGTGCTTTTCTCGTCCAAAACTTGCGTTTAGCAGTGAAAACGTGGTGTTTTGAGCAAAAGAAAATTCTCAGCAAATTTCAAATTTTCTCAGCAAAAAACAGTTTTTTGGACCAAAAAGCACCTTTACTCAGCCAAAACCCCATTTTTTTCGCCAAAAAGTCGTGTTTTTATCTCAAGAGGTATTTTCATGAGCAAAAAGTGGGGGTTTCAGCCAACAGGTCACGCCGTCAGCGAAAAACCTGGTTTTGAGAGCCAAAATGGCCATTTTTCAGTTTTTTGGGCTAAAAAGCTTTTTTTTCCAGCAAAACAGTGTTTTGGACACCTAAAATGTGCTTTTCTCGTCCAAAACTTGCGTTTAGCAGTGAAAACGTGGTGTTTTGAGCAAAAGAAAATTCTCAGCAAATTTCAAATTTTCTCAGCAAAAAACAGTTTTTTGGACCAAAAAGCACCTTTACTCATGCTGTAGCCAAAACCCCATTTTTTTTCGCCAAAAAGTCGTGTTTTTATCTCAAGAGGTATTTTCATGAGCAAAAAGTGGGGGTTTCAGCCAACAGGTCACGCCGTCAGCGAAAAACCTGGTTTTGAGAGCCAAAATGGCCATTTTTCAGTTTTTGGGCTAAAAAGCTTTTTTTTCCAGCAAAACAGTGTTTTGGACACCTAAAATGTGCTTTTCTCGTCCAAAACCTGCGTTTAGCAGTGAAAACGTGGTGTTTTGAGCAAAAGAAAATTCTCAGCAAATTTCAAATTTTCTCAGCAAAAAACAGTTTTTTGGACCAAAAAGCACCTTTAGCCAAAACCCCATTTTTTTTCGCCAAAAAGTCGTGTTTTTATCTCAAGAGGTATTTTCATGAGCAAAAAGTGGGGGTTTCAGCCAACAGGTCACGCCGTCAGCGAAAAACCTGGTTTTGAGAGCCAAAATGGCCATTTTTCAGTTTTTTGGGCTAAAAAGCTTTTTTTTCCAGCAAAACAGTGTTTTGGACACCTAAAATGTGCTTTTCTCGTCCAAAACTTGCGTTTAGCAGTGAAAACGTGGTGTTTTGAGCAAAAGAAAATTCTCAGCAAATTTCAAATTTTCTCAGCAAAAAACAGTTTTTTGGACCAAAAAGCACCTTTACTCAGCCAAAACCCCATTTTTTTTCGCCAAAAAGTCGTGTTTTTATCTCAAGAGGTATTTTCATGAGCAAAAAGTGGGGGTTTCAGCCAACAGGTCACGCCGTCAGCGAAAAACCTGGTTTTGAGAGCCAAAATGGCCATTTTTCAGTTTTTTGGGCTAAAAAGCTTTTTTTTCCAGCAAAACAGTGTTTTGGACACCTAAAATGTGCTTTTCTCGTCCAAAACTTGCGTTTAGCAGTGAAAACGTGGTGTTTTGAGCAAAAGAAAATTCTCAGCAAATTTCAAATTTTCTCAGCAAAAAACAGTTTTTTGGACCAAAAAGCACCTTTACTCAGCCAAAACCCCATTTTTTTTCGCCAAAAAGTCGTGTTTTTATCTCAAGAGGTATTTTCATGAGCAAAAAGTGGGGGTTTCAGCCAACAGGTCACGCCGTCAGCGAAAAACCTGGTTTTGAGAGCCAAAATGGCCATTTTTCAGTTTTTTGGGCTAAAAAGCTTTTTTTTCCAGCAAAACAGTGTTTTGGACACCTAAAATGTGCTTTTCTCGTCCAAAACTTGCGTTTAGCAGTGAAAACGTGGTGTTTTGAGCAAAAGAAAATTCTCAGCAAATTTCAAATTTTCTCAGCAAAAAACAGTTTTTTGGACCAAAAAGCACCTTTACTCAGCCAAAACCCCATTTTTTTTCGCCAAAAAGTCGTGTTTTTATCTCAAGAGGTATTTTCATGAGCAAAAAGTGGGGGTTTCAGCCAACAGGTCACGCCGTCAGCGAAAAACCTGGTTTTGAGAGCCAAAATGGCCATTTTTCAGTTTTTTGGGCTAAAAAGCTTTTTTTTCCAGCAAAACAGTGTTTTGGACACCTAAAATGTGCTTTTCTCGTCCAAAACTTGCGTTTAGCAGTGAAAACGTGGTGTTTTGAGCAAAAGAAAATTCTCAGCAAATTTCAAATTTTCTCAGCAAAAAACAGTTTTTTGGACCAAAAAGCACCTTTACTCAGCCAAAACCCCATTTTTTTTCGCCAAAAAGTCGTGTTTTTATCTCAAGAGGTATTTTCATGAGCAAAAAGTGGGGGTTTCAGCCAACAGGTCACGCCGTCAGCGAAAAACCTGGTTTTGAGAGCCAAAATGGCCATTTTTCAGTTTTTTGGGCTAAAAAGCTTTTTTTTCCAGCAAAACAGTGTTTTGGACACCTAAAATGTGCTTTTCTCGTCCAAAACTTGCGTTTAGCAGTGAAAACGTGGTGTTTTGAGCAAAAGAAAATTCTCAGCAAATTTCAAATTTTCTCAGCAAAAAACAGTTTTTTGGACCAAAAAGCACCTTTACTCAGCCAAAACCCCATTTTTTTTCGCCAAAAAGTCGTGTTTTTATCTCAAGAGGTATTTTCATGAGCAAAAAGTGGGGGTTTCAGCCAACAGGTCACGCCGTCAGCGAAAAACCTGGTTTTGAGAGCCAAAATGGCCATTTTTCAGTTTTTTGGGCTAAAAAGCTTTTTTTTCCAGCAAAACAGTGTTTTGGACACCTAAAATGTGCTTTTCTCGTCCAAAACTTGCGTTTAGCAGTGAAAACGTGGTGTTTTGAGCAAAAGAAAATTCTCAGCAAATTTCAAATTTTCTCAGCAAAAAACAGTTTTTTGGACCAAAAAGCACCTTTACTCAGCCAAAACCCCATTTTTTTTCGCCAAAAAGTCGTGTTTTTATCTCAAGAGGTATTTTCATGAGCAAAAAGTGGGGGTTTCAGCCAACAGGTCACGCCGTCAGCGAAAAACCTGGTTTTGAGAGCCAAAATGGCCATTTTTCAGTTTTTTGGGCTAAAAAGCTTTTTTTTCCAGCAAAACAGTGTTTTGGACACCTAAAATGTGCTTTTCTCGTCCAAAACTTGCGTTTAGCAGTGAAAACGTGGTGTTTTGAGCAAAAGAAAATTCTCAGCAAATTTCAAATTTTCTCAGCAAAAAACAGTTTTTTGGACCAAAAAGCACCTTTACTCAGCCAAAACCCCATTTTTTTTCGCCAAAAAGTCGTGTTTTTATCTCAAGAGGTATTTTCATGAGCAAAAAGTGGGGGTTTCAGCCAACAGGTCACGCCGTCAGCGAAAAACCTGGTTTTGAGAGCCAAAATGGCCATTTTTCAGTTTTTTGGGCTAAAAAGCTTTTTTTTCCAGCAAAACAGTGTTTTGGACACCTAAAATGTGCTTTTCTCGTCCAAAACTTGCGTTTAGCAGTGAAAACGTGGTGTTTTGAGCAAAAGAAAATTCTCAGCAAATTTCAAATTTTCTCAGCAAAAAACAGTTTTTTGGACCAAAAAGCACCTTTACTCAGCCAAAACCCCATTTTTTTTCGCCAAAAAGTCGTGTTTTTATCTCAAGAGGTATTTTCATGAGCAAAAAGTGGGGGTTTCAGCCAACAGGTCACGCCGTCAGCGAAAAACCTGGTTTTGAGAGCCAAAATGGCCATTTTTCAGTTTTTTGGGCTAAAAAGCTTTTTTTTCCAGCAAAACAGTGTTTTGGACACCTAAAATGTGCTTTTCTCGTCCAAAACTTGCGTTTAGCAGTGAAAACGTGGTGTTTTGAGCAAAAGAAAATTCTCAGCAAATTTCAAATTTTCTCAGCAAAAAACAGTTTTTTGGACCAAAAAGCACCTTTACTCAGCCAAAACCCCATTTTTTTTCGCCAAAAAGTCGTGTTTTTATCTCAAGAGGTATTTTCATGAGCAAAAAGTGGGGGTTTCAGCCAACAGGTCACGCCGTCAGCGAAAAACCTGGTTTTGAGAGCCAAAATGGCCATTTTTCAGTTTTTTTGGGCTAAAAAGCTTTTTTTTTCCAGCAAAACAGTGTTTTGGACACCTAAAATGTGCTTTTCTCGTCCAAAACTTGCGTTTAGCAGTGAAAACGTGGTGTTTTGAGCAAAAGAAAATTCTCAGCAAATTTCAAATTTTCTCAGCAAAAAACAGTTTTTTGGACCAAAAAGCACCTTTACTCAGCCAAAACCCCATTTTTTTTCGCCAAAAAGTCGTGTTTTTATCTCAAGAGGTATTTTCATGAGCAAAAAGTGGGGGTTTCAGCCAACAGGTCACGCCGTCAGCGAAAAACCTGGTTTTGAGAGCCAAAATGGCCATTTTTCAGTTTTTTGGGCTAAAAAGCTTTTTTTTCCAGCAAAACAGTGTTTTGGACACTAAAATGTGCTTTTCTCGTCCAAAACTTGCGTTTAGCAGTGAAAACGTGGTGTTTTGAGCAAAAGAAAATTCTCAGCAAATTTCAAATTTTCTCAGCAAAAAACAGTTTTTTGGACCAAAAAGCACCTTTACTCAGCCAAAACCCCATTTTTTTTTCGCCAAAAAGTCGTGTTTTATCTCAAGAGGTATTTTCATGAGCAAAAAGTGGGGGTTTCAGCCAACAGGTCACGCCGTCAGCGAAAAACCTGGTTTTGAGAGCCAAAATGGCCATTTTTCAGTTTTTTGGGCTAAAAAGCTTTTCCAGCAAAACAGTGTTTTGGACACCTAAAATGTGCTTTTCTCGTCCAAAACTTGCGTTTAGCAGTGAAAACGTGGTGTTTTGAGCAAAAGAAAATTCTCAGCAAATTTCAAATTTTCTCAGCAAAAAACAGTTTTTTGGACCAAAAAGCACCTTTACTCAGCCAAAACCCCATTTTTTTTCGCCAAAAAGTCGTGTTTTTATCTCAAGAGGTATTTTCATGAGCAAAAAGTGGGGGTTTCAGCCAACAGGTCACGCCGTCAGCGAAAAACCTGGTTTTGAGAGCCAAAATGGCCATTTTTCAGTTTTTTGGGCTAAAAAGCTTTTTTTTCCAGCAAAACAGTGTTTTGGACACCTAAAATGTGCTTTTCTCGTCCAAAACTTGCGTTTAGCAGTGAAAACGTGGTGTTTTGAGCAAAAGAAAATTCTCAGCAAATTTCAAATTTTCTCAGCAAAAAACAGTTTTTTGGACCAAAAAGCACCTTTACTCAGCCAAAACCCCATTTTTTTTCGCCAAAAAGTCGTGTTTTTATCTCAAGAGGTATTTTCATGAGCAAAAAGTGGGGGTTTCAGCCAACAGGTCACGCCGTCAGCGAAAAACCTGGTTTTGAGAGCCAAAATGGCCATTTTTCAGTTTTTTGGGCTAAAAAGCTTTTTTTTCCAGCAAAACAGTGTTTTGGACACCTAAAATGTGCTTTTCTCGTCCAAAACTTGCGTTTAGCAGTGAAAACGTGGTGTTTTGAGCAAAAGAAAATTCTCAGCAAATTTCAAATTTTCTCAGCAAAAAACAGTTTTTTGGACCAAAAAGCACCTTTACTCAGCCAAAACCCCATTTTTTTCGCCAAAAAGTCGTGTTTTTATCTCAAGAGGTATTTTCATGAGCAAAAAGTGGGGGTTTCAGCCAACAGGTCACGCCGTCAGCGAAAAACCTGGTTTTGAGAGCCAAAATGGCCATTTTTCAGTTTTTTGGGCTAAAAAGCTTTTTTTTCCAGCAAAACAGTGTTTTGGACACCTAAAATGTGCTTTTCTCGTCCAAAACTTGCGTTTAGCAGTGAAAACGTGGTGTTTTGAGCAAAAGAAAATTCTCAGCAAATTTCAAATTTTCTCAGCAAAAAACAGTTTTTTGGACCAAAAAGCACCTTTACTCAGCCAAAACCCCATTTTTTTTCGCCAAAAAGTCGTGTTTTTATCTCAAGAGGTATTTTCATGAGCAAAAAGTGGGGGTTTCAGCCAACAGGTCACGCGTCAGCGAAAAACCTGGTTTTGAGAGCCAAAATGGCCATTTTTCAGTTTTTTGGGCTAAAAAGCTTTTTTTCCAGCAAAACAGTGTTTTGGACACCTAAAATGTGCTTTTCTCGTCCAAAACTTGCGTTTAGCAGTGAAAACGTGGTGTTTTGAGCAAAAGAAAATTCTCAGCAAATTTCAAATTTTCTCAGCAAAAAACAGTTTTTTGGACCAAAAAGCACCTTTACTCAGCCAAAACCCCATTTTTTTTCGCCAAAAAGTCGTGTTTTTATCTCAAGAGGTATTTTCATGAGCAAAAAGTGGGGGTTTCAGCCAACAGGTCACGCCGTCAGCGAAAAACCTGGTTTTGAGAGCCAAAATGGCCATTTTTCAGTTTTTTGGGCTAAAAAGCTTTTTTTTCCAGCAAAACAGTGTTTTGGACACCTAAAATGTGCTTTTCTCGTCCAAAACTTGCGTTTAGCAGTGAAAACGTGGTGTTTTGAGCAAAAGAAAATTCTCAGCAAATTTCAAATTTTCTCAGCAAAAAACAGTTTTTTGGACCAAAAAGCACCTTTACTCAGCCAAAACCCCATTTTTTTTCGCCAAAAAGTCGTGTTTTTATCTCAAGAGGTATTTTCATGAGCAAAAAGTGGGGGTTTCAGCCAACAGGTCACGCCGTCAGCGAAAAACCTGGTTTTGAGAGCCAAAATGGCCATTTTTCAGTTTTTTGGGCTAAAAAGCTTTTTTTTCCAGCAAAACAGTGTTTTGGACACCTAAAATGTGCTTTTCTCGTCCAAAACTTGCGTTTAGCAGTGAAAACGTGGTGTTTTGAGCAAAAGAAAATTCTCAGCAAATTTCAAATTTTCTCAGCAAAAAACAGTTTTTTGGACCAAAAAGCACCTTTACTCAGCCAAAACCCCATTTTTTTCGCCAAAAAGTCGTGTTTTTATCTCAAGAGGTATTTTCATGAGCAAAAAGTGGGGGTTTCAGCCAACAGGTCACGCCGTCAGCGAAAAACCTGGTTTTGAGAGCCAAAATGGCCATTTTTCAGTTTTTTGGGCTAAAAAGCTTTTTTTTCCCAGCAAAACAGTGTTTTGGACACCTAAAATGTGCTTTTCTCGTCCAAAACTTGCGTTTAGCAGTGAAAACGTGGTGTTTTGAGCAAAAGAAAATTCTCAGCAAATTTCAAATTTTCTCAGCAAAAAACAGTTTTTTGGACCAAAAAGCACCTTTACTCAGCCAAAACCCCATTTTTTTTCGCCAAAAAGTCGTGTTTTTATCTCAAGAGGTATTTTCATGAGCAAAAAGTGGGGGTTTCAGCCAACAGGTCACGCCGTCAGCGAAAAACCTGGTTTTGAGAGCCAAAATGGCCATTTTTCAGTTTTTTGGGCTAAAAAGCTTTTTTTTCCAGCAAAACAGTGTTTTGGACACCTAAAATGTGCTTTTCTCGTCCAAAACTTGCGTTTAGCAGTGAAAACGTGGTGTTTTGAGCAAAAGAAAATTCTCAGCAAATTTCAAATTTTCTCAGCAAAAAACAGTTTTTTGGACCAAAAAGCACCTTTACTCAGCCAAAACCCCATTTTTTTTCGCCAAAAAGTCGTGTTTTTATCTCAAGAGGTATTTTCATGAGCAAAAAGTGGGGGTTTCAGCCAACAGGTCACGCCGTCAGCGAAAAACCTGGTTTTGAGAGCCAAAATGGCCATTTTTCAGTTTTTTGGGCTAAAAAGCTTTTTTTTCCAGCAAAACAGTGTTTTGGACACCTAAAATGTGCTTTTCTCGTCCAAAACTTGCGTTTAGCAGTGAAAACGTGGTGTTTTGAGCAAAAGAAAATTCTCAGCAAATTTCAAATTTTCTCAGCAAAAAACAGTTTTTTGGACCAAAAAGCACCTTTACTCAGCCAAAACCCCATTTTTTTTCGCCAAAAAGTCGTGTTTTTATCTCAAGAGGTATTTTCATGAGCAAAAAGTGGGGGTTTCAGCCAACAGGTCACGCCGTCAGCGAAAAACCTGGTTTTGAGAGCCAAAATGGCCATTTTTCAGTTTTTTGGGCTAAAAAGCTTTTTTTCCAGCAAAACAGTGTTTTGGACACCTAAAATGTGCTTTTCTCGTCCAAAACTTGCGTTTAGCAGTGAAAACGTGGTGTTTTGAGCAAAAGAAAATTCTCAGCAAATTTCAAATTTTCTCAGCAAAAAACAGTTTTTTGGACCAAAAAGCACCTTTACTCAGCCAAAACCCCATTTTTTTTCGCCAAAAAGTCGTGTTTTTATCTCAAGAGGTATTTTCATGAGCAAAAAGTGGGGGTTTCAGCCAACAGGTCACGCCGTCAGCGAAAAACCTGGTTTTGAGAGCCAAAATGGCCATTTTTCAGTTTTTGGGCTAAAAAGCTTTTTTTTCCAGCAAAACAGTGTTTTGGACACCTAAAATGTGCTTTTCTCGTCCAAAACTTGCGTTTAGCAGTGAAAACGTGGTGTTTTGAGCAAAAGAAAATTCTCAGCAAATTTCAAATTTTCTCAGCAAAAAACAGTTTTTTGGACCAAAAAGCACCTTTACTCAGCCAAAACCCCATTTTTTTTCGCCAAAAAGTCGTGTTTTTATCTCAAGAGGTATTTTCATGAGCAAAAAGTGGGGGTTTCAGCCAACAGGTCACGCCGTCAGCGAAAAACCTGGTTTTGAGAGCCAAAATGGCCATTTTTCAGTTTTTTGGGCTAAAAAGCTTTTTTTTCCAGCAAAACAGTGTTTTGGACACCTAAAATGTGCTTTTCTCGTCCAAAACTTGCGTTTAGCAGTGAAAACGTGGTGTTTTGAGCAAAAGAAAATTCTCAGCAAATTTCAAATTTTCTCAGCAAAAAACAGTTTTTTGGACCAAAAAGCACCTTTACTCAGCCAAAACCCCATTTTTTTTCGCCAAAAAGTCGTGTTTTTATCTCAAGAGGTATTTTCATGAGCAAAAAGTGGGGGTTTCAGCCAACAGGTCACGCCGTCAGCGAAAAACCTGGTTTTGAGAGCCAAAATGGCCATTTTTCAGTTTTTTGGGCTAAAAAGCTTTTTTTTCCAGCAAAACAGTGTTTTGGACACCTAAAATGTGCTTTTCTCGTCCAAAACTTGCGTTTAGCAGTGAAAACGTGGTGTTTTGAGCAAAAGAAAATTCTCAGCAAATTTCAAATTTTCTCAGCAAAAAACAGTTTTTTGGACCAAAAAGCACCTTTACTCAGCCAAAACCCCATTTTTTTTCGCCAAAAAGTCGTGTTTTTATCTCAAGAGGTATTTTCATGAGCAAAAAGTGGGGGTTTCAGCCAACAGGTCACGCCGTCAGCGAAAAACCTGGTTTTGAGAGCCAAAATGGCCATTTTTCAGTTTTTTGGGCTAAAAAGCTTTTTTTTCCAGCAAAACAGTGTTTTGGACACCTAAAATGTGCTTTTCTCGTCCAAAACTTGCGTTTAGCAGTGAAAACGTGGTGTTTTGAGCAAAAGAAAATTCTCAGCAAATTTCAAATTTTCTCAGCAAAAAACAGTTTTTTGGACCAAAAAGCACCTTTACTCAGCCAAAACCCCATTTTTTTTCGCCAAAAAGTCGTGTTTTTATCTCAAGAGGTATTTTCATGAGCAAAAAGTGGGGGTTTCAGCCAACAGGTCACGCCGTCAGCGAAAAACCTGGTTTTGAGAGCCAAAATGGCCATTTTTCAGTTTTTTGGGCTAAAAAGCTTTTTTTTCCAGCAAAACAGTGTTTTGGACACCTAAAATGTGCTTTTCTCGTCCAAAACTTGCGTTTAGCAGTGAAAACGTGGTGTTTTGAGCAAAAGAAAATTCTCAGCAAATTTCAAATTTTCTCAGCAAAAAACAGTTTTTTGGACCAAAAAGCACCTTTACTCAGCCAAAACCCCATTTTTTTTCGCCAAAAAGTCGTGTTTTTATCTCAAGAGGTATTTTCATGAGCAAAAAGTGGGGGTTTCAGCCAACAGGTCACGCCGTCAGCGAAAAACCTGGTTTTGAGAGCCAAAATGGCCATTTTTCAGTTTTTTGGGCTAAAAAGCTTTTTTTTCCAGCAAAACAGTGTTTTGGACACCTAAAATGTGCTTTTCTCGTCCAAAACTTGCGTTTAGCAGTGAAAACGTGGTGTTTTGAGCAAAAGAAAATTCTCAGCAAATTTCAAATTTTCTCAGCAAAAAACAGTTTTTTGGACCAAAAAGCACCTTTACTCAGCCAAAACCCCATTTTTTTTCGCCAAAAAGTCGTGTTTTTATCTCAAGAGGTATTTTCATGAGCAAAAAGTGGGGGTTTCAGCCAACAGGTCACGCCGTCAGCGAAAAACCTGGTTTTGAGAGCCAAAATGGCCATTTTTCAGTTTTTTGGGCTAAAAAGCTTTTTTTTCCAGCAAAACAGTGTTTTGGACACCTAAAATGTGCTTTTCTCGTCCAAAACTTGCGTTTAGCAGTGAAAACGTGGTGTCTTGAGCAAAAGAAAATTCTCAGCAAATTTCAAATTTTCTCAGCAAAAAACAGTTTTTTGGACCAAAAAGCACCTTTACTCAGCCAAAACCCCATTTTTTTTCGCCAAAAAGTCGTGTTTTTATCTCAAGAGGTATTTTCATGAGCAAAAAGTGGGGGTTTCAGCCAACAGGTCACGCCGTCAGCGAAAAACCTGGTTTTGAGAGCCAAAATGGCCATTTTTCAGTTTTTTGGGCTAAAAAGCTTTTTTTTCCAGCAAAACAGTGTTTTGGACACCTAAAATGTGCTTTTCTCGTCCAAAACTTGCGTTTAGCAGTGAAAACGTGGTGTCTTGAGCAAAAGAAAATTCTCAGCAAATTTCAAATTTTCTCAGCAAAAAACAGTTTTTTTGGACCAAAAAGCACCTTTACTCAGCCAAAACCCCATTTTTTTTCGCCAAAAAGTCGTGTTTTTATCTCAAGAGGTATTTTCATGAGCAAAAAGTGGGGGTTTCAGCCAACAGGTCACGCCGTCAGCGAAAAACCTGGTTTTGAGAGCCAAAATGGCCATTTTTCAGTTTTTTGGGCTAAAAAGCTTTTTTTTCCAGCAAAACAGTGTTTTGGACACCTAAAATGTGCTTTTCTCGTCCAAAACTTGCGTTTAGCAGTGAAAACGTGGTGTCTTGAGCAAAAGAAAATTCTCAGCAAATTTCAAATTTTCTCAGCAAAAACAGTTTTTTGGACCAAAAAGCACCTTTACTCAGCCAAAACCCCATTTTTTTTCGCCAAAAAGTCGTGTTTTTATCTCAAGAGGTATTTTCATGAGCAAAAAGTGGGGGTTTCAGCCAACAGGTCACGCCGTCAGCGAAAAACCTGGTTTTGAGAGCCAAAATGGCCATTTTTCAGTTTTTTGGGCTAAAAAGCTTTTTTTTCCAGCAAAACAGTGTTTTGGACACCTAAAATGTGCTTTTCTCGTCCAAAACTTGCGTTTAGCAGTGAAAACGTGGTGTTTTGAGCAAAAGAAAATTCTCAGCAAATTTCAAATTTTCTCAGCAAAAAACAGTTTTTTGGACCAAAAAGCACCTTTACTCAGCCAAAACCCCATTTTTTTTCGCCAAAAAGTCGTGTTTTTATCTCAAGAGGTATTTTCATGAGCAAAAAGTGGGGGTTTCAGCCAACAGGTCACGCCGTCAGCGAAAAACCTGGTTTTGAGAGCCAAAATGGCCATTTTTCAGTTTTTTGGGCTAAAAAGCTTTTTTTTCCAGCAAAACAGTGTTTTGGACACCTAAAATGTGCTTTTCTCGTCCAAAACTTGCGTTTAGCAGTGAAAACGTGGTGTTTTGAGCAAAAGAAAATTCTCAGCAAATTTCCAAATTTTCTCAGCAAAAAACAGTTTTTTGGACCAAAAAGCACCTTTACTCAGCCAAAACCCCATTTTTTTCGCCAAAAAGTCGTGTTTTTATCTCAAGAGGTATTTTCATGAGCAAAAAGTGGGGGTTTCAGCCAACAGGTCACGCCGTCAGCGAAAAACCTGGTTTTGAGAGCCAAAATGGCCATTTTTCAGTTTTTTGGGCTAAAAAGCTTTTTTTTCCAGCAAAACAGTGTTTTGGACACCTAAAATGTGCTTTTCTCGTCCAAAACTTGCGTTTAGCAGTGAAAACGTGGTGTTTTGAGCAAAAGAAAATTCTCAGCAAATTTCAAATTTTCTCAGCAAAAAACAGTTTTTTGGACCAAAAAGCACCTTTACTCAGCCAAAACCCCATTTTTTTTCGCCAAAAAGTCGTGTTTTTATCTCAAGAGGTATTTTCATGAGCAAAAAGTGGGGGTTTCAGCCAACAGGTCACGCCGTCAGCGAAAAACCTGGTTTTGAGAGCCAAAATGGCCATTTTTCAGTTTTTTGGGCTAAAAAGCTTTTTTTTCCAGCAAAACAGTGTTTTGGACACCTAAAATGTGCTTTTCTCGTCCAAAACTTGCGTTTAGCAGTGAAAACGTGGTGTTTTGAGCAAAAGAAAATTCTCAGCAAATTTCAAATTTTCTCAGCAAAAAACAGTTTTTTGGACCAAAAAGCACCTTTACTCAGCCAAAACCCCATTTTTTTTCGCCAAAAAGTCGTGTTTTTATCTCAAGAGGTATTTTCATGAGCAAAAAGTGGGGGTTTCAGCCAACAGGTCACGCCGTCAGCGAAAAACCTGGTTTTGAGAGCCAAAATGGCCATTTTTCAGTTTTTTGGGCTAAAAAGCTTTTTTTTCCAGCAAAACAGTGTTTTGGACACCTAAAATGTGCTTTTCTCGTCCAAAACTTGCGTTTAGCAGTGAAAACGTGGTGTTTTGAGCAAAAGAAAATTCTCAGCAAATTTCAAATTTTCTCAGCAAAAAACAGTTTTTTGGACCAAAAAGCACCTTTACTCAGCCAAAACCCCATTTTTTTTCGCCAAAAAGTCGTGTTTTTATCTCAAGAGGTATTTTCATGAGCAAAAAGTGGGGGTTTCAGCCAACAGGTCACGCCGTCAGCGAAAAACCTGGTTTTGAGAGCCAAAATGGCCATTTTTCAGTTTTTTGGGCTAAAAAGCTTTTTTTTCCAGCAAAACAGTGTTTTGGACACCTAAAATGTGCTTTTCTCGTCCAAAACTTGCGTTTAGCAGTGAAAACGTGGTGTTTTGAGCAAAAGAAAATTCTCAGCAAATTTCAAATTTTCTCATGCAAAAAACAGTTTTTTGGACCAAAAAGCACCTTTACTCAGCCAAAACCCCATTTTTTTTCGCCAAAAAGTCGTGTTTTTATCTCAAGAGGTATTTTCATGAGCAAAAAGTGGGGGTTTCAGCCAACAGGTCACGCCGTCAGCGAAAAACCTGGTTTTGAGAGCCAAAATGGCCATTTTTCAGTTTTTTGGGCTAAAAAGCTTTTTTTTCCAGCAAAACAGTGTTTTGGACACCTAAAATGTGCTTTTCTCGTCCAAAACTTGCGTTTAGCAGTGAAAACGTGGTGTTTTGAGCAAAAGAAAATTCTCAGCAAATTTCAAATTTTCTCAGCAAAAAACAGTTTTTTGGACCAAAAAGCACCTTTACTCAGCCAAAACCCCATTTTTTTTCGCCAAAAAGTCGTGTTTTTATCTCAAGAGGTATTTTCATGAGCAAAAAGTGGGGGTTTCAGCCAACAGGTCACGCCGTCAGCGAAAAACCTGGTTTTGAGAGCCAAAATGGCCATTTTTCAGTTTTTTGGGCTAAAAAGCTTTTTTTTCCAGCAAAACAGTGTTTTGGACACCTAAAATGTGCTTTTCTCGTCCAAAACTTGCGTTTAGCAGTGAAAACGTGGTGTTTTGAGCAAAAGAAAATTCTCAGCAAATTTCAAATTTTCTCAGCAAAAAACAGTTTTTTGGACCAAAAAGCACCTTTACTCAGCCAAAACCCCATTTTTTTTCGCCAAAAAGTCGTGTTTTTATCTCAAGAGGTATTTTCATGAGCAAAAAGTGGGGGTTTCAGCCAACAGGTCACGCCGTCAGCGAAAAACCTGGTTTTGAGAGCCAAAATGGCCATTTTTCAGTTTTTTGGGCTAAAAAGCTTTTTTTTCCAGCAAAACAGTGTTTTGGACACCTAAAATGTGCTTTTCTCGTCCAAAACTTGCGTTTAGCAGTGAAAACGTGGTGTTTTGAGCAAAAGAAAATTCTCAGCAAATTTCAAATTTTCTCAGCAAAAAACAGTTTTTTGGACCAAAAAGCACCTTTACTCAGCCAAAACCCCATTTTTTTTCGCCAAAAAGTCGTGTTTTTATCTCAAGAGGTATTTTCATGAGCAAAAAGTGGGGGTTTCAGCCAACAGGTCACGCCGTCAGCGAAAAACCTGGTTTTGAGAGCCAAAATGGCCATTTTTCAGTTTTTTGGGCTAAAAAGCTTTTTTTTCCAGCAAAACAGTGTTTTGGACACCTAAAATGTGCTTTTCTCGTCCAAAACTTGCGTTTAGCAGTGAAAACGTGGTGTTTTGAGCAAAAGAAAATTCTCAGCAAATTTCAAATTTTCTCAGCAAAAAACAGTTTTTTGGACCAAAAAGCACCTTTACTCAGCCAAAACCCCATTTTTTTTCGCCAAAAAGTCGTGTTTTTATCTCAAGAGGTATTTTCATGAGCAAAAAGTGGGGGTTTCAGCCAACAGGTCACGCCGTCAGCGAAAAACCTGGTTTTGAGAGCCAAAATGGCCATTTTTCAGTTTTTTGGGCTAAAAAGCTTTTTTTTCCAGCAAAACAGTGTTTTGGACACCTAAAATGTGCTTTTCTCGTCCAAAACTTGCGTTTAGCAGTGAAAACGTGGTGTTTTGAGCAAAAGAAAATTCTCAGCAAATTTCAAATTTTCTCAGCAAAAAACAGTTTTTTGGACCAAAAAGCACCTTTACTCAGCCAAAACCCCATTTTTTTTCGCCAAAAAGTCGTGTTTTTATCTCAAGAGGTATTTTCATGAGCAAAAAGTGGGGGTTTCAGCCAACAGGTCACGCCGTCAGCGAAAAACCTGGTTTTGAGAGCCAAAATGGCCATTTTTCAGTTTTTTGGGCTAAAAAGCTTTTTTTTCCAGCAAAACAGTGTTTTGGACACCTAAAATGTGCTTTTCTCGTCCAAAACTTGCGTTTAGCAGTGAAAACGTGGTGTTTTGAGCAAAAGAAAATTCTCAGCAAATTTCAAATTTTCTCAGCAAAAAACAGTTTTTTGGACCAAAAAGCACCTTTACTCAGCCAAAACCCCATTTTTTTTCCCCAAAAAGTCGTGTTTTTATCTCAAGAGGTATTTTCATGAGCAAAAAGTGGGGGTTTCAGCCAACAGGTCACGCCGTCAGCGAAAAACCTGGTTTTGAGAGCCAAAATGGCCATTTTTCAGTTTTTTGGGCTAAAAAGCTTTTTTTTCCAGCAAAACAGTGTTTTGGACACCTAAAATGTGCTTTTCTCGTCCAAAACTTGCGTTTAGCAGTGAAAACGTGGTGTTTTGAGCAAAAGAAAATTCTCAGCAAATTTCAAATTTTCTCAGCAAAAAACAGTTTTTTGGACCAAAAAGCACCTTTACTCAGCCAAAACCCCATTTTTTTTCGCCAAAAAGTCGTGTTTTTATCTCAAGAGGTATTTTCATGAGCAAAAAGTGGGGGTTTCAGCCAACAGGTCACGCCGTCAGCGAAAAACCTGGTTTTGAGAGCCAAAATGGCCATTTTTCAGTTTTTTGGGCTAAAAAGCTTTTTTTTCCAGCAAAACAGTGTTTTGGACACCTAAAATGTGCTTTTCTCGTCCAAAACTTGCGTTTAGCAGTGAAAACGTGGTGTTTTGAGCAAAAGAAAATTCTCAGCAAATTTCAAATTTTCTCTCAGCAAAAAACAGTTTTTTGGACCAAAAAGCACCTTTACTCAGCCAAAACCCCATTTTTTTTCGCCAAAAAGTCGTGTTTTTATCTCAAGAGGTATTTTCATGAGCAAAAAGTGGGGGTTTCAGCCAACAGGTCACGCCGTCAGCGAAAAACCTGGTTTTGAGAGCCAAAATGGCCATTTTTCAGTTTTTTGGGCTAAAAAGCTTTTTTTTCCAGCAAAACAGTGTTTTGGACACCTAAAATGTGCTTTTCTCGTCCAAAACTTGCGTTTAGCAGTGAAAACGTGGTGTTTTGAGCAAAAGAAAATTCTCAGCAAATTTCAAATTTTCTCAGCAAAAAACAGTTTTTTGGACCAAAAAGCACCTTTACTCAGCCAAAACCCCATTTTTTTTCGCCAAAAAGTCGTGTTTTTATCTCAAGAGGTATTTTCATGAGCAAAAAGTGGGGGTTTCAGCCAACAGGTCACGCCGTCAGCGAAAAACCTGGTTTTGAGAGCCAAAATGGCCATTTTTCAGTTTTTTGGGCTAAAAAGCTTTTTTTTCCAGCAAAACAGTGTTTTGGACACCTAAAATGTGCTTTTCTCGTCCAAAACTTGCGTTTAGCAGTGAAAACGTGGTGTTTTGAGCAAAAGAAAATTCTCAGCAAATTTCAAATTTTCTCAGCAAAAAACAGTTTTTTGGACCAAAAAGCACCTTTACTCAGCCAAAACCCCATTTTTTTTCGCCAAAAAGTCGTGTTTTTATCTCAAGAGGTATTTTCATGAGCAAAAAGTGGGGGTTTCAGCCAACAGGTCACGCCGTCAGCGAAAAACCTGGTTTTGAGAGCCAAAATGGCCATTTTTCAGTTTTTTGGGCTAAAAAGCTTTTTTTTCCAGCAAAACAGTGTTTTGGACACCTAAAATGTGCTTTTCTCGTCCAAAACTTGCGTTTAGCAGTGAAAACGTGGTGTTTTGAGCAAAAGAAAATTCTCAGCAAATTTCAAATTTTCTCAGCAAAAAACAGTTTTTTGGACCAAAAAGCACCTTTACTCAGCCAAAACCCCATTTTTTTTCGCCAAAAAGTCGTGTTTTTATCTCAAGAGGTATTTTCATGAGCAAAAAGTGGGGGTTTCAGCCAACAGGTCACGCCGTCAGCGAAAAACCTGGTTTTGAGAGCCAAAATGGCCATTTTTCAGTTTTTTGGGCTAAAAAGCTTTTTTTTCCAGCAAAACAGTGTTTTGGACACCTAAAATGTGCTTTTCTCGTCCAAAACTTGCGTTTAGCAGTGAAAACGTGGTGTTTTGAGCAAAAGAAAATTCTCAGCAAATTTCAAATTTTCTCAGCAAAAAACAGTTTTTTGGACCAAAAAGCACCTTTACTCAGCCAAAACCCCATTTTTTTTCGCCAAAAAGTCGTGTTTTTATCTCAAGAGGTATTTTCATGAGCAAAAAGTGGGGGTTTCAGCCAACAGGTCACGCCGTCAGCGAAAAACCTGGTTTTGAGAGCCAAAATGGCCATTTTTCAGTTTTTTGGGCTAAAAAGCTTTTTTTTCCAGCAAAACAGTGTTTTGGACACCTAAAATGTGCTTTTCTCGTCCAAAACTTGCGTTTAGCAGTGAAAACGTGGTGTTTTGAGCAAAAGAAAATTCTCAGCAAATTTCAAATTTTCTCAGCAAAAAACAGTTTTTTGGACCAAAAAGCACCTTTACTCAGCCAAAACCCCATTTTTTTTCGCCAAAAAGTCGTGTTTTTATCTCAAGAGGTATTTTCATGAGCAAAAAGTGGGGGTTTCAGCCAACAGGTCACGCCGTCAGCGAAAAACCTGGTTTTGAGAGCCAAAATGGCCATTTTTCAGTTTTTTGGGCTAAAAAGCTTTTTTTTCCAGCAAAACAGTGTTTTGGACACCTAAAATGTGCTTTTCTCGTCCAAAACTTGCGTTTAGCAGTGAAAACGTGGTGTTTTGAGCAAAAGAAAATTCTCAGCAAATTTCAAATTTTCTCAGCAAAAAACAGTTTTTTGGACCAAAAAGCACCTTTACTCAGCCAAAACCCCATTTTTTTTCGCCAAAAAGTCGTGTTTTTATCTCAAGAGGTATTTTCATGAGCAAAAAGTGGGGGTTTCAGCCAACAGGTCACGCCGTCAGCGAAAAACCTGGTTTTGAGAGCCAAAATGGCCATTTTTCAGTTTTTTGGGCTAAAAAGCTTTTTTTTCCAGCAAAACAGTGTTTTGGACACCTAAAATGTGCTTTTCTCGTCCAAAACTTGCGTTTAGCAGTGAAAACGTGGTGTTTTGAGCAAAAGAAAATTCTCAGCAAATTTCAAATTTTCTCAGCAAAAAACAGTTTTTTGGACCAAAAAGCACCTTTACTCAGCCAAAACCCCATTTTTTTTCGCCAAAAAGTCGTGTTTTTATCTCAAGAGGTATTTTCATGAGCAAAAAGTGGGGGTTTCAGCCAACAGGTCACGCCGTCAGCGAAAAACCTGGTTTTGAGAGCCAAAATGGCCATTTTTCAGTTTTTTGGGCTAAAAAGCTTTTTTTTCCAGCAAAACAGTGTTTTGGACACCTAAAATGTGCTTTTCTCGTCCAAAACTTGCGTTTAGCAGTGAAAACGTGGTGTTTTGAGCAAAAGAAAATTCTCAGCAAATTTCAAATTTTCTCAGCAAAAAACAGTTTTTTGGACCAAAAAGCACCTTTACTCAGCCAAAACCCCATTTTTTTTCGCCAAAAAGTCGTGTTTTTATCTCAAGAGGTATTTTCATGAGCAAAAAGTGGGGGTTTCAGCCAACAGGTCACGCCGTCAGCGAAAAACCTGGTTTTGAGAGCCAAAATGGCCATTTTTCAGTTTTTTGGGCTAAAAAGCTTTTTTTTCCAGCAAAACAGTGTTTTGGACACCTAAAATGTGCTTTTCTCGTCCAAAACTTGCGTTTAGCAGTGAAAACGTGGTGTTTTGAGCAAAAGAAAATTCTCAGCAAATTTCAAATTTTCTCAGCAAAAAACAGTTTTTTGGACCAAAAAGCACCTTTACTCAGCCAAAACCCCATTTTTTTTCGCCAAAAAGTCGTGTTTTTATCTCAAGAGGTATTTTCATGAGCAAAAAGTGGGGGTTTCAGCCAACAGGTCACGCCGTCAGCGAAAAACCTGGTTTTGAGAGCCAAAATGGCCATTTTTCAGTTTTTTGGGCTAAAAAGCTTTTTTTTCCAGCAAAACAGTGTTTTGGACACCTAAAATGTGCTTTTCTCGTCCAAAACTTGCGTTTAGCAGTGAAAACGTGGTGTTTTGAGCAAAAGAAAATTCTCAGCAAATTTCAAATTTTCTCAGCAAAAAACAGTTTTTTGGACCAAAAAGCACCTTTACTCAGCCAAAACCCCATTTTTTTTCGCCAAAAAGTCGTGTTTTTATCTCAAGAGGTATTTTCATGAGCAAAAAGTGGGGGTTTCAGCCAACAGGTCACGCCGTCAGCGAAAAACCTGGTTTTGAGAGCCAAAATGGCCATTTTTCAGTTTTTTGGGCTAAAAAGCTTTTTTTTCCAGCAAAACAGTGTTTTGGACACCTAAAATGTGCTTTTCTCGTCCAAAACTTGCGTTTAGCAGTGAAAACGTGGTGTTTTGAGCAAAAGAAAATTCTCAGCAAATTTCAAATTTTCTCAGCAAAAAACAGTTTTTTGGACCAAAAAGCACCTTTACTCAGCCAAAACCCCATTTTTTTTCGCCAAAAAGTCGTGTTTTTATCTCAAGAGGTATTTTCATGAGCAAAAAGTGGGGGTTTCAGCCAACAGGTCACGCCGTCAGCGAAAAACCTGGTTTTGAGAGCCAAAATGGCCATTTTTCAGTTTTTTGGGCTAAAAAGCTTTTTTTTCCAGCAAAACAGTGTTTTGGACACCTAAAATGTGCTTTTCTCGTCCAAAACTTGCGTTTAGCAGTGAAAACGTGGTGTTTTGAGCAAAAGAAAATTCTCAGCAAATTTCAAATTTTCTCAGCAAAAAACAGTTTTTTGGACCAAAAAGCACCTTTACTCAGCCAAAACCCCATTTTTTTTCGCCAAAAAGTCGTGTTTTTATCTCAAGAGGTATTTTCATGAGCAAAAAGTGGGGGGTTTCAGCCAACAGGTCACGCCGTCAGCGAAAAACCTGGTTTTGAGAGCCAAAATGGCCATTTTTCAGTTTTTTGGGCTAAAAAGCTTTTTTTTCCAGCAAAACAGTGTTTTGGACACCTAAAATGTGCTTTTCTCGTCCAAAACTTGCGTTTAGCAGTGAAAACGTGGTGTTTTGAGCAAAAGAAAATTCTCAGCAAATTTCAAATTTTCTCAGCAAAAAACAGTTTTTTGGACCAAAAAGCACCTTTACTCAGCCAAAACCCCATTTTTTTTCGCCAAAAAGTCGTGTTTTTATCTCAAGAGGTATTTTCATGAGCAAAAAGTGGGGGTTTCAGCCAACAGGTCACGCCGTCAGCGAAAAACCTGGTTTTGAGAGCCAAAATGGCCATTTTTCAGTTTTTTGGGCTAAAAAGCTTTTTTTTCCAGCAAAACAGTGTTTTGGACACCTAAAATGTGCTTTTCTCGTCCAAAACTTGCGTTTAGCAGTGAAAACGTGGTGTTTTGAGCAAAAGAAAATTCTCAGCAAATTTCAAATTTTCTCAGCAAAAAACAGTTTTTTGGACCAAAAAGCACCTTTACTCAGCCAAAACCCCATTTTTTTTCGCCAAAAAGTCGTGTTTTTATCTCAAGAGGTATTTTCATGAGCAAAAAGTGGGGGTTTCAGCCAACAGGTCACGCCGTCAGCGAAAAACCTGGTTTTGAGAGCCAAAATGGCCATTTTTCAGTTTTTTGGGCTAAAAAGCTTTTTTTTCCAGCAAAACAGTGTTTTGGACACCTAAAATGTGCTTTTCTCGTCCAAAACTTGCGTTTAGCAGTGAAAACGTGGTGTTTTGAGCAAAAGAAAATTCTCAGCAAATTTCAAATTTTCTCAGCAAAAAACAGTTTTTTGGACCAAAAAGCACCTTTACTCAGCCAAAACCCCATTTTTTTTCGCCAAAAAGTCGTGTTTTTATCTCAAGAGGTATTTTCATGAGCAAAAAGTGGGGGTTTCAGCCAACAGGTCACGCCGTCAGCGAAAAACCTGGTTTTGAGAGCCAAAATGGCCATTTTTCAGTTTTTTGGGCTAAAAAGCTTTTTTTTCCAGCAAAACAGTGTTTTGGACACCTAAAATGTGCTTTTCTCGTCCAAAACTTGCGTTTAGCAGTGAAAACGTGGTGTTTTGAGCAAAAGAAAATTCTCAGCAAATTTCAAATTTTCTCAGCAAAAAACAGTTTTTTGGACCAAAAAGCACCTTTACTCAGCCAAAACCCCATTTTTTTTCGCCAAAAAGTCGTGTTTTTATCTCAAGAGGTATTTTCATGAGCAAAAAGTGGGGGTTTCAGCCAACAGGTCACGCCGTCAGCGAAAAACCTGGTTTTGAGAGCCAAAATGGCCATTTTTCAGTTTTTTGGGCTAAAAAGCTTTTTTTTCCAGCAAAACAGTGTTTTGGACACCTAAAATGTGCTTTTCTCGTCCAAAACTTGCGTTTAGCAGTGAAAACGTGGTGTTTTGAGCAAAAGAAAATTCTCAGCAAATTTCAAATTTTCTCAGCAAAAAACAGTTTTTTGGACCAAAAAGCACCTTTACTCAGCCAAAACCCCATTTTTTTTCGCCAAAAAGTCGTGTTTTTATCTCAAGAGGTATTTTCATGAGCAAAAAGTGGGGGTTTCAGCCAACAGGTCACGCCGTCAGCGAAAAACCTGGTTTTGAGAGCCAAAATGGCCATTTTTCAGTTTTTTGGGCTAAAAAGCTTTTTTTTCCAGCAAAACAGTGTTTTGGACACCTAAAATGTGCTTTTCTCGTCCAAAACTTGCGTTTAGCAGTGAAAACGTGGTGTTTTGAGCAAAAGAAAATTCTCAGCAAATTTCAAATTTTCTCAGCAAAAAACAGTTTTTTGGACCAAAAAGCACCTTTACTCAGCCAAAACCCCATTTTTTTTCGCCAAAAAGTCGTGTTTTTATCTCAAGAGGTATTTTCATGAGCAAAAAGTGGGGGTTTCAGCCAACAGGTCACGCCGTCAGCGAAAAACCTGGTTTTGAGAGCCAAAATGGCCATTTTTCAGTTTTTTGGGCTAAAAAGCTTTTTTTTCCAGCAAAACAGTGTTTTGGACACCTAAAATGTGCTTTTCTCGTCCAAAACTTGCGTTTAGCAGTGAAAACGTGGTGTTTTGAGCAAAAGAAAATTCTCAGCAAATTTCAAATTTTCTCAGCAAAAAACAGTTTTTTGGACCAAAAAGCACCTTTACTCAGCCAAAACCCCATTTTTTTTCGCCAAAAAGTCGTGTTTTTATCTCAAGAGGTATTTTCATGAGCAAAAAGTGGGGGTTTCAGCCAACAGGTCACGCCGTCAGCGAAAAACCTGGTTTTGAGAGCCAAAATGGCCATTTTTCAGTTTTTTGGGCTAAAAAGCTTTTTTTTCCAGCAAAACAGTGTTTTGGACACCTAAAATGTGCTTTTCTCGTCCAAAACTTGCGTTTAGCAGTGAAAACGTGGTGTTTTGAGCAAAAGAAAATTCTCAGCAAATTTCAAATTTTCTCAGCAAAAAACAGTTTTTTGGACCAAAAAGCACCTTTACTCAGCCAAAACCCCATTTTTTTTCGCCAAAAAGTCGTGTTTTTATCTCAAGAGGTATTTTCATGAGCAAAAAGTGGGGGTTTCAGCCAACAGGTCACGCCGTCAGCGAAAAACCTGGTTTTGAGAGCCAAAATGGCCATTTTTCAGTTTTTTGGGCTAAAAAGCTTTTTTTTCCAGCAAAACAGTGTTTTGGACACCTAAAATGTGCTTTTCTCGTCCAAAACTTGCGTTTAGCAGTGAAAACGTGGTGTTTTGAGCAAAAGAAAATTCTCAGCAAATTTCAAATTTTCTCAGCAAAAAACAGTTTTTTGGACCAAAAAGCACCTTTACTCAGCCAAAACCCCATTTTTTTTCGCCAAAAAGTCGTGTTTTTATCTCAAGAGGTATTTTCATGAGCAAAAAGTGGGGGTTTCAGCCAACAGGTCACGCCGTCAGCGAAAAACCTGGTTTTGAGAGCCAAAATGGCCATTTTTCAGTTTTTTGGGCTAAAAAGCTTTTTTTTCCAGCAAAACAGTGTTTTGGACACCTAAAATGTGCTTTTCTCGTCCAAAACTTGCGTTTAGCAGTGAAAACGTGGTGTTTTGAGCAAAAGAAAATTCTCAGCAAATTTCAAATTTTCTCAGCAAAAAACAGTTTTTTGGACCAAAAAGCACCTTTACTCAGCCAAAACCCCATTTTTTTTCGCCAAAAAGTCGTGTTTTTATCTCAAGAGGTATTTTCATGAGCAAAAAGTGGGGGTTTCAGCCAACAGGTCACGCCGTCAGCGAAAAACCTGGTTTTGAGAGCCAAAATGGCCATTTTTCAGTTTTTTGGGCTAAAAAGCTTTTTTTTCCAGCAAAACAGTGTTTTGGACACCTAAAATGTGCTTTTCTCGTCCAAAACTTGCGTTTAGCAGTGAAAACGTGGTGTTTTGAGCAAAAGAAAATTCTCAGCAAATTTCAAATTTTCTCAGCAAAAAACAGTTTTTTGGACCAAAAAGCACCTTTACTCAGCCAAAACCCCATTTTTTTTCGCCAAAAAGTCGTGTTTTTATCTCAAGAGGTATTTTCATGAGCAAAAAGTGGGGGTTTCAGCCAACAGGTCACGCCGTCAGCGAAAAACCTGGTTTTGAGAGCCAAAATGGCCATTTTTCAGTTTTTTGGGCTAAAAAGCTTTTTTTTCCAGCAAAACAGTGTTTTGGACACCTAAAATGTGCTTTTCTCGTCCAAAACTTGCGTTTAGCAGTGAAAACGTGGTGTTTTGAGCAAAAGAAAATTCTCAGCAAATTTCAAATTTTCTCAGCAAAAAACAGTTTTTTGGACCAAAAAGCACCTTTACTCAGCCAAAACCCCATTTTTTTTCGCCAAAAAGTCGTGTTTTTATCTCAAGAGGTATTTTCATGAGCAAAAAGTGGGGGTTTCAGCCAACAGGTCACGCCGTCAGCGAAAAACCTGGTTTTGAGAGCCAAAATGGCCATTTTTCAGTTTTTTGGGCTAAAAAGCTTTTTTTTCCAGCAAAACAGTGTTTTGGACACCTAAAATGTGCTTTTCTCGTCCAAAACTTGCGTTTAGCAGTGAAAACGTGGTGTTTTGAGCAAAAGAAAATTCTCAGCAAATTTCAAATTTTCTCAGCAAAAAACAGTTTTTTGGACCAAAAAGCACCTTTACTCAGCCAAAACCCCATTTTTTTTCGCCAAAAAGTCGTGTTTTTATCTCAAGAGGTATTTTCATGAGCAAAAAGTGGGGGTTTCAGCCAACAGGTCACGCCGTCAGCGAAAAACCTGGTTTTGAGAGCCAAAATGGCCATTTTTCAGTTTTTTGGGCTAAAAAGCTTTTTTTTCCAGCAAAACAGTGTTTTGGACACCTAAAATGTGCTTTTCTCGTCCAAAACTTGCGTTTAGCAGTGAAAACGTGGTGTTTTGAGCAAAAGAAAATTCTCAGCAAATTTCAAATTTTCTCAGCAAAAAACAGTTTTTTGGACCAAAAAGCACCTTTCCTCAGCCAAAACCCCATTTTTTTTCGCCAAAAAGTCGTGTTTTTATCTCAAGAGGTATTTTCATGAGCAAAAAGTGGGGGTTTCAGCCAACAGGTCACGCCGTCAGCGAAAAACCTGGTTTTGAGAGCCAAAATGGCCATTTTTCAGTTTTTTGGGCTAAAAAGCTTTTTTTTCCAGCAAAACAGTGTTTTGGACACCTAAAATGTGCTTTTCTCGTCCAAAACTTGCGTTTAGCAGTGAAAACGTGGTGTTTTGAGCAAAAGAAAATTCTCAGCAAATTTCAAATTTTCTCAGCAAAAAACAGTTTTTTGGACCAAAAAGCACCTTTACTCAGCCAAAACCCCATTTTTTTTCGCCAAAAAGTCGTGTTTTTATCTCAAGAGGTATTTTCATGAGCAAAAAGTGGGGGTTTCAGCCAACAGGTCACGCCGTCAGCGAAAAACCTGGTTTTGAGAGCCAAAATGGCCATTTTTCAGTTTTTTGGGCTAAAAAGCTTTTTTTTCCAGCAAAACAGTGTTTTGGACACCTAAAATGTGCTTTTCTCGTCCAAAACTTGCGTTTAGCAGTGAAAACGTGGTGTTTTGAGCAAAAGAAAATTCTCAGCAAATTTCAAATTTTCTCAGCAAAAAACAGTTTTTTGGACCAAAAAGCACCTTTCCTCAGCCAAAACCCCATTTTTTTTCGCCAAAAAGTCGTGTTTTTATCTCAAGAGGTATTTTCATGAGCAAAAAGTGGGGGTTTCAGCCAACAGGTCACGCCGTCAGCGAAAAACCTGGTTTTGAGAGCCAAAATGGCCATTTTTCAGTTTTTTGGGCTAAAAAGCTTTTTTTTCCAGCAAAACAGTGTTTTGGACACCTAAAATGTGCTTTTCTCGTCCAAAACTTGCGTTTAGCAGTGAAAACGTGGTGTTTTGAGCAAAAGAAAATTCTCAGCAAATTTCAAATTTTCTCAGCAAAAAACAGTTTTTTGGACCAAAAAGCACCTTTACTCAGCCAAAACCCCATTTTTTTTCGCCAAAAAGTCGTGTTTTTATCTCAAGAGGTATTTTCATGAGCAAAAAGTGGGGGTTTCAGCCAACAGGTCACGCCGTCAGCGAAAAACCTGGTTTTGAGAGCCAAAATGGCCATTTTTCAGTTTTTTGGGCTAAAAAGCTTTTTTTTCCAGCAAAACAGTGTTTTGGACACCTAAAATGTGCTTTTCTCGTCCAAAACTTGCGTTTAGCAGTGAAAACGTGGTGTTTTGAGCAAAAGAAAATTCTCAGCAAATTTCAAATTTTCTCAGCAAAAAACAGTTTTTTGGACCAAAAAGCACCTTTACTCAGCCAAAACCCCATTTTTTTTCGCCAAAAAGTCGTGTTTTTATCTCAAGAGGTATTTTCATGAGCAAAAAGTGGGGGTTTCAGCCAACAGGTCACGCCGTCAGCGAAAAACCTGGTTTTGAGAGCCAAAATGGCCATTTTTCAGTTTTTTGGGCTAAAAAGCTTTTTTTTCCAGCAAAACAGTGTTTTGGACACCTAAAATGTGCTTTTCTCGTCCAAAACTTGCGTTTAGCAGTGAAAACGTGGTGTTTTGAGCAAAAGAAAATTCTCAGCAAATTTCAAATTTTCTCAGCAAAAAACAGTTTTTTGGACCAAAAAGCACCTTTACTCAGCCAAAACCCCATTTTTTTTCGCCAAAAAGTCGTGTTTTTATCTCAAGAGGTATTTTCATGAGCAAAAAGTGGGGGTTTCAGCCAACAGGTCACGCCGTCAGCGAAAAACCTGGTTTTGAGAGCCAAAATGGCCATTTTTCAGTTTTTTGGGCTAAAAAGCTTTTTTTTCCAGCAAAACAGTGTTTTGGACACCTAAAATGTGCTTTTCTCGTCCAAAACTTGCGTTTAGCAGTGAAAACGTGGTGTTTTGAGCAAAAGAAAATTCTCAGCAAATTTCAAATTTTCTCAGCAAAAAACAGTTTTTTGGACCAAAAAGCACCTTTACTCAGCCAAAACCCCATTTTTTTTCGCCAAAAAGTCGTGTTTTTATCTCAAGAGGTATTTTCATGAGCAAAAAGTGGGGGTTTCAGCCAACAGGTCACGCCGTCAGCGAAAAACCTGGTTTTGAGAGCCAAAATGGCCATTTTTCAGTTTTTTGGGCTAAAAAGCTTTTTTTTTCCAGCAAAACAGTGTTTTGGACACCTAAAATGTGCTTTTCTCGTCCAAAACTTGCGTTTAGCAGTGAAAACGTGGTGTTTTGAGCAAAAGAAAATTCTCAGCAAATTTCAAATTTTCTCAGCAAAAAACAGTTTTTTGGACCAAAAAGCACCTTTACTCAGCCAAAACCCCATTTTTTTTCGCCAAAAAGTCGTGTTTTTATCTCAAGAGGTATTTTCATGAGCAAAAAGTGGGGGTTTCAGCCAACAGGTCACGCCGTCAGCGAAAAACCTGGTTTTGAGAGCCAAAATGGCCATTTTTCAGTTTTTTGGGCTAAAAAGCTTTTTTTCCCAGCAAAACAGTGTTTTGGACACCTAAAATGTGCTTTTCTCGTCCAAAACTTGCGTTTAGCAGTGAAAACGTGGTGTTTTGAGCAAAAGAAAATTCTCAGCAAATTTCAAATTTTCTCAGCAAAAAACAGTTTTTTGGACCAAAAAGCACCTTTACTCAGCCAAAACCCCATTTTTTTTCGCCAAAAAGTCGTGCTTTTATCTCAAGAGGTATTTTCATGAGCAAAAAGTGGGGGTTTCAGCCAACAGGTCACGCCGTCAGCGAAAAACCTGGTTTTGAGAGCCAAAATGGCCATTTTTCAGTTTTTTGGGCTAAAAAGCTTTTTTTTCCAGCAAAACAGTGTTTTGGACACCTAAAATGTGCTTTTCTCGTCCAAAACTTGCGTTGAGCAGTGAAAACGTGGTGTTTTGAGCAAAAGAAAATTCTCAGCAAATTTCAAATTTTCTCAGCAAAAAACAGTTTTTTGGACCAAAAAGCACCTTTACTCAGCCAAAACCCCATTTTTTTTCGCCAAAAAGTCGTGCTTTTATCTCAAGAGGTATTTTCATGAGCAAAAAGTGGGGGTTTCAGCCAACAGGTCACGCCGTCAGCGAAAAACCTGGTTTTGAGAGCCAAAATGGCCATTTTTCAGTTTTTTGGGCTAAAAAGCTTTTTTTTCCAGCAAAACAGTGTTTTGGACACCTAAAATGTGCTTTTCTCGTCCAAAACTTGCGTTTAGCAGTGAAAACGTGGTGTTTTGAGCAAAAGAAAATTCTCAGCAAATTTCAAATTTTCTCAGCAAAAAACAGTTTTTTGGACCAAAAAGCACCTTTACTCAGCCAAAACCCCATTTTTTTTCGCCAAAAAGTCGTGCTTTTATCTCAAGAGGTATTTTCATGAGCAAAAAGTGGGGGTTTCAGCCAACAGGTCACGCCGTCAGCGAAAAACCTGGTTTTGAGAGCCAAAATGGCCATTTTTCAGTTTTTTGGGCTAAAAAGCTTTTTTTTCCAGCAAAACAGTGTTTTGGACACCTAAAATGTGCTTTTCTCGTCCAAAACTTGCGTTGAGCAGTGAAAACGTGGTGTTTTGAGCAAAAGAAAATTCTCAGCAAATTTCAAATTTTCTCAGCAAAAAACAGTTTTTTGGACCAAAAAGCACCTTTACTCAGCCAAAACCCCATTTTTTTTCGCCAAAAAGTCGTGTTTTTATCTCAAGAGGTATTTTCATGAGCAAAAAGTGGGGGTTTCAGCCAACAGGTCACGCCGTCAGCGAAAAACCTGGTTTTGAGAGCCAAAATGGCCATTTTTCAGTTTTTTGGGCTAAAAAGCTTTTTTTTCCAGCAAAACAGTGTTTTGGACACCTAAAATGTGCTTTTCTCGTCCAAAACTTGCGTTTAGCAGTGAAAACGTGGTGTTTTGAGCAAAAGAAAATTCTCAGCAAATTTCAAATTTTCTCAGCAAAAAACAGTTTTTTGGACCAAAAAGCACCTTTACTCAGCCAAAACCCCATTTTTTTTCGCCAAAAAGTCGTGCTTTTATCTCAAGAGGTATTTTCATGAGCAAAAAGTGGGGGTTTCAGCCAACAGGTCACGCCGTCAGCGAAAAACCTGGTTTTGAGAGCCAAAATGGCCATTTTTCAGTTTTTTGGGCTAAAAAGCTTTTTTTTCCAGCAAAACAGTGTTTTGGACACCTAAAATGTGCTTTTCTCGTCCAAAACTTGCGTTTAGCAGTGAAAACGTGGTGTTTTGAGCAAAAGAAAATTCTCAGCAAATTTCAAATTTTCTCAGCAAAAAACAGTTTTTTGGACCAAAAAGCACCTTTACTCAGCCAAAACCCCATTTTTTTTCGCCAAAAAGTCGTGCTTTTATCTCAAGAGGTATTTTCATGAGCAAAAAGTGGGGGTTTCAGCCAACAGGTCACGCCGTCAGCGAAAAACCTGGTTTTGAGAGCCAAAATGGCCATTTTTCAGTTTTTTGGGCTAAAAAGCTTTTTTTTCCAGCAAAACAGTGTTTTGGACACCTAAAATGTGCTTTTCTCGTCCAAAACTTGCGTTTAGCAGTGAAAACGTGGTGTTTTGAGCAAAAGAAAATTCTCAGCAAATTTCAAATTTTCTCATCAAAAAACAGTTTTTTGGACCAAAAAGCACCTTTACTCAGCCAAAACCCCATTTTTTTTCGCCAAAAAGTCGTGTTTTTATCTCAAGAGGTATTTTCATGAGCAAAAAGTGGGGGTTTCAGCCAACAGGTCACGCCGTCAGCGAAAAACCTGGTTTTGAGAGCCAAAATGGCCATTTTTCAGTTTTTTGGGCTAAAAAGCTTTTTTTTCCAGCAAAACAGTGTTTTGGACACCTAAAATGTGCTTTTCTCGTCCAAAACTTGCGTTTAGCAGTGAAAACGTGGTGTTTTGAGCAAAAGAAAATTCTCAGCAAATTTCAAATTTTCTCAGCAAAAAACAGTTTTTTGGACCAAAAAGCACCTTTACTCAGCCAAAACCCCATTTTTTTTCGCCAAAAAGTCGTGTTTTTATCTCAAGAGGTATTTTCATGAGCAAAAAGTGGGGGTTTCAGCCAACAGGTCACGCCGTCAGCGAAAAACCTGGTTTTGAGAGCCAAAATGGCCATTTTTCAGTTTTTTGGGCTAAAAAGCTTTTTTTTCCAGCAAAACAGTGTTTTGGACACCTAAAATGTGCTTTTCTCGTCCAAAACTTGCGTTGAGCAGTGAAAACGTGGTGTTTTGAGCAAAAGAAAATTCTCAGCAAATTTCAAATTTTCTCAGCAAAAAACAGTTTTTTGGACCAAAAAGCACCTTTACTCAGCCAAAACCGCATTTTTTTTCGCCAAAAAGTCGTGTTTTTATCTCAAGAGGTATTTTCATGAGCAAAAAGTGGGGGTTTCAGCCAACAGGTCACGCCGTCAGCGAAAAACCTGGTTTTGAGAGCCAAAATGGCCATTTTTCAGTTTTTTGGGCTAAAAAGCTTTTTTTTCCAGCAAAACAGTGTTTTGGACACCTAAAATGTGCTTTTCTCGTCCAAAACTTGCGTTTAGCAGTGAAAACGTGGTGTTTTGAGCAAAAGAAAATTCTCAGCAAAATTCAAATTTTCTCATCAAAAAACAGTTTTTTGGACCAAAAAGCACCTTTACTCAGCCAAAACCCCATTTTTTTTCGCCAAAAAGTCGTGTTTTTATCTCAAGAGGTATTTTCATGAGCAAAAAGTGGGGGTTTCAGCCAACAGGTCACGCCGTCAGCGAAAAACCTGGTTTTGAGAGCCAAAATGGCCATTTTTCAGTTTTTTGGGCTAAAAAGCTTTTTTTTCCAGCAAAACAGTGTTTTGGACACCTAAAATGTGCTTTTCTCGTCCAAAACTTGCGTTTAGCAGTGAAAACGTGGTGTTTTGAGCAAAAGAAAATTCTCAGCAAATTTCAAATTTTCTCAGCAAAAAACAGTTTTTTGGACCAAAAAGCACCTTTACTCAGCCAAAACCCCATTTTTTTTCGCCAAAAAGTCGTGTTTTTATCTCAAGAGGTATTTTCATGAGCAAAAAGTGGGGGTTTCAGCCAACAGGTCACGCCGTCAGCGAAAAACCTGGTTTTGAGAGCCAAAATGGCCATTTTTCAGTTTTTTGGGCTAAAAAGCTTTTTTTTCCAGCAAAACAGTGTTTTGGACACCTAAAATGTGCTTTTCTCGTCCAAAACTTGCGTTTAGCAGTGAAAACGTGGTGTTTTGAGCAAAAGAAAATTCTCAGCAAATTTCAAATTTTCTCAGCAAAAAACAGTTTTTTGGACCAAAAAGCACCTTTACTCAGCCAAAACCGCATTTTTTTTCGCCAAAAAGTCGTGTTTTTATCTCAAGAGGTATTTTCATGAGCAAAAAGTGGGGGTTTCAGCCAACAGGTCACGCCGTCAGCGAAAAACCTGGTTTTGAGAGCCAAAATGGCCATTTTTCAGTTTTTTGGGCTAAAAAGCTTTTTTTTCCAGCAAAACAGTGTTTTGGACACCTAAAATGTGCTTTTCTCGTCCAAAACTTGCGTTTAGCAGTGAAAACGTGGTGTTTTGAGCAAAAGAAAATTCTCAGCAAATTTCAAATTTTCTCAGCAAAAAACAGTTTTTTGGACCAAAAAGCACCTTTACTCAGCCAAAACCCCATTTTTTTTCGCCAAAAAGTCGTGTTTTTATCTCAAGAGGTATTTTCATGAGCAAAAAGTGGGGGTTTCAGCCAACAGGTCACGCCGTCAGCGAAAAACCTGGTTTTGAGAGCCAAAATGGCCATTTTTCAGTTTTTTGGGCTAAAAAGCTTTTTTTTCCAGCAAAACAGTGTTTTGGACACCTAAAATGTGCTTTTCTCGTCCAAAACTTGCGTTGAGCAGTGAAAACGTGGTGTTTTGAGCAAAAGAAAATTCTCAGCAAATTTCAAATTTTCTCAGCAAAAAACAGTTTTTTGGACCAAAAAGCACCTTTACTCAGCCAAAACCCCATTTGTTTTCGCCAAAAAGTCGTGTTTTTATCTGAAGAGGTATTTTCATGAGCAAAAAGTGGGGGTTTCAGCCAACAGGTCACGCCGTCAGCGAAAAACCTGGTTTTGAGAGCCAAAATGGCCATTTTTCAGTTTTTTGGGCTAAAAAGCTTTTTTTCCCAGCAAAACAGTGTTTTGAACACCTAAAATGTGCTTTACTCAGCCAAAACCCCATTTTTTTTCGCCAAAAAGTCGTGTTTTTATCTCAAGAGGTATTTTCATGAGCAAAAAGTGGGGGTTTCAGCCAACAGGTCACGCCGTCAGCGAAAAACCTGGTTTTGAGAGCCAAAATGGCCATTTTTCAGTTTTTTGGGCTAAAAAGCTTTTTTTTCCAGCAAAACAGTGTTTTGGACACCTAAAATGTGCTTTTCTCGTCCAAAACTTGCGTTGAGCAGTGAAAACGTGGTGTTTTGAGCAAAAGAAAATTCTCAGCAAATTTCAAATTTTCTCAGCAAAAAACAGTTTTTTGGACCAAAAAGCACCTTTACTCAGCCAAAACCCCATTTGTTTTCGCCAAAAAGTCGTGTTTTTATCTGAAGAGGTATTTTCATGAGCAAAAAGTGGGGGTTTCAGCCAACAGGTCACGCCGTCAGCGAAAAACCTGGTTTTGAGAGCCAAAATGGCCATTTTTCAGTTTTTTGGGCTAAAAAGCTTTTTTTCCCAGCAAAACAGTGTTTTGAACACCTAAAATGTGCTTTTCTCGTCCAAAACTTGCGTTTAGCAGTGAAAACGTGGTGTTTTGAGCAAAAGAAAATTCTCAGCAAATTTCAAATTTTCTCAGCAAAAAACAGTTTTTTGGACCAAAAAGCACCTTTACTCAGCCAAAACCCCATTTTTTTTCGCCAAAAAGTCGTGTTTTTATCTCAAGAGGTATTTTCATGAGCAAAAAGTGGGGGTTTCAGCCAACAGGTCACGCCGTCAGCGAAAAACCCGGTTTTGAGAGCCAAAATGGCCATTTTTCAGTTTTTTGGGCTAAAAAGCTTTTTTTTCCAGCAAAACAGTGTTTTGGACACCTAAAGTGTGCTTTTCTCGTCCAAAACTTGCGTTTAGCAGTGAAAACGTGGTGTTTTGAGCAAAAGAAAATTCTCAGCAAATTTCAAATTTTCTCAGCAAAAAACAGTTTTTTGGACCAAAAAGCACCTTTACTCAGCCAAAACCCCATTTTTTTTCGCCAAAAAGTCGTGTTTTTATCTCAAGAGGTATTTTCATGAGCAAAAAGTGGGGGTTTCAGCCAACAGGTCACGCCGTCAGCGAAAAACCTGGTTTTGAGAGCCAAAATGGCCATTTTTCAGTTTTTTGGGCTAAAAAGCTTTTTTTTCCAGCAAAACAGTGTTTTGGACACCTAAAATGTGCTTTTCTCGTCCAAAACTTGCGTTTAGCAGTGAAAACGTGGTGTTTTGAGCAAAAGAAAATTCTCAGCAAATTTCAAATTTTCTCAGCAAAAAACAGTTTTTTGGACCAAAAAGCACCTTTACTCAGCCAAAACCCCATTTTTTTTCGCCAAAAAGTCGTGTTTTTATCTCAAGAGGTATTTTCATGAGCAAAAAGTGGGGGTTTCAGCCAACAGGTCACGCCGTCAGCGAAAAACCTGGTTTTGAGAGCCAAAATGGCCATTTTTCAGTTTTTTGGGCTAAAAAGCTTTTTTTTCCAGCAAAACAGTGTTTTGGACACCTAAAATGTGCTTTTCTCGTCCAAAACTTGCGTTTAGCAGTGAAAACGTGGTGTTTTGAGCAAAAGAAAATTCTCAGCAAATTTCAAATTTTCTCAGCAAAAAACAGTTTTTTGGACCAAAAAGCACCTTTACTCAGCCAAAACCCCATTTTTTTTCGCCAAAAAGTCGTGTTTTTATCTCAAGAGGTATTTTCATGAGCAAAAAGTGGGGGTTTCAGCCAACAGGTCACGCCGTCAGCGAAAAACCTGGTTTTGAGAGCCAAAATGGCCATTTTTCAGTTTTTTGGGCTAAAAAGCTTTTTTTTCCAGCAAAACAGTGTTTTGGACACCTAAAATGT